>CM052337.1:1867391-1912576 GCA_028455595.1 Lasioglossum vierecki | reverse complement strand
AAAATATCTCGATAACTAAAGGCAAGTGTCGGTATATTTACAGAGACATACGGTACACTGTCACTACTATAAGAATATACAGTATGACAAAATACATCGAATGTAAATGCGTTTCGGTATAAAATGTAAAAGTAAGGACACGTTTTTAACCAATGATAATACATGTAATTAACAAGCAATGACTTACAATTTATGTATAAAAATACAGGTTATTACATGCTATTGCAGAATCAATCCATAGTCAAATATTGATTTTCAGTTTATAACTTAAAAATGTAAACGCACTCTGAGAACACTTTTTTAGCACTACAAACAGTTCTAAACGAACACTCGAGACAACGTACGATTGCCGACTATGTGTTGCAGTTGTACGGTGAGGACCGATAAACACTGTGGTTTTCCGTGGGACTACCTGGCTTTCCCAATACACTGTCATTCTTTACCTAGGGTAATTTTGGTAAATGGACTTATGGCCAGCTAGAGATCGGCCAAATACCACTCTGTGCGCTGGTGCGCTGGTACCAGCGTACGACGAACGACGATTCCGTGTAATAAACGAGGTTGCGACGAGGTTCTTCCGTAACTAGAAAAGGGTAGTGATCATTCTCGCGTAGGTTTCTATCCGAATCGATTAATACCTCCTAAGAGGGTTCTATCCCCGGTGAACGAGTAGCCGACTTATTTTGCGTTAAGCTAATGTGTCTCTTGGAATGTCGGGGATTAACGTGTATAAGCTCGGGCACATATATCCGTCGTCGACACGGTGGCTCTATCCGATGGGGCTAGATACACGCACGCATACATACGTAGACGGAGCTTTTGACGCGCATCGGTGTAAGCAGCAGCCCTGATGGGTAATCGATTTTCATTAATGGACGTCGCTCGCGTAACACAAAATTTCAGCGGACACAGTCTCGACCTCGGCCTCGGTTCCGAGGGGAAAGAGACGAGGAAGTTCTGTCGCAGCGCGTGTCCTCGTTCAAATGGCTGCTGCATCATACTGTAACAGTAATTATACAGCGCCGAAAGAAACCGTTTTTTGCCCGGCGATTCCTGCTTTTAATTGACAATATCGTTTTTTCCGGGCCGGGGCCGTGTAATCGTGTCCGACGATTCTTTCTTTCTTTCTTTCTCTCGGCGAACGTTATTTGTGTACGTCACGTTCACCGCATTTCCATCTGAAAGTCAATCTAATCATCCGAAGTAACTTCTTCTTCAACTCCCGTTTCTTGCAAGCGACGCGGAAAATGTTTATCGTGCAGAAAGATCCGTACAGTCCACCGATAAAAAACCACTGGATTACTTAATAATCCCAGCAGAGATCCGACATACGCAAAGAATTCACGGAAAGTACGTAGAGTCTCTTTCTCTGAGTTTTATTTGCAAAGAATTTGTTATCGAGACCAGGATAATCGTAGTTTTACTGTCCAACTACCGTTCCAATTTTCATTCGTCACGAAACAACTTTCCCGACACTAAATTTTTATGCTAGTCGAACGAAGGTAGCAGAGAAACCCACCGTCGAACAAGAATTATGCGTTACAGCCGTCGTGCACTCGTTTTAATATTAATAGACACGTTCCCCCGCGTTTGTTGTTCCATTGAGAGCCGCCGCGGAATCGATTCTGGAACCGTTCCGGCGCAATAAGCAAAATTATTCCGGCTCATAAAATTTTTCTTCCGCGATCGGATCCGGCCGTGCGATAATCTTTAAAGAGGAACGAACGCGCGCGGATTTTGTTTACCAGCCCGCGTTTGGCTGCCGCAGCCGCGCCACGCCGAACACGAAATTGCGCCACCCGTCTAACGAGATTTTCGAAAAGGCGAGGAGCCTAACAGCCCGACCAATTATTCACGACATTTATAGAGTCGGCTGAGATCCAATTACACCGATGGGGATGCTCACATCTTTAGCAAACGCTTAAAGGGGATGTGCCTAGCTTCCGAGGACTCGGAGCCAGGATAACGCGAACTACCTACCACCGCGGCGCCATATTATCTCAAGCGTTTCCAACAACGATAGACCACCGTCAAAATCTTTCAGCTTTTCTTTCTGATTTTATCGCGAGCAGAAAACAAGGAAATTAAACGGTGCGGTAGCCTGAACACCTAAAATCTTGTAAATCGACCGTTATTTCTCGGCAAAATTAAGGGAATCAGCTTGATGTTAAAGTCTTTCGTAAATGTCAGGTTTTATCTACCGTAGCTTTAAGGATGTTCTGGAGGTATATAAAAACGCAAGAAAATTTTTTAAAATTTCACAAGATATAATTCTTACTAAATTAATGCACCGTTTAATATTTACAGCAACTTAAACTTTGCACATTTTAACGCGTTTCTTGTGGAGAATTCATAAAATTCCACTTCAAACCCTATTTAAACCTTGAAAAAACACAACTAGAAACTCCATTATTTTTATATTGTATATACATATAGTAAAAATTATATAATTAATTATGTTGAAAATTTATTAGGATTCCGAAACAGTTACAGAGCAAAAAATTATAAACTGTTACAAAACAAAAAAATCACAATAAAATCAATAAAATCAAATTTTACATGTTTATTTTCAGTAATAACCATGAATATTGCTTACTTAGGTATTCGTAATTTATTTAAATATTTATTTTTAACTTTTTATCGCGTAATTATACACATATTGAAATTCGCCAATTGAACGAAAGCTTTTTGAATTAATCTTTCTTTTTAGTGCAAAATATACTCATGAATGGCTTTCATTGCCAATATATTGGTGGATTTCGAATTTTTTGTACTTTTTCCTCTCATTGTACCTCCAGAACATCCTTAAGTTATCGCGTAAGCTCGTCGTTGGCAAAACAGTAAATACTGACAAACAGTATAAGTCGAGTATTGTTGAACGTCGAAAGGGCAGTATTTGCGACAAACAACGTCGCGTGTGAATAGTTTTCTTGTCGCGGTGCGAGAGGCTATAGCTGAAGCAGAGCTTGCAATTAACGATTAAACTGAATAGAAGAAAAAATATGAACCGTTTTAGCCGAGCCCGCATTGAAGAGTTCCACATAATGAACAGCAACAACTTTGAAACGAATGGCGACGTAATTTAAAAGCTTTCGCGGACAAATGATTTTCTTTTATAAATTTTAATTCAAAGCAAACATACGGGCACATTATTCAGAGCTACGTAATTGTGTCATTAATTTTAATAAACTCCGTGACGTATCGCTACGTTCCGAAGGTTCGAAGTCGATGCTATTAAACGAACAAAAGTTCGCTACTGCGCTCCCACGACTTCCACCATTCTTTTCATGCGTTTTTTAAATCCACGACGTTATTAAATTGTTTCACTTTCGAACGAACCCCTCGGAGATCCCCCAAAAATTCTGAATGATATTTCCGGCTTCCGAGCCACGTTAAAAATTGGCTTCCACGATTTTTGAGGTGCACGCGTGCGCCAGAATTGTTCCGTTCGAAAATGAATGAATCATTAATCATTAAAACGCGAGAAGAATCGATCTTTTGAAATTGAAAAACCAGAATGCAGCCGTAAAGCTCCGTTCGATCTGCGCGAAAGTCCCTGTCCGATCTTCAGGATGAATTCGAGCCGGTCGCTTGGTCTTGATAGCGGGAGCCACCGGCTAACCAATCGGCAACTAATGGTTTAAATGCTTTCTCGATTTCTCGTCCAAGCATGGTCGCTTGCTCGGTAGGAGAAAGCTCGCGTAACTACCGGTAACGCCGCGCCGCGCCGGTCGAAGTTCTCGGTGCAACTAAATGTAATGGAAAACGCTTTAGCCCCGGAATCGAGCGGCCATGCCAGGCCAATATCATAATTTTCAGACAGCCCTAACCCGCTCGGCTGACTTACCTGGTCCTACCGTTCGTCGCTGATGTTCGATCCGCCGGAAAAACGGGATAAGATAAAACGTAGTTAGACCCTCTCCACTTGTCACTGCAATATTGTGCAGAATTGTTCGAAGAGGATCTCGCGCTGGTTTATCTCTATGCCCGTAACGTAACGTTTGCTGTCATCGAAAGCGCCCAGCAATCAATGACTTTAAAACCTCTTAAAGGATTACAGCGCTCTATCTCCGAGCTTCAAGTATTGGCCTTCGTTATGAACACGAATTTCAAACTGTTATCGAAAATTCAGTAAATTACGGAAAATTTACGGAAAAAAGTGAATTCTGGATGAACGAAATAAACATAAATTATGTCGTTGCGATCGTCGAGTGTTGCAGCAACAGGCAGATTTCGGGAAGACTAGGACGAAGAATAAACCTCACGGTCCTCGACAGTCGTAATTGTCGTAACCGAATCACAAGGAAACCTCTTCGCGTTATGAACACGAATTTCAAACTGTTATCGAAAATTCAGTAAATTACGGAAAATTTATGGAAAAAAGTGAATTCTGGATGAACGAAATAAACATAAATTATGTCGTTGCGATCGTCGAGTGTTGCAGCAACAGGCAGATTTCGGGAAGACTAGGACGAAGAATAAACCTCACGGTCCTCGACAGTCGTAATTGTCGTAACCGAATCACAAGGCAACCTCTTCGCGTTAACGAATCGTCAAGATGCACTTCTACCCCTGCCACCGTTTTGTCAACTAGTAAAAGCAACTAGATATTTTCGTAAAGGCAGGGAATCACGGGAAACGTTGCATATATTTCTCAACTGAAGCAAACCTTTCTAGAGCTCCCCTTCGAGCACTCGTAAAATTAGATTTCGTGAAAGGGTGGACTCTTTCCTTGAAACCCTCCTTTGGAATCCAACAACTTCCTTAAACGTTTAAATTCGCGCCGAAACTTCAGAACGGATTATAGATTCATCATTGAATTCGAGCCTGAGAGTCGGTAATCTATTTAACAAGTCTATTTAACAAAATGAACCTGATCTTTGAATAGTTGTACTCCGGGATTGCTTAGACCTGATTCAAGTCTAAAATCTCACGAAATTTCTCGGTCGAGCCGACTGTGCGGCGCGGCGCGGCGTGAGAAATATTTTGGATATTTCTGCACAGTTTACCCGCGGAGATAGTAAACTTGAAACTGCCTGGTACTCTTTCGAAGAAGGAAGGAACCGAAGGAGGAGAGAATAGTTGTAGGAAGCTAAAATCGGAGAAATACTCGAGCTGCGCGACATTGTTTCGTTTCAGAGAAAAATGTTCTATTGGCGTACGAAGCTTTTAAACTTTAAACTCTGTGTAATCGTCCCAATTATTTTATACTTCCAAAAACAATGGTTCGATTTAACAAAGTATAAGGAGTAAAGAAAATATTTTCATTTTACTTTTACCACGAGCAGTCGTTTAATCGATGAAAGAAAGGTTTCTCTGTTACAAATTAATTTTTATTAATATAACCAGCGATAATGAAGATCGACAATAAAGATTCAGAGCAATGCTACGGGATGGTATTAATTACCGGTAGCAATAATTGTCATAAAGTGCAAGCAAGAACAGTTCACGGTATTCTGTGACAGTGAGCAGCAGTTGACGACAATCAAAGGAGAAGTTTCTCGGAGAAACGTTATTGGTAGAAATTATTGAATAGAATAGGCTGTCGAGTCTCGTTGTCTTGAGCTTTGAGCAAAGAAACTTGGAAAACAGTGCGATGTATCGGAAGTAATCATCCGTTTCCGCTTTTGAGTCGCGACGATAGAAGGTCGAACCTCCTGCTCTTTCGAGTACCGACGTAAAATGGATACGAGCCAAAAGGAGAGCAAACCCATTCGCTGGCATGACTCGAGTCGATTGTTTCGCGGATCGCGTTTAATGATGCCCGCTGACTATCGAAAGGGATCTAATTTGGCTTTGCCAGTGGACGGAGTTTTCGTCGGGACGAAACCATTTGTTTTCAATTCGAGAAACAAACTATCGAGTGAAACGTCTTTAACTTGAATTATTTCTGCGTTTACACTGTTCGGTCACCAGAAAATAATCAGACTACAATCGAGGCTGACTATTTTCGAAATATTTAAAGCAGTGGATCGAGCGCGTCAGTGGAGCGATCGCCGTTCTCGATTTTAGCGAGTGCAAATTAAAGTAACGAACCGACAGGATATTTGCGAGATGAACGGAGTAATTAACCGGTCCATATTCCACAGGGACAGTTGGCACAATAACATTCAGCCGGTATTCAACACGTTCGGGGCCACGCTAAGGGAGTCATATGTAATTTAAAGTGTTACGCGCAACTTCGGACACAGCTTATAGACTTGTCGTCTTGTATTGTGGCCTTCCGGACCGTAACACGTCGCCGGTAATATGGCACCGACATAAATTCGACCGTACTTGAACCCTTCGGCTGCAAGTGTTACGAGTCACCGTAGGTACTTGCCCATGAACACGCGTCGTAAGTTCCCCTTGTCTTAAGTGGACCAAGTCGACCCATTACCTCCGTTTACGTCAGGGTCTTTTATGACTCAATATAGAAACTCCCGACGGGATATAACCGAAACCACAGTGAACTCGCTAATTGTACGCGCGGAACTCAATGATCCGGAGTGCCGATTAGCGACACGTTCGACAAGTTTCCCTCGAATTTACGGACCTTCTTTTCGCTAACGGGCTATGAACCCGGTAAAATACGATCGGTCACGCGATTTCATTTCCGCTAGATTTACTGCTTCGGTTAATATAATATTGTAGAGGGAGTTCTCCGAACACCGGGCACAAACTTTTCTTAATTATATTATTAGAAACAAAAGTACCGGGCCGCTAAGAAAACAGACAGTAATTACTCTTTACAGTATTTTATCCATAAATCTCCCAAAAGTTGTGGATAAATGAGTGGAAATTTTAATTTGCAACATGATACATATTTAAAAATATTAGAAATTATATATAAATAATTATATATAAATATATAAATATTTACTTTCTAAACCAATGGCCATGAAAGATGTTTGGTAGCGACCAAGTATGAATAATTTGGCCCTCCATGTAACTCTTTAAAAATTAAATAGCGTTCTTTTAAACTAATTTTTACAAACGCTTTTTTCAGTATTGTAAGAGGTATTTGTGAGCTAACGAACTTGGCCGTATTTTGTTTGATCTCACAACTTTTTACGGCTATAGAGAATTTGGCTCCTGTTTACAGGATGTTTTTGTTGGGATACAGACTACAGACTACGTGCTGCGAACATAACCTCTCTCATCATTCCGGCCTCTCACTCATTCACGCGCGCTCACACTTCCATCTATACCATTCGCTCTCAACCATCCCATGCAGTACAAACAATCACCACTCACAAAAGTCTGACCTGTAAATGTCCCGGATCCATCCCCACTTATGCGGGCTATACCCCCTTGTGGGGCCGCGAAATTCGAGAGACAACGGTCGCCGAAAAGTGTAACATTGTTCTAACTTCCTTATTCTTCATTATTTGCTTGTGGGACTTATATGGCCATATTTCTGGCATTTTTCTGATAAAAATCATACTAAATATGCTATAATTCCGATGATATTTACTTGTGTAATAGACAATTAAAGTTACGGGCGCGAGGAAGGAAAGTCGCCGGCGAGCCTTTGAACTCTGCGTCCTTCCTCGCGCCCGAAACTAATTGTCTATTACACAAATAAATATCATTGGAATTATGTCATATTTGGTATGCTTTTAATTAGAAAAATGCCACGAATATGGTCATCGAAGTCCCACAAGAAAATAATGAAAAATAAAGAAGTTGGAAATTTGGATTAGCTATGTTTACATTTCTCGGCAGCCGAGGCCCATCGAGCTCGGCTGTCTTTTGTTACATTCGACAAAACTCAAAGAATACTGTTTTCCTGGCGCATAAATGTCCCTCGGCAGATCCGTACTGGGGACTTGTATGGATAATACACTGTAGTTATTTATCTGGATCTATAATTTTAGGACGTTGCAAAAAATTTGACAACGGTTAGGTTAGGTTAGGTTACCTACGTTTCTTTTCTTTAAATGCAACGCAGAGAGAGAGAGTGAGAGGGGGGAGGGAGCACCCGGTACTTGCGTGAATGACCCAATATTTTTAGCATACATGTACGCGTAATTGGAGCCTGCATTCGACGAGAATTCGGGACAGACGCGCGGGCGTGTGTTAATCAAATCATTTTATTCCGGTTACGGTGAAACCGACCCACCACTAATTGGGGAACTGCCGGCGCGGACAATCGAATTTTTCGGCTAACAGAACGATTGCTTTGTTGGCTGTTTTCAACTGAATATGACGAAACGTTCTGTTATGACACGAAGATTTTGTAATTGGTCCAGCGGGATTTCGGACTGCAGCCTCTGGTATTAAAGAGCTCGAGTATTGAAATATTGATCCGAGTGGTGCTATAGATGCGCCGGTGAGGAACGATACACGATTCGTGAGAAATAAAATATATGCTCCGTTACGGACGTTGTAAACAGTTTGATTTTCTCGGTTGATTTTCCCAACGGATAATAGGAATTTTACCCTTTCAACTACACAAATCTCTCAATGGAGAAGGAATAGACGAGCTTGCATTTATTTTTAGGGTAGATTATTTGGAAAGTTAATGTACACGATCTTGTTTTCGATTCATCGGTACGTTGCATCAACGCAACGGTTCAAGCAAATATTTAAGACAGTAAATTAATTTGTCGTAATTACCGAACGAGTTTATACAAAGGCCACTTTTATATAAATTAACGTGTAGGTATAGATTATTGAAAATTACATGGCATATTTCCGATAAGTGCTCGATAATAATGCGCGAGGGAACATAATATGGTAGAACGTTTATTAACTTCGGTGTGTTCGTTGAACGTAAAAACGTCTAAAGGCAATGTTATTAACCTCGTTACGTATCTTTGTTCCGAGTGTTTTAAAAATGTTGTAGATTTCCACTGCCAATGAAGTATGCGTTTGTCTTTCGAAAAAATAAGATGAGTGTTTTCAGAACATTGTTTTCGACGGATATACATATTTCGCAGATCAGTTTACGTCATAGTTGATTGATACCGGTGTACGACTAACTTGAACGTTGTCTAAAAAGCAGGATAAACAACCATATTTTAACAGTGGATCTACGGACGTAGAGACATCGGACGCTAGGCAGCCGTGGCGATCCGTTCATTTTCATTTTTCTTTTAACATCGTTTCCCGTTTAATGGATATACGTGTCCGCGCAGTAAAAATAAATTGGTGCCGTATGAAATTGGCATGGCCATGTATTTTCCGGTATACAAAAGCAAGAGCTCGCTTTAACTATAAACAAATCTATAGCTGACAGCTGCGTTGTATTACACGACGTTGGAATTGCCCCCTGGAACGTTTCTGTTTGCTCGATACGCGTATTGTAATTATTTACACAGCTGTGATTTACCACGATATATTTCCTAATAAAACACTTCCTCTCGACACTAATATATTTTTCCAACTAACTCATAGGCATCTGTTATCGCCTCGTTCGATTGCTCTCGCCATCGACGCCGCATACTATTCGCATTGCATAACATTTCCTTCGATTTACCGTCGTTTCTTTCGGCTTCTCGAAGATCTAGTGCATTTTCGAATATTTATCGATAGGTCGTCATTCGATGCGTGTTCGAGTGGTTATTGATGTTCGATGAGGAACGCCGCGCCGCAAAGTGGGCCGGATCGAAAAATTTAGGGAAATTCGACCAAAAAGTCGACTTTTCGAAATTTCAAACTAATGAATTTGTATTGCTTTGTAAGGATCTATGGACCTCGAAAATGTCGAAATTAATGAAATTGAATAAATATTTTAGTTACAATGATCATTTAAAATTGAGCGTATCCCATATTTTCTTTCAGTTTTATTTGTATGATATAGAGCATCTCTTCCCAATAACAAACTATATATTTTTTGAGTAATAACTAATAATAATATATTTGAAAAATAATGCTGAACGATACATGACAGATTAAAAAAATGTTGCATATTTATCAAAGGATATCTTTTTTTTTGCCAAAACTTCCCATGCTCTAACAAAGAGGAATATTTTCGGTGAAACTTCCTTTAAATAACTGTACAAAAATCATTTCCGACATCGTCTGCCCAACAACAATATAGTTGTTTAAAACGGACAATGTCGCGGTGAGTTCGGTCGCCGCGCGTTGTTGTTGTGAAGCGGCGAGGCAATCTAAGAACTCTTAAGATTGTAAAAAATTATTTCTTTTCTTAAGGAAAGCAACTGATTCAACAACTACATAAAAATTTATAAAAATAACTAACTAACAAATTAAACAAAAAATATATTCTAACACGTATTATTCGAAAGAGATTATTTTATAATATTCTTTAGTTCAAACCTCATTTCAATATCTCAAACGGTTCAAAAGTTATGCACCAATGTCCCGAAATTTTTCGATCCGGCCCACTGTGCGCCGGGGTGATCGAGCTTTAAATCAAACATTCGAAAGTAAAAATAGCAAATCAATTGTAGTTGTTTCAATTAAATCGTATCGCCTTCCTGTTAGTATGCGGAATGCGAAAACAATACGCGAAAAGTGTTGTTAGCTAATTCAATTAAACAGGAAAGTAATATTGTTTAACAGATTTCGGATATCGCAAAATGGAATGCGTGTCGCGCGAAACGTTGGATTAAAATTCTGTCAAAAAGTATGTTGCTCTGCTCGTTATTTTCAAGTTAATTACTGAAATTGCATTTAATTTAGCTGCTTCTGTTCACTGATATTTTCGACTACCTTGTATAAAAATTAGAGATCCCTAACGGTACACCTGGTACTGGTGCTCTTTAAATTTCAAATGACGCGTTCAAAAGCATGATCCCTGATCGAAAACAGTTGAGATTACACTTTCAGATCGTTTTAGACCATTTCAGACCGTTTTAGACCGTTTCAGACTGTGTCGATAAAAGTGTCTCGACAATTCAGCCTTGTCCTTTTCCAGTTCCAGACACGATACCAGTGCTTAAGTAATAATACATACCGTGCGGAACGACGGGACGTCGGATGCATTAATCTATTGTGACGTGCCGTTTACCGGAGTCTACCATATATTATCGGATTTCTCTACTCCACACAGCAAGAAATTATCTGATACTACTTGGACGATATCACGCTTAATGGAGTATCGACGAAACAGTGACAGGACTCGTTTTGATGATCGGCGCTCGTCACGCTGGCTGCACTCGAAGCTGCAGACGATGCATCAGCAATGGCCATAATTCATTGGTTCCAGCAGGTGCACCCTCGTTTCCCAGCCTCTTCTCACGAGCCAGCACGCACACCACACTGGACTCCGCGACTCGGATCAACGACGATATTCGCGGCAAGCTGAAAACTGATCTGGATCGAAGGTAACGTATGAGGATGCAACGCGTCGCGGCGCACCGGCACGGTCAATCATTCCGAATGCTGCATCAAACTGCTCATATACTCCGGGAGTGTCTCGTGTCGTCAGACTAGCCTAGTGTCACTGGTGGACACTCCTATTAACCCGTTATCGAATTATTTCGTTCATTAATAAATCATTTGTAAAGGATTAGACAGGCGTGGAAGGATTTAGTTTAAATCCTTCACCACCAGCACTTTAAGTTAAGTTTCAAACGGCAATAATCAAATGTCCATTTTATTAAAAAACCCAAATCACAGGAACCCGTCACCACTTATAACTAGCTTAGAACTAGAAGAAATTAGAACGTAAAAGAAACTAAAGATACTAGAGTCCAGTGTTGGCTGGAAACTAGAAGGCCCGGAAGCGCAGAGACCTTTTTAGCGAAGTTTAGCTCAAACAAAGCTATAGTTCGTAGCGCACTGTTTTAACCGTTCGAACAAAGCGGCAGTTTTAAGCAACTATTTTAACAAAGAAAGATGGACGACCAGAGAAGCGCAATGGTCTATTTAACACGTTGACGCCGGCGCGGATATTTATGGTTTTTTTCGTGCGGCGGCGCTTGAATTAGCGGTCCATTCATCAACGTGTTAAGTATTTTATACTGAATGTTTGATTATAATGTCGAAAAGTTAATGTTTACTGATGAATAATTAAAATAAAATTAATTTTATACTATGTATTTTTTGATACACGAGCGTGGCCCATCGGTGGGTCATGCCGCCCCACGGAACAATCAAGCATGAGCCACCCGTGGGTCAAGCCGGCATCAACGTGTTAACCACCGAAGCGAGAGGGAGTGCGTAAAGTGACGTACCGATAGCAACTGATTTTTCGGCAATCACCTGTGCTCGAAGAGTCAGAACGGCAAGGGGAGAGGTGTTACGGTTTTGGAAACCCCGGCACCTCTCTCTCCCTTGGCCAATAGTATTCGCCGCGGAGCTGGCGCGATCCGCAACATAATTATTTTCAAGAAAACGATTGAGTTTCGTCTGAAAATTGGTTATCGATACATTTTCACTGATATAATTCAGCTGTTATGCATCGAATGTACTCAAGGGGGTAGGCACGCCACATGACGTAACTAGCAAGTAACTAGAATCTTACTAGATTTTGTGTCGAAACATGGGTTCATGGGCTTCCGTTATGTGTCCTTAAACGAGCATATTTTGAGCTGCACGAGGGTTCATTTGACAGAGGAAAAAAGTCTTGTTGTGGCAGAAAAATAAGTCCAAAGTAGAGGAAAAATCGAGAAAAACACGAGCAGATTCCGATATATTTTTCTGTCACAAAAAGGCTTTTTTCACTCATATGAGTGATGGGGCACAGCGCACTACGGTGAACCTTCCAATATCAAATGAACCCTTGGGCAGCTCAAAATATGCTCGTATAAGGACAAATAACGGAAGCCCGTGATTATATGAAATTTCCCTATATTTCGTTCACGATGCCAGAGTCTAGAGCAAGTCTAGAACCAATTTTAGTTCAGCTGGTTAGACCAGATGAGGCCTAGTCAGGACTGTCAACGAGGAATCGTAACAACAACAAAAATATATAGTGCTTGAATCCACTCGGATCTATTAATAGCAATAAAGGTATTAATAAAATAAAAAGAAAAAAGCGTTAGACTGATACATATGCATGTTTTTATCAGTGTTACCAGAAAAAAATCTTTTTTTTTCCACGCGGAGATTGGTCACACCGATAAATACCCTATAGAATAGGTATACCTACTCCGTTAAAGCATGGTAAAGCACTGGTCCTGGGTTACAACGAGTTCTAGTTTTAAGTACTTGTTCGAAAGTCGTGTTGGAATAGTTATGATATTTCGAAATTATCGTTGGAATTAAATGAATGAAAAAAAGCTTCATGTAGTTTTGAAAGTACAACTAAAGTAATTCATTATAAGAAATTATGATTCCGACTTGAGGATAATTATCGAGATCTCACAGAAAATCTGGAAGAGCGGCAACGATTTGAGAACCGAATGAAAACTGTACAACTGGCATTTGCCAAACAATTGATGAAACGCGGGCAATATTTTAGGAACGCTACCGTGATACGTAGTTTATGTGACCCAGAAAAAAATCAGGCGAGTTCGACTAGGAAGTTACATCGCCTCCACTATACTCGACTTTGCAAAAAGTCGCAGAAGCACGGAAAACCTTTACTCGTACACACAAAACTTTCCTGACAAAAAGCAGCAATCGTTTTATGGGAAGGGTGTGCTGGTATTGCTACAAAAATGAACCGAGACTGCAGACAAGGAGGGTGATTGCACATATATCACATATTTTGCTCAGCGAACGCGTCGCTGGAAAAACGGGCTCTCCAATCTTTCGAATGTTTCAGACAAAAGTTTTCGTATCGCATTTATTGAAATCCATTATTACATCGTAAACTCATACACCAACTAGAATTTAGATCAGTTTTTGAATAAAACATTGTACAAGGATTCTCTAAATTCTGTCCGAATCCATTCTCTTTGAATTATTATATATTGCATATATAGAGAGAGAAGGAAAAGATTTTTATAAGGTGTATGACTTTGGTTGTGACTCGTAAAGGGTGTAAAAGGAAATTATTTAATATTGTCCTAGTTTTGCCGTGCCTACGTGCGACTCTTTAAGACTGTCGGCAGGTTGGATCTGTATTACGTTCGACTCGTTACATTCGATTCCTTTATTCGGACTTGTTCCGGTATCGATTATTGGATCCCTGTCGATGTATACGAATTCTTTACTTCTCAAGATTTACTTTGTCTCTCCATCCCGTTCCTCTTGCCGTCGCGCCGCGTTTCAGGACCGTCTGTCTTCGTGGCCGTCCTTTCAACGGTACGGTACCACCCTCGAAGCCGCCCCTTCCGTCGAGAGCGTTCTTTAAACTTTCCTCTGGCCCTGTAGCACATTCACTTCGCATCGATTTCGACATTCACGCCTCGATGCGTCTTCTTCGCCCGGGGATGTTACCAATCGTTCTACCCCGCATATCCGGCTGCCACGTCTACACGATCGCGACTCCAAAATGCCCCTGTTCGTGTGCGCCGCGCCGCTTCCCTTTTTCCACCAGGAAAACTTGAAAAATGGCTCTGCTTACAACTGAACTTCTCAGCTCGGCTTATACTCGTGTGTGTGTGCGTGTGTGCTCTCTCTCTCTCTCTCTCTCTCTCTCTCTCTCGGAGGTGACATTCCCCTGACATCTCGGGCCAGCCCACTTAAATCCTCTCTATCCTCGGCGAGATAAACTCGTGATTAAATGCATTGATCGTTCCGCCATCGTACTTATCGGAGAGCAATCGTTCCCAGAAATATTCGCATTCTCGAGGATTTAATCGAAGCGTACACAATAGTGCGGCAAGAGAGTAATTTCAGATAGAAACTGCTGACCGTCGCTCTTGTCTAGCTAACGGCCACGAACGTTTCACAAAAATGTCCGAGTGTCTGACGATTAAAGTTATCAAAACGACAATGTTTTCGAGTGAAATAAGATTGTATAAGTACGAATTCCCAGCCGTATCGTCCAACAGGACCTCCCGGCTGGAAGGCATAGAGCTCAAAGGAGAAGGAAGGAGAGAGAGAGAGAATGAAACTAAAAGTAATTTTCTTGCAAACATTAATAGACAGTTTTCGAAGGGAAATTACGTGTCCGTTAAAAGAAAGTTTCCAGGTTTCAGGAACACAGCCGGCGCTGTAATTGCAACGTGGGAATGATTACAAAGTTTTTACAAAACCGTCGAGAATCAGGTCGCCGTTTAAAGAAAATAGGCGAGAAGTGAAAAACGCAGGTGAAAGAGACTGTCGCGCGGAGTTTTATCCTCTATTCGGTCGCGGATTCTCCGAAAGCAGTGCGGTGATGTCGCATAAAGATGTCCGCGTCTAGTGGGGAAAGAAAAGAACAACGCCGTGCCGCGCCGCGCCGCGCCGCCGTAAACGTCTACACGTTTCTTCGCATCGTCGTGAAACTCACCGTAACACGGTACGGGATATACGACTTCGCGATTTCCACGACTCATCGGCGCGGCGCAACGGCGGTTTATTATCGTTTTCTGCAGTCGGGACAATTCCAGGACGCGAATCCGCGCGAATGCTTTTCTTTAATACGGATTGTTTACGTGCTCTCTTGACAAACGATCGAATTAATCGCACCTGCATCACGCCCGCGCATTTCGTATTGGAAAGGTGTCACGTTAACCCGATTGTTCCGTCAGATTCGAGACAAATTTACTGGAACATTTACACTGGACGTTGCAATTATTATTTCTGACGAATATTAATGGTCGAATGCTTCAAATCGATGCAACCTGATGCTCCTAAATATTTTGGGCACGGTCAATAAAATGCTATCCATTGGAAATAGCAAGATTTTATTATTATAATTGGTACATTTTTATGGAAAATAATGATTATCTGTTGCGATCACTCATTTTTGTTATAATCCCATCGAATCCACGGTCGTATTATAATTTGTCACTGAATTGTTCGATCAGATTAAAGACGATTTTACTGGACTTTGGAATTATTATTTCAGACGAATATTAATGGTCGTTTAAAATCGATGGAACTCCATGCCCCAAAATGCTTCGCGAATGGTTAATAAAACGGTGCCCATTGAAACGTCCCGAGGTTTGTGTAATAAATATAGTTTCGATGGTTGAGGTGGTTGGCCCGGTGTATACTTACGCGAAGAAAAATAAAGACTGCGGAATAGTTCAATTGATTCGAATTCCCTTTCGTCAATAGAGATTTTTGCCGAAGCGGAACTGTTCCGGGCGCGCACTTCAATGCGTTCCACATTCTAGGAAAGTTCCATCGAAGTGAAAATTGCTTGCGAGGTAACTCGGGAGACACTTTTGTTAGACTTCGTGTTTGGAACAACGTACCGCCTTAAGGTGTATCACATTATGCGTTTTCACACGGAATTCACAACGGCCCACGGAAGCGTTTAATTTCCTGACGCAAGCTCCGGGGAAGTAGCAGAATGTACTACGCGCTACAACCTTTCCTGAGTAAATGCAACGGAACGTTCTCGCAGGAACTTGTCCTTTTGATGCGAGGATCAAATGCTACCAAGTCGTTTCTTCGAGCTATTGGAAACGCGAAAGCCCCCAACAGCTTATCGTCCGTTGGTACAGCTAGGGACAACTGGATATGCCAGAAAAATTCATAACAAGATCAGATATTATTGTATAAGAAAAATCATGGTCGTTCTATACTTATCCCGCTCCCTTTGTTCGAATCGAATCGGCCGACATCCTTTGATGTAGCAAATTACAGACCCGTCGCCACCGCACCGAGGCGATACATTCGTGCACTGCAATCGGACATATACCAGTTAAGAATAAAAGAACATCACTCACCAGGCATTCATCAGTTCAATCATCCGCACATGTTCCCCTCTAAACATCATTTGAAACAAATTTTGTTCAGATACTGTCAGCAGAACGCAGATCGATGGTACGTACAGAGGATTAATGGCGGGTGTGTTGCAGCGGCGCCTATCGTTTACTGATAAATATTCGATTAGCCGAAACGCAGCAAATTTGAACGGCAGGAAGTACGCGGTGGAACGAACAATTTTGCCCGCTGAAAGTAACTTTGACAGTGTCTGGCCGTGGTTGTATAATAAATTTCAGCGGAAACCGGGTTTTCTCGTCGCGTTCACTGAATCGTTCAATTGTCCGACGGCTTTCACGAAATTGGCGACAGTCCTCGGAATTATACCGGCACGCTGAATCGTTATAAACGACAATTACGATGGACTAGACATCCGTCTACGGTGAAGGGAGCCTTGCGCGAACACCTGTTTTCAAAACTGTTCTATCATACGAACAGTGTATACCCTATTGGATAATTATCAAGAACCGCAGCTACCTCCCCTATTTCAATGGCCTTAAAATATATCGTCGGGTCACCGTTCGCAACAAACTGTCCTATTAGCGAAATTTCCTCTAACATTACAGCAGAACCTATATGAACCGGCTTACCGTATAGATAGAGACAGATACCACGGAATGATCGAGTGAATCTCCCCGTCGCACAGTGCGTTGAAATGGACAAAAATCTATATCTCAAAAACTATAAGTGATATAAAAAAATGTTTGAAATAAAAGTTATAGGGTATAGGAAAGAGTATACGATGATTGTATTTGTTTGATTTTGTTGTAACGTTGAGCAGCTCTATGAAGGTCACTTTAAAAATTTCTAATAGGTGAGGTTAAGGCATTTTCAAAACACAAGAAAAACATTATTTTTGTATACACCGTTGTCAAGATATAAGCATCCAAAGTTGGCGTATCGCCTATAGTGGTATTGAATATATGTATTACTACGAGTGAAACAAAAGTCAAAATTAAAAATCGATTGTTTAGTAACCGTGTTTATTTTCGTACGATTTTATAATAAATAATATCAGTCAACGCTATCAGAATCTAAATTTTCTATAAATTTATTTGCCACAGAATTTGAAGAGGCGCGATCATATGCAGGGCCAATAAGATATATTTCTTCCGGGTGTCTTCCTAAATAAATAATTGTAAAAAATAAAGGGGCAAGTTGGGGCAGAAAATTTTTGTAGAATTCGATAAAGGATAGTCCTACGAATATTTTCTCGCAAAAATCCCAAGACATGTTTTAGCTTTTTTGAGAAAAGCTTAGTTAAAGTTATACGAATTTTCGATTTCGCGTTTTAAGAAACGGATCACTTTGAAGTAATAATATATGATAAATAATAATTGTAAAAACCGCTAGGAGGCCAAAATAAGGAGTACACACCTTGATCTAAATTATCCATCACAATTTATTTATTTTTGCGCTTAACAATACGATGTATACGGTTTTCCTTTCATAGCATTTCCATAGCATAGCATTTAACAAGTATACGAAATTACATCTCTCCATCTGCCTCCAGTTCCGAGTTACAAGCCTCTAAAAAACGGCCAAGTTGTTTCGTGTAAAAGAAGGTAGTGCGAGAACTTGACTGGTGCACGATAGTGCAGCTAGATAACTGACGCAGATTTGGTAGATGACTCGATTGAAATGGTCAAGTCTGTATAGTTCGAGCACTAACCGCCTGTTGTTTTGTTACGCGAAAATTCTCTTAGAGCTTTGTCCCGCAATTAGTTGATACGAGGGCGGTACTGTGTCTACTGTGTTTCGGTTGAAGCCCGATCCGTTTCTGTCTCACCGTCAACATTGGAGTTCGTGTTACCCTTTAGAGCGCTACGAGTCTTGTTTCGAGGAAGGCCGCGCGGAGTATTCGCGCAGCACGGCCAGGCGATTCATTCGAGTCCGTCCTCCGTCTTCAGCTCGTCGTAATCTCTATGCAGCCAGGCGAAACAACGCCGCCGGAAATCGTTCCCGTGACGCACGCTTTACGTGCTCAACTGCTACCTGGCACGTTCGTCGAAATCGTGCGTGGCGACACGCTCCCTCCTAAGCACGCGTAATAAACGCCAGTTCCAGTTTCGCTCTACGTAACGCTCACCCCTAACAATTTCACCGTTACAGTGTATAGTTAGAACCCGTCCTTCGGTGGGATCTTTGCCGCCGAGCCGCGCCGTTTCCCTTTGTCGCTTCCGTGCCATGAAAGGGAAACTACGCTGATGGCTTCGCGAAAATTATTTTAGCAATTGCGTGTACGTAAGCCCGGGATAACTTTGGTTAACGCTGATCTGTCTGAGAAATGCGGAAGTGCGACAGCACATACGAACCGCAAGTCGCTTTGTTAGCTGCTCTGCGAACAAGAGCTACACCTCCGCGAGAAAGGTCTATAAGACTTGACAAAGATAATGGATGAAAAGTAACGTTCCTCGACTTTACGCAAAATATAATTTATTACAACAAGGAGTCAACAAGCACAACAAGTACAACAAGACATCTAGACTCCTTGTTATAAACTACACTACGATCGATAATCAACAAACACAATTATAATTTATTACTTTGAACCATAGATAACCGTAGAATTGAAATATACCGTCTTCTTTTCACAGAAAATTAAACAGTTACATCTATCCTCACCTAACGTCACAATCTCGTTTTAACTGCAGTAGCAGGTTAAAGCGATTTTACTTGAATCCTCGATTTTCTAATTCTCACAATTTCTCGAAACACGAGTCTTGAAAGTGCCAAGAGTTTTCAGTCAATTTAAGAAAATCTGATGGAATTACTTGCGTTTGAAGTGTATTTCTGAAAGGGCACTTTACAATAGTCCGCGCACTTTGAACGAGAGCTTTCCGAAGCCACATTTTCAAAAACCCTCAATATGATATCTCAAACCTTTGGGATTGGTTTACCTGTAACTTCACAAGGAATCTTTCCGCTACGAATCATGCCGTGTAATAGCAATAACAGGATATAATAACCAACAAAAACATCCTGTAAATACGAGCCAAGTTCTCTATGGCCGTAAAAAGTTGTGAAATCGACCAAAATACGGCCAAGTTCGTTAGTTTAGAAATACCTCTTGCTATACTGAAAAAACCCGTTTTCAAAATTTAGTTTAAGAGAACGCTATTTACTTTTTAAAGAGTTACATGGAGGGTTAAATTATTTAAACTTGTCCGGTACTTTTTAAACCAATGGCCATAAAAAGGGTTAAGTAGCGGCCAAGTTTAAATAATTTAAAAATTAAATAGCGTTCTTTTAAACTAATTTTTACGAACTCTTTTTTCAGTATTATAAGAGGTATTTCTAAGCTAACGAACTTGCCCGTATTTTGTTTGATCTCACAACTTTTTCGGTCATAAAGAACTTGGCTCCTGTTTACAGGATGTTTTGTTGGGATTTCATCAATTTTTGTTGAAATTTTATCAATTATCAAGTAGATATTACTCTTATCCCTGATTTATTAAACCCTAAACATTTTTCCACCGTTCCCGAGATACCGCCATTTTTTTTAAATTCAAAAGACTACATACGTCACGTGGTTGATCATACCCTATATGCTTTGGGTTGAACCTTTTGAAAATTTAGTTGTTTTTGCAGTTGGGCGTACCGTTTGTGAGATAACGCCATTTTTTTAAGGTTTAAAATTCAAAACTTTGAAGATTATTCCTTCGATGGTTTGTTATGGTGTACTTATGTACCAAATTTCAAGCTTTGTAGGTCAATGGGAAGTACCGAAAAGGTTTTGATGATCTGTCAGTCATTGAGTTTAGCGATTTTTCAGGTCCTATATCTCGGAACCTACCAATGTTGGAAGATTAATGTTTTGTCAATATTGAGTCATTAGGGCATTTAGAAAGTGTACGAAATTACCTCTCTCCATCTTCCTCCAGTTCCGAGTTACAAACATCTAAGAAACGGCTAAGTTGATGCGTGTAATAGGAGGTAGCGCGAGAACTTGGTTGGTGCATTACCGTGCACTCAGATATAAATATACGAGATGGGCACCTCGTAGCCATTGATAATCCATGTTTTACAATTTTCATAAAAGGTATTGTTTAATTGTTATTTTGGGACACAGTGAATAATCTCCTTATAATATATCGTGCCGCTGAGAACATATACATAGAGATGGCGAGCTGCGGAGAATTATGCAAACGGTGTACAGTATTCCGCACAACTCGATGGATGTGTTCTGATAATAATCGTGATATTTACATCCTTCCGCTGTTACGACCGCTCACAATTACACGTTGCTTGTCTCGCAATTAACGTGGAAAAGTAAACGCCGCAATTCAAACATAGGATAACCAGGTTCCAGTTCATAGGTTTTCTCTACCGTCAAATTTTACCTCGCAAGCATAATTTTCTCGTAAAAAATCTCGTTTGAGACGCTCCGATGCCCAAGGAACATTTCCGTCACGATGCGCGATGCAAGATATCTGCTAGGAGGTTCCTGTTCAGCTAATAAAAAATTTCACAGGAGGAGCCTCCATTAGCGGTCATAAAGAGTTGATCGAGTTTCAGTTAAAATCAATGAGCTTAATCGTTTTTTTCCAAGGCACGACGCGACGGTCTAGGGATAGTCCGTTTCTTCTCATGTCCCGAGGTCCTTTCTTGCGCAAATCCCTCTGGGAACGGTCTAAATTACCGCGCGTGCAGGGTAATTACCGCAGGATTCGGCAGCGCAGCGGTGCGGTATCGTGTTTCCGTCCGCTATACAGAGCGAGTCGCCTAATATCTTCGCCCGACCGAAACGTCTCCGTTGTTTTTTATGGGGTAAGAAAATGTGGGAGAAGAAAGTTTGCTTCGCTGCATTCCTTCTTTGCGTGGTTGGACTTGTCCTTCCATCAGCCATAACTAGACTGCGGTATATTAAAACTGATTACTCTGTATTTCTGATTTTAGTGGCTGTACCCAATGAGATTTTCCTGGTACTTGAACTGTTTTTGTCTGCCCGATGACTTCTACGGATATACCTCGACGAGCCTGTAGAGCGAATAAGCAGCCAGCTCGTTCGGCTGACTGTAAATTCGGGCATGGAACGTGGGACGCGTGGATCGTCTCCGTTTCTCAACGCCGCGCCGCCTGTTGTTGGCTCGCTCTTCCGCACAGGAGTTGGTTTCTCTCTCGACTGGGACGTGGCCGGGATCGTGATGACCCGCGGTTTGGGAAGCAACCGATAGCAATAACTCTAGGAAAACGCCGCGATAGATTTTCCCCGGGTCCTCACCCGTGTCGTCATTATTCCCCAGCGTCGTGGTCAATATGCTCGCGTTACGAGGAAGTTTGGTCCTCGCAGCAGTCGGTCGCTTGCACTCGCTCGCCGACGCGACGCTTCTCCGTTCAGATAATCCTTGAAACTTTTATCGGATTCTCGTCTGCAGTCATACACCCAGATACGAGAAAGTGTTTCAGTGTAAAGCGGCGACCTGGAAGCGCGGCGGTGTCGGCCCGTATCGAAGGAGGAGAGCTTATCGTTCCCACGGTGACCGTGCCCCGCTATGAAAGTCACGAGTGCTTTACGGAAATCTTTCTGCGGTTGTTCTTTTATTAAGTTCCGGGGCTTGGTTGGCATCACGGCCTCGTTCCGACCAACCTCCTCGCCGAGGAACGTAAATTGAAATTCGATCGGGCAGCATTCTTCGAGCCAGCCCCGACCAACGAACGATGCCCGGTTCTTTGGGTTCTTTAAACCGAAGACGACGCTCTTCGTTCTGAGTGGATTGGGATTCTTCTCGCTTTCGAACAGTCGTTGTTTTAATTTTTTAGCCCCGGTACGCACGGTTCGCTAACTGGGAGTGAAAGTTTCGCGAAAGTGAAATAGCGAAGTATGTAGCGCAGCTTCTCGCTTTTTCGAGGCAACGACGAAGATGTCCGATACCCACTCCCGGCATACCTAAAATTCTCTCTAATTATTCGGATCATAATAAATTCACTGCTACGTAAAATACACGTACTAAACATTTTTCTTTCTAACACACACTCAGGTCTGCTGTACTAATTTTTGAAAAACGTCTCTTCTCGGTTAGTTCACAGAAAATTGCGTACCACAACGAAAGAACGAAGCGATTGGACGAAAGCAGGATAATTTCCGCGGAGACCTTCCGCTAAAACAAAACGCTTTCCCCAATCCCCAACAAATTTTCAGCACTTTCTCCCCGGCATTCAACCCTTTTTCGCATTGTTTTCATATCGTCGCGACTCCCGTCGGAATGGGCGAACCTGTAGTCCCAGCGGGGGTTACGCGATTACTTTATTCCGACGCATTTCCGTCGTCCGTTCCCCGGTTGAATCGCAAACGGCATTCGAAAAGCAAACGGAAAACAAATTGTATGGAAAGATGGAACAATCTTAATGGGCTCTCGGAACGAGGGAATGAAATTGCGCGAGAGCAGTGGTTCGAGCTGGGGAACGTTCCTTGAATGGCACGCGCCGCCGCCGCCGCCGCCGCCACCGCCGGATCGACTGTTTCGCAAAATATTATTTAAAGTGCGCGAATAGCGGACGAAATAAAAGGTCCTGGCCGATAGGAGAGGCCAGGAGAGAGCAATTGCAGGTGGCAACCGCAACCACCAGCCCTCTCCTGCGGAACGCTCCACCTTTCTTGCTACACGCTCCCTCTCTAAGAATTCTCTATCCCGCCGCTAACTTCATTTAAGTTTTGATCCTTTTACAGGCTGAACGTTAACTTTCTATATGGAGCATTGCGGAGGGTACTTTAAAATCTCGAATGGGAACGACCTCTCTCGCTCTCTCGGCCTCGCTTACTCTCTCCGGATCCTTCGCAGAGGGCGTGGTCCCTACTCCGTGTTCTGGTCACAAGGATCAGACATCGCAAGAGCTGCGAGACGGTTGCAAAAAAAAGAAGAATAGGAGGATCAGGAAGGAAAAATGAAGCTGCGGACGCGGACGCGAACTTCAGCTTCGCGAAACGCAAACTGTAAGCGCGCCACGGATTTTTCTAACAAATTATGTATTCCTCGAATAATTTCTGTGGACATTTATCTCTTCTCTTGAAGAGTTTACCTCTTGGCGGACCATTTTTATAATTAAACTATCGGTATTCCTCGAGGCCATTTGCAGCGTTATTGTCAAATTTGTTTCCTTGTTTTTTCTTTTAAGCCTGTTTATTGCATAACTTTGTACATTCTTATTACAGGTATCAATAAACATGTACTAACTACCACACAATATTGCTTAGTTACTTGTCCAATTTGTTTTCCAGCCTATCTGCCGAGGCATTTTTTCAAGACACATCAATCTTTTTAATGTTCTAAATTATTATTTGTCAGGAACTGAACAGTAACATGGCAACATTTATTTTCAGGGTGAAAACGAGCTGCGTCGTCCTTTGTATAAATCGATTGACAAAGCTGACGCAGAACAATTATTCTGGCGAATGTTTCAAACATTTGAAAATTCCATCAGGTACATACAAATCGAAAACGCGATTTGGAAATTTTAAAAATCGTTTTTTCGCCCTTTCAATATGTTCTCGATGGAATTTACACACGTTCAAACCGTCAAATCGGAGGTAGAAGAATGCATTTTATAACAGAATCGCCGAGAACCACGAAATTACATTGAAATTTTCTTCAATTTTGCAAAATAAAGGGCAAAAGCATTTTAGCAAAAAGATAAATCTAGAGGAGAACAGTTACCCCCTCCTCGTCCGCGAATTATACAGAGCGATTCACCTGAGTGATCGAAGACGGCGACTCGTTCGCGAAGACAAGACGAATAAGGAAAAAGTGAATGATCAGAGCATCAATCTGGATTCTAAGTGGGCAGATATCGAGCGCGGAAGATACTTGCGATGAAAAGTTTTGAGAAAACCGGCATCCATGCTCTGTTTGCGCTTCAGCCGGCACTCTCGGGCTGCCGCTTTCACGAATATCGGTGAACTTCAGAGGCGATCGGTCTGGATGCTTGTATACGTAGTATACGCCCCTATCTCGCGAGAAGTAAGTTGCTCGTGTAGCAGGTGAATGATTTACGGCAGCCGATAAATTTATTTATTTACTTGTTTATTCGCGAGAATGATTTATTGAATAAATGACACGTATACACGGACGTCGTCGCCGAGATTTTACCGAATACAGCATGGACCGAGAGGCGAACGCAAATTCATAGAGTGAACTTCCAACCAATTTTATAGCTGTCCCTGTAATTTCGTTTTTTTTTAATTTTCTCTTGAAAGAAATTTATCGACGACGGATTTGATACACTTATGAGAAAAACCGGTACAGTAATTTATCCATAAATGTCCCAAAAGTCTGACCTGCAAATGTCCTAGCGGCTCGCGTATATCGGTGAGATCGCCTAATCCGAATTTCCAACTTCTTTAATTTCCATTATTTTTTATGGGACTTCGAGGACCACATTTGTGGCATTTTTCTAATAAAAATCATACTAAATATGCTATAGTTCCGATGATATTTACTTTTGTACTAGACCATTAAAGTTTCGAGCGCTAGGAAGGACAGTCGCCGGCGAGCCTTTGAAATGTGCCAGCGACTACGACTCTCTGCGTCGTAGTCATTCCTCGTCATTCCTGCGTCATTCCTCGCGCCCGAAACTTTAATGGTCTATTACACAAGTAAATACCATTGGAATTATATTATATTTCATATCATTTTGCATTAAATAAATGCCACGAATATGGTCATCAAAATATAATGGAAAATAATGAGGTTGGGGATTAGTTGTATTTATATTTCGCGACGACCGAGGCATCTCGAGCTCTGCTGTCCTTCTACACGTTCGGCAAAACTTAAAGAATACTGTTCCTGGCGCATAAAAATGCTCCTAGGCAGACCCATGCTGGGGACTTGTATGGATAAAATACTGTAATTGAAAATCTATTATATTAATATTATTGTGCGATATACAGGAAAAAAGTTTTATACATATATATATGGGGTCGAGATTCTGAAAATCTTTTGTATATGTTCAATTGTATTTGCATGTGTATTTTTATTTGTGTTTGTATGTGTCTGTGTAGTCCCATCAAAATATAATGAAAAATAATGAAGTCGGAAATTTGGATTAGCTGTTTATATTTCCCGACGACAGAGGCCTCTCGAGCTTGGCTGTTCTTCTCTACGTTCGGCAAAACTCAAAGAATCTTGTTCCTGGTGCATAAATGTCCCTCGGCAGACCCGTGCCGGGGACTTATATGGATAAAATACTATAAACAGAATTTCCAGCAGTGTATCGAAGAGTAGAAAACGAACGAGGGTGAAACGGTACAAAACGAGTACCTAATTCGTATATTCAAACGGAATGAATAGTGAAAACACACAGAAGTAACAAGAGCGAAGATTCGCGACGGGGTTTGAGTTTCAGAAGCATGCGGAAGAAATTTATATAGAGAGCACCTGCCGCCCGATACCACGGTCCGTTTCTTCTTTCCGTTAAATAAAATAACGCTTCGTAGCTATCGTCGAGATGGTATACAAATTTCCCTGGCACTCACTTCTGAAATTCACAGGGAAGTTGCGGGGCCGAGCTCGCGCTGGCCCCCGGTAACGTAATACGAAATCGTAAAAGTATCGGATTCCGTTTTCCCTCGGAGAGTTTACGTTACAAATATTCTCTTGTGTTGTGCGCGCCGCGCCGCTCCGCGCCGATTCTCCCAGTGTCTTTTCGCCGTTCGCGTTTGAATCCAAGCAAATCGTCTCCGGTGTACGCGAATAAAATACGAAACCGACCGTCTTCCGACCAACGCGACGCTACGTTCCAACCCAGTTTTTGTTGATTCGCCGATGGACAGACGACGACCGACGCGCGACATCGAGATCGTCGAAAACAACAGACGGTGCGCGTGTTATCCACCGTTGTTTACGTTCACCGATTAGCCGTCGTCTAGCACAATATTGATTTGCGCGCATAAAGTATTTTGCAAACAACCGGCGCGACTCGGCTCGGCGCGGCTCGGCGCGGGGAACGTGAGTTACATAGAAAAACATGTTGCGTTTCATTCGTTTGGAAAATAGCCGTGCGCTTTCAGGTGTGTGCCCCGTGTACTCTCTCGTTCGTTTAATACGCTGCTAGCGGTTGGATCGGTTCTCGTTGACAGATATGTGTCGGTACATCGTGGTCTGAGCATAGCGTGTGACTCGATGGCTTTGCGGAAATCGAACAATACGACAACTGTCTCTTTAATTTCTTTCATGGCTGCGATAGATCTAGATCTGCATGCACGACCAGGCCATTGACCGACAAAAGGACACGTGTACCGACAAAAACGAATAGTATTTTTACTATGCAAAATGTGCGTCGAAGCTGTTCGACGTTGGCTGCTCGATACCGAGTAGACGCGACGAAGTGTGCTTCCCTTTATTTATGGCATTGTTGCGTACCGCGAATTTATTTAGACGCTTCGCCTGTCTACTTAGCGTCAGTCGCTCTCTCTACTTGTCATCCATTTTTGCCCGCGTAAATGTTTGTCGTTACCGAGATATTCCCGTTCCCATCTTAATGTATTGGAAAAGAGTGTAAGAACGACGAGAAAGCAAACAAAATGGTAACTAACCAAACCGTACGATGGAGGCTTACCCTTCAATATCCCGCAGCAGCCAATTGAATTACCATTCGCCTCAGTCGTTCAAGAAACCACCTCGTTGAACGTGCTTAACGCATTGTTGACCTGCTGTTTTATGCAGAAACTAACACGCTCGCCAGATTATTATCATATTTCAACAGGAAAACTAAACAAACACTATTTCAGATAGCAGACAGTACTATGACGACGCTTTTATGAATCAATGAATTTCTTTACAACAGATTATTACGAGACTGTGCATACGTAATATGCACGATGTTTCATTGACTTCGTTCGTCGTACAATATGTATCTATGTTTTTCTGAGACGGCATTTTCATTGTTTAGATTACGGTTCGATGGCTTGCTCCACTTCTGAACCACGTCTTTGTCTTATGATGATGTTAAAAAACTAGTTTCTGCGAGATATCAGTCTATAATTCAAACAATGTTCACGATACTAATGACTAAAGTTCTAAGGAAGCCTAGCAGAGCACCTGGTGCGGAAAGAGGTAATATCGTTATCTTTCAACCAATGCTGTCTTTACAAACTCATTAATGTAAGGTAAGAAGTACAACTGAAATAATGGTAAAACCAGGCATGGAATTCTTTTTCAGCAGAAGCAAGTCAGAAGTGGATATTCTTGAAGCAAAATATTTTCGAGGAAATCGAATCCGAACGGGTAAGCGTGTACGCGCGCGCGCGCGCGTACACTAGTCTGACTCGTCTGGCCATCGTTGACTTCTACTACTTACTGTAATCCTCGCTCGCATACTCTGCTTTTCTACAATAACAGAAGAGAACATTTATTTGAAAGTTTTATGAGTAATTGGCATATGCGACCATTTTCCTTATCTTTCTATGTTTATAAAACCGTAGTTCGTAGATATATTATCATTATTATTTATACACACAATATACTATATGTAAGAGTACAGATGTTTCAAGTATTAATATTAATTGAAAGAAAGCACACAACTGTGAATAACAATACACAAGTACTCCGGACACCGACTAAACGTAAAACTCTTCAGCCGTAATTCGCGTTTGTATTCCGTATTTAGTAATCGTATCGTATCGTATTTAGAAACCTCGACGGGAATTCGTTTTCGAGAGAGAATGCAGTCGCCGCGTGAACGCGTCCTTTTATACATTTCTTGCTCTAATGTTTTACATGCGTTTCGTTTGTCTCTTTTCACGTCAGCTGTTTGTTTATGCCGTTAGTTATGTTTGCAATTGATGTATCGCATTGATTGACTCGCGCATACACATACAAATACAAACACAAATACACACATGCAAATACAATCGAACACATACAGAAGATTTTCAGAATCTCGCTCCCACATATATATGTATGTAACTTTTCTCCTCTATATTGCACAATAATATTAATATAATAGATTTTCAAAATTACGCGGGGCATTTATGCCCCAGGAACAGTATTCTTTGACTTTTGCCGAATATGGAGAAGGACAGCAGAGCTCGAGAAATATAAACATAGCTAATCCCCAACTTCATTATTTTTCATTATATTTTGATGGTACTTAGATGACCATATTCGTGGCATTTATCTAATACAAAATGATATCAAATATAATATAATTCCAATGATATTTACTTGTGTAATAGACCATTAAAGTTTTGGGCTCGAGGAAGGACGCAGAGAGTCGCCGTCACCGGCACATTTCAAAGGCTTGCTGGCGACTGAAACTTTAATGGTCTATTACAACAGTAAATATCATCGGAATTATATCATATTTGATATGATTTTTATTAGAAAAATTCCACAAATATTGTCTTCAAAGTCCCATAAAAAATAATGGAAATTAAAGAAGTTGTAAATTCGGATTAGGCAATATCACTGGTACACCCGAGCCGCATGATGTCATACTTCTCGGGGACCGAAGCCTCTCGAGTTTCGCGTTTCCTCAAGGGGGTATACCCCGAAGTAGTGTGGATAGATCTGGGACATTTACAGGTGATTTACTTTTGGGACATTTATGGATAAAATACTGTACATACTTTTCAGCTCTCGACAATTCATCGAGAACGGGAAACGTAGAATTCGAACACTTTTTAGATCCAATGTATGCGATATCCGCGCTGCAATAGATTCTCGTTAGCTGCATAAACGGCTTCGTGGATTTAATCAAAATTAATATTCGTTATCCAACGGAAGTTGAGCTCCTCTCCTAATTGAATAATTAGGTCTATATCCGGGAATGTGCTCGCGGTCTTCGTAGCCTCCTTCAGTTGACGGTCTCGCAATCCCGCTTGACTAGAAGACCCGCGTGTGCACCCCCGCATCCCCCGCACCTCCCGTAACCCGACCCTGCTCTGAAGTACGCATCTGAGCCGTTAATTACGGGTTGCACGTTTGCCAGGTATTGTTCGCCATTGCAAAGACGCGCATGGAAGCGCAGCAATTTGAAAAAAAATACCCAGCCCTTCAGCGAGAAACACGACAAATATCAAATCGATACAGTGGTGCGCGGTGCGCGCGCACCCGATATAGTCTGCTTGCTGTCTCTCTTTCTCCGATTCCCCCTTTCTCTTTTTCTCTCTTACTCATTTCACGCACACGCACGCGTCACGTTATTGCACCTAACGTATCGATAAATGGTCGAATACATCAATCTGCCTTGTTTATACTCGGAAAGGATTGCGATCGATGTCGGTGGCTGTTGCACCAACCATTTCCGGTGAGCCGATGAGCTGGTCGAATCATATTCTGTTTTCCTAGTGTTCGACGCGTTAACGTGCCGCCGGTCGTGTTCGTAATTCCATTAGGGGATACCTCTTCCCCAGATCTTTCGACCTCCCTGGTGTTTTTCTTAATAAACGAGGTATTCGTTCCAAAGAAACCGATCGAGTTATAACTTCAACCCTACGACGATACGCTAAGACCTCGTTTCTCCGAACCTTCGATATCTGAAATGTCTATTATTCCGACACGCTTTACATGCAAACAGATCGAAATCTCAGTAAATCCGTAAGGAAATTAGAACCAATTATTCCAATTTTTCGCGGTAATTGTAGAATTAGAGGCCAGAACGTAATGTAATAATAATTTGATCAATTACTAAAGTACACATATATATACATTCTGTAGATACATATTAATAATTTACGTTCCCCCCTTTGCTTTTACTATAGCATGCACCGTTTCCGGCATAATTCTGATGCTTATCGTAAATCTGAGTCTGACTCACCGCTATCGAGACGCGACAGCAAGATTCGTTTGAATCACGAGCTAGCTTACGCCTAGGTTCAGCAATCGTTTAGGTCAGCCGCTACAAAAGACTTCTTTTTACAGAAGGCAAAGGGACACGCGGTGATTTAGATGTTCTTATCCTCAGGATCAAATAAATGAATCGCGGCGTTAAATAACGTGACCCAGGTCAAGTGGTCTCCTCTGGAGAACCTGATCGTGATTTAGGGTTGGATAGCAACCCAAGGAGCACTCAGTCGTTTAGCCTACACCTTCGGTAGGGAATGGAGAGGATGAAACCATTAGCAGACCTGGTCGAGCTGAATAAATTGCATCGTCGCAAATTGCTTGATTCAATTTAGTGTATTATGAAGCTTGCTCGAGTCTTGTAGCCGCAACAAATTTCTTTTTTCATCTGTTAGACGAGTAGATTAGAGTACGTACGTCGCACAGTGGGCCGGGAACACGATTTTACTGGCCAAAAGTCAATTTTCGAAGTTCAACATTTTGAAAAACTTTTTTGGTTATAAAGTAGCAATACTCGAAACCATCAAAATTCAAAATATCATGCATTTCTGATAATTGTGCAACCGAGGCTAACGTTCTAAAGACAAAATTCTAAAATTCAAAGTGAAACTAATTATTCTTAGAACTCATTATGGAGCATTATGTAACAGGTTTGAATAAATCTTTTATATATATTAATAGGCGACTTTTATTATTTAATTAGTTTCCCAGCATAATTTAATTCACGTACAAATGCCGCAATATTATTAACAATTTAAACTTTGGGAAGGCGTTAAGAAAAATGTCTAAGAGTGTCAAGCATCAAACTCGTTTCATATGAAAGTATAAAGAATTTCGAATAAGAGCATATAAATTTCAAGTGCAGTCAGCTGCAGCCCTGTAGTTTATACGATAATTAAGAAATAAAGTCGCACAGTGTCTTGACATCTGGATAGTTGGCTGGACTCTGACGTTTATCTGCTTGTTAGTATTTCTTTGTATAAACAGATTATAATTATTATATAATGATATTATAATGATTATAAACAGATATAAATCAGATTCACAGAAACAATTGGTAGTACCCTTTTTACAAAGAACATTCGAAAGCAGGAGAAGACCTAACATTAGTATTCAATCGAATATTCGCGTGGAAACATATGTACCGAAGAAATTTCCTAAGTTTTATGTGTGTTAAATTGTTTATTATAGTATATTATAAATTATATATGGGAATATCAGACCCTTTCACATCAACAATAATTTTAAGCAATCGAGGACAAAAACAATACCATAATTAAATTTGCCTTCTGAAGTGTTAGCACTAATATGTCCTCCGTCTATCGAAGAAAAACCATCTGCTTTTGTATACTCTGCAATTGATACGGAATCAACTGATGATGAAGAAGATTCAGATGAAGAGCCGATGTTGAACTATTTGAATAATTTAGGATTAACATCGGAAATATAATTATAAACTTTTATCTCATATACTATGTGTCTCTTTAATTTTGACCACGAAAAACGAATTCGGATTCGTGATCAATGACCTCAAAAACATCTGATTACCAACTTTTAGAAAGATCCAATGACATTTTGACTTTTGGACAGTAAATTGGAGAATTTTGGTCAAGATACGTCCTCGATAAGAATACGGCAAGTCTTTCTCGTCTAAAATTTTCGTATTTTCAGCTAATCCCCTACTGTTTCATTAATTTGTTGAATTTCTGTATATTTCTTATATTTATATATCATTTTGATAAATTACTAGCTGTACTAATTATAATTGTAATAATTTTTTAATGAATTTTTGTGGAAATGTCCCAAACAACAGACAGACAGACACGATTATATTATACAGATTAGTTGACGCGAAGTATGTGTACATGTGTATTTAAAAAAGAAAGAAATGCAAGTACAGCATTAACTTCGCATTCGTTAACTTTATTGTAACTTTTCAACGAAGATACTTCACTGGCAAAAGTTTGCTCGTTTTCATTTGCTTGGCTCACATATCCGGGTGCGGCGCATCTACATTGTGGTGTGCGCATTATCAACTGATGTCATTACTTTTATAAGTCTCATTGCGTCTTTATAACGCGCGTCATTATAAAAATACACAGCAGGAAACAGCGTGCAAGCATGACAGTAATTAAGGCTAATCAAAAGCGCAAAGGCGAGGTTCAGCCATGCTTTTTCATACCTAACCCTGACCTGGCCCATTAACGTAATATAAAAAAGAGTCCCACGTGCATTAAGGTTCACGTGTGACAACGGAAAAACTCGCACGCGTTTTTGTACTAGCGCGCACGACACTCTCCGTTCGGTTCTAATTAATCAACGCCGTTGAATGATAGTGACTGCCGCAGGTGGATACACTCCTGCTGGTTCCGTCTTCGTAATTTATTCTATTGCGTTTTGTTTTCCGTGTGCTTCACGAATAGTAATTACACAGGAACAATAAACGAAGGTGCAATAAGAGACCTTCGTGTTGCGGCACGATTGAGACGTTAATCCACGAGACGTTTACTACTTGCTTCATTAATTCAAACACAACGTTTACCAAGCAGCGCAGTGGAAAAGCGAAGTCTAGAAATTAGGTTCTGTATCGAGTCAGGAACCAAAAACGAAAGCTCAGCTTGCGAAACAGCACAGGATTCTTCGACAGACATTTATGTAAATGATATGCGTGTCGAGTGTTCTGATATTTTTCGGCTACCCTGTGCAAACTAATACATAATTCAGGGACAGGGCTGATGTACACGCCGCGTACTAAATTATATTCCGAAAATAACACTAGTAGCTCGTCAGGCTAACGATACGCAGCGAAAACCACGGAGAATAACCACAAAGGATTGTAATTTTAATTACAACCTTCCCTTGGCTTTCGCGTTAATGTATGTGCGGGAGCGTGACACAAAGCGGTCCGCGCTGTCATCAGGCCGTCTATCGAATGTGCACCGATGCGAGAGACCGTTGGGCCTGGCTTTTTGAGATGCAAATGTTACACGCCTATGTCCGGATATTTGCGGTGTTTCGTGATAAATACGAATAGCACGCGCGTCTGCACGCGCCCTTCTCACAGAGGATCCCTCGTGCCGTCGAAATCATCCTGCTTCAACCCTGAACTCGTCACTTTCCGATTGGAAAACGTTCGGTGTCGTACGTGTACCGCTGTTCGCACGGTGCGCGGCGGGCCGTTTGCCGTTTCCATCAAACAGCTGGAATTCATTACAAAATTTTTCACCTCGTCAAATTGTATCGTAACTTTTATTCGCCAAGAGTTAAGGATAGACATGAATTTCCACTCGAGTTGGACAATTTTTATGTCACGTGAAAATCCAACGTCCAATTGGATTTAATTAATCATGTACAGCTGACGGAGACATGGATTCTGTCCAGAATCATTTTGCGATCCTGGTCGCGACTCACAGTGGTCCCAAAGTGATTTCGTGACAAAGTTTGTGATGTCATGTTTTCAAAGTCCCTAATTACGAATTTGAACTTATAATTTTGAAAACCAAAACGGCCGATCCAATATCGCGAACGGGTATTTGAAACAATGATTCGACTTATATAAAAATGGGTAACACGATGTTTTTTGGATCTCTAATTACGAATTTGAATGGAAAAATTCGATGGGACAGTAAGGTTGATTCAAACATGGCAATATTTGCAATGGAGGTATGAGGCATTTTCGATCGGCCATTTTGTTTATCGAAATTATACGTGCAAATTTGTAATCAGGGACCTTGAAAACATTACATCACAAATTTTCAACTTAATTCAGTAATGTGAATGTTTCCTAACCTATTCTGCATTACAAAAAATAGTATAGTACGAACTAATATGCAAAAATCTGCAGCTAATTTTTTTTTCATTTGCAAGATAATAGTATAAAGTGGATGCTCGAATAAGTTTTAGAGCACGATTTTACACGATTCACAACTTTTATGTTCTCTTTTGCATACATAGTTACTAGTTAATAATAAACATTTGGCGCTAAAAACTATTCAACTTACTTCCACAAAAAGCTAATTAAAGACATAACTGTGCACTTAAAATTCACACTAAGACTCATATACGTAAAATAGCGCGGTCTTAAGAATCGGAAGTTCGGACTGCGACTGTTGCTCAACTATACAAATTCGACTTTTTTCGATTTATCCCCAATTGGTGACACTATGAAGGTACCCAATCCAATAATTAAAACATGCCTGGCTGAAAGTTGACTTTTTATGTTTTGGCCACGGTTTCGGGCTTTGGAACCATTGTGCGACTGTACGCCGCAACGGAACGCGCGCTACTCCGGTTTATGGTATTGACAAAAAAAGAAAGAAGGCAAAAAGTACAATCGAATTTCTCCGTGAAAAAAGAAATAAATGAATGTGACGATGCTCGGGGCAATTTACCGGCGTATCTCGTGATTTTCCATAAAACGGGTACGAACTTACCGGATCGATTCGATGAAACGCGTCGTAACGTTTCGCGAATCGTTATGCATTTCTCGTCGGGCTCTTCTCCGTGGGAACGTCGTGTATTTGCACTCGACGAAACCAGCGCCGCGCCGCGCCGCCGTCCACCGACGTGCACGATTTGTTCGAGAAGCGAAGATAAACCCTAACAGCAGACGAAACTATTCGGTCCAGCAGAAATTTTGCACCGAGCTGACTCCCGGCCGTCCATAGAAAATCTGTCCATCTTCCGTCCGCGTCGGCCAGTATCGGCAGCCGTGGCCAGAATGAAATATTGATTTTCAATCGGGCATAGTTTAACACTCGGACGATTTCGAATAAAATTGCTAGCCCGTGGCCGCCTCTATCCCGCCCGGTTCTCCTTTAGCTACCAATGATTCCGCGATGCACGGCTAAACCGAGCGCCGATAGAAATCGAAACGTTTACTGCCCATCTCGCGGAGAAACTTTGCTGTTCGGAGGTCCTGAAATATGTATTTGGCAAATCCTCAGTTTTTCGCGATTTTCATACGGCAAATTAACCGTGCGCGTTAAAACACGTGGAATCGAGGTAATAGAAAGCTCACGTTTCAGAGTCAACAGCTGCCATTCGAATCTCGGAGACTTATGGCCGCAAGAAAAATAGTTGCCATTCGAACCCCAGCGTACACGTTGGATCTCCTCTTGGAGTCTCTCCGACCTCCGCAGATTCGATCGGGTCTCTCTCTCTCTCTTTCTCTCTCTCTGTCTCTCTCTCGCTCGGTCGGTCTCTGTATCCACTTTGGAAAAGCGTTAATGAGACCAGGCGCATCGACGTTGTACCCCTGCCGATCGTCCTCCCGGATAACGACTACTTTAATTGGAAAACTTTCGAGTTGTCCTTGTGCGGTGCGCCTTTTTTCCATCCTTTCCTGTTTCGTCACGAAATCTGGGATTTATTTCCAACGATATACGCCACGCTAAACGATCCGGCACCGATTCGGCTGCGCACGCTATCCGACGGGGACTGACGTTCTGTAATTAAATTCTATGAATTCGATCCGCCCAGCTATCCAACTTTTATATCGATTCTTTTCGCTCGGACCGAGCAAAGTTGCCGTAGTGCTGCTCAAGAGGGTATTTTAGCGAACGAAGAGGTAGCGATGTGGCCCCCTTGTGACTTTTGACATTCCAACCAAGATATTTACTGTAAACTTTAACTGATTTTGAAAAGGTTACAGTTCCGTGTTCCATTCTCTAGTGCTGTATCCTGTGTCCCGGAAATCGCGTCTCCTCTGGCGCTGGAAACAGAGCCCTTGAATGTGATCCTCTGCGTCGGATTCGCCCTTAAATGTAACCTTTTGCCTCGCAGTCACGTTTGTTGGCCATTCAAACATTTACGAGCGAAAATCGGCCAACGCGTTCTCCGGCACGTGGTCAAGCGATCATATATTTTACATAGACATTTATGTTCTTTGCTAGCGTCGCGTCGATTAAATTTCAACGAAAGAATTCCCATTGCTCCCCCGACATTGTGCTCGCGGATAGAACACAGCCGAGCTGGAATAACTAAGGTTGATGATATCCAGGAATACTTTTCCTCGAAGCTGCATCCAGTGTCATTTGTCAAGACGGCGTAATCCAAATCGTTTCTTCAAATCCCTCTACACAAAGGGACACCACCGACCGTCATAGTTCTCCATTGCTGTTTCAGTGACACTTCAAGACACTTCATCGATCACCCATCTTTGTCTCCTCTGTTCTCGTCGAATTTAATTAATCGACCACATACGCATTATTCCCAACAGCTGCTGTGCCACAACAACTTCCAATTTAATGAATCGTTTCTTGAAAACACTGTAAATCAATGGTTTGCCACCACAGCGACGCTGGGACGCCGCACCGTCGGATTAAATCGCCGATGTTCATTGTAGAGTAACATCTGCTTGTTTACGCCGATTTTAATAATTGCGAAGGAGTTCGCGATTCGGTAAAGAATATCTAAGGAAAATATATTTTTTTTAAGATTTCAATTTGGCCGAAAATTAGAGCAGTGACCGTCTTATCCGGTAGAGGGAGAAAGCAGAAGAAAGTGGAAGAACGCGGAATTATAGTTGGGATTCTAAAGGGGGAATTGACATCTTACGGGGCTAGAGTGTTACCAAGGGGGTTATATCAGTGTTACCAACCTCTGCGCTAGAATCTGAGGTTGGTTTTTTTCTCGATTTTTCCCCTACTTTGGACGATTATATTATTAGATATAAACATAATCTCTCGTTAAATCATGAGCAGACATCAGCTTGTAACATGCTCATATAAGGACAAACATCATTTTTCCGCAAACACTGTTTTCACTTGTTTTTCTAGTAATATTCAGAGGGTACGGTACCTCCTGACTGGGGTAGGCACACCACGTATCTTAACTAGCAAGTAACTAGAATCTCTAGATTTTGTGTCGAAACATAGGTTTGCGGACATCCGTTGTTTGTCTTTATACGAGCATATTTTGAGCTGCATAAGAGTTCATTCGATAGAGGAAGGATGCATACCTATGCACACCCATTATATGAGTGAAAAAAAGGCTTCTTGTGACAGAAAAATAAGTCCAAAGTAGAGGAAAAATCGAGAAAAACACCAGCAGATTCCGATGTTTTTTTACTGATATGATGGGGCACAGCACACTGCAGTGAACCTTCTTCTATCAAATGAACCCTTGTGCAGCTCAATATATGCTCGTATAAGGACAAATAACGGAAGCTCGTGATTTCCTTCAATTTCCCCATATTCCGTCCATGATGCCAGAGTCTAGAATAAGTCTAGAGCCAATTTTAGTTCAACTAGTTAGACTAGATGGCGTCTAGTCGAGACTGCCAACGTGAAATCGTAACAAAAAAAATATGTAGTGCTTGAATCCACTCGGATCTATTAATAGCAATGAAGTTATTAATTTAAAAAAAAAAGAAAAAAACGTGGACTTATAAAAAACTGAAGAATTAGGCCGGTACATATGTATGTTTATCAGTGTTACCAGGAAAGAAACTTTTTCCGCGCGGAAATTGGTTACACTGATAAATACCCTAGAATAGGCATGCCTACTCCCTTAAATAACAAACTTTAATGTCGTTTCTTTGTTTTCAGGTAAGATGTCGTAAATTGTAAATACTGTAAATAAGAGAGAGAAAGACATGTGTAAAGCATAATGAAATAAAAAAACTTTGTTGTTAGAGCAACGCAATAGAGTTCAGTTAATTGTGTCAATCCTAACCTTAAAAAGGAAAGGTACCACATTAAAATTTATTAATTCTTTTTGATTTAGCATAGTCTGTTGATAGGTTTTGGGGGACCGGTCGGTAAAGTACGTTAGCAAGTTTCAAAGAAAATTCTTTCTGATTAGGCGATAGAGGCGGTCCGTCCGAGTTCTATCGAATCCGGTATGTAACAATTTTCATCACTATTTGTCTACAGCGCAGATACAGAAATCTGCACAATCTAATAATAGAGATGGGGACGCATGCGGGAGTGCAATTATTGCGGTTCATGCATAGGAAAAGAAACTGATCGAGTTGCGTCCGGCGGATTTAATTGTATACTGTTTCGAGTAGAATCTATGGCGGAGTTTTCTGAGGACGCGGCACGTACATGGAAATTTCACGCGAAGTGTACGACGATTGCGTACGACAATATGGAAAGGAGAACGTGGCATTACATATGTAGACGTATTCAGTTTGCAGTAGCGACCCGTATTCAATCAGATGTAACAGGTATTCCGATATCTTCGATAGGCGCTGTCGACAGCGCATTTTAACTTCGTAATCACCGTGATATCGAATAAAAACGCCCAGTCAAAAGGCATTCCGGATAAGCAATAAAAAAGAAAGTAACGAACGACTCCGGGAGCAAGTTATCGTGTTACGGCGATAGTTGCCGAAGATTTACAACTGTTTGCCCGGCTTCGTAAAGACACAAAGTTTCCTTCAGTTTCGGGGAAACCTAAACAATTGCGTGTTTATTGCGGTGGAAACAGTTTTTTCGATTTACAGTGGATCAAAGTATTTCAACGCTAAATTCCCCATTCTCGAAGAATCTCAAATTTCTAGTGATACAGTTTCTACTGGCAGTCAAAAATAAAATTGTTCGTTTATAATCGTATTGATTTTTTCATTGAATCTTTGAAAAATTTTAAAGGATTATATGATAATACCTATCGATTGTACCAGTATTATATTATTATATTTTGTTGTTTTTTCTTTTTGTGCATGTCCCTTATTTCACTTGTACAACAGGGCTTCAGTCCGTCTATAATAAATAATAATAATAATAATAATAATAATAATAATAATAACAATAAATAATAAAATTTAGACGTCGGCATGCCCTGTCCAGAAATCGGTCGGCGAAGCGTTCAGTGTATCGTTTTGATACTCGTGTCGTACATGGTAATCTAATAACCGGGAGTCGAACACAATATCGGGGTAGGCGGGAGGAAACCTGTTTGCGCGGCCGCAGAACAGAGAGATCGTTTGAAAGTAAAATTTTTCATTTCACGAAAGGACTGAATCCCATTTACTTGGCGGGGGCATCATGAATATCGCGCTGCTATAAATCGACCAGAAGTTCACCGAGCGGCTGCAATTACGGATCTTCTACAGCGGGGCGCGGTGCATCGTAAGATATTAACAGCGCTGCCAGTCGTAATTTTTATTCCGACGTATTTTCCGCCGGACGTATTACTGTCTCGTTCTCCCGTGCCGGGACAAAAAAATGGCCAGCACACGGGACACTGAGGAATTTACACCGGCCAGTTTGTCCCGGCGCGTCGCGGGGCGTCGCGGGGCGTCGCGGCGCTCCGTGGCCGGTAATTTTCTTAATTTCGAGGTTAATGCGGGGCCGCCTTGTACCGCTACGCTACCCTTGTACATACTACTATTTCAACGGTTCAGATGGTTTTTCGAATAGCCACCGTCTCTACTATAATCAATTACACCCGGAGCTTAGGCTCCTCTCCGCCGAGGAGACTCTCCTCGTAAACACTCCGCGACTGTCGGCGTGCATAATGCACCGTGACTGTATTTTTCATTTGCAGACGCGCAATCTGAACCATAGCACCATTATTAACTAGATTATTTTAATTGTTTTTCTTTTTGCGAGACGCGCTCAGCTGGACACGGAAGATAGAAAAACATTTCAAACAAGAATGTTATGATATTTTTCCTTTCTCCGGATCAGTGATGCCAGAACGAGGAACCAGGAGGATTCAATTACGTCGTAAACGAATTACTATATAATTCAAATACAACGTAATTCAATTACTAAGTATTTCAATCAGATTTGTAATTGAAATACAATGTAATTGAAATACAATATACTTGAAATACAATATAATTGAAACACAATGTAATTAAAATACAATGTAATTGTAATACAATATAATTGAAATGCAATTTGTAATTGAATTACAGTATAAGTCAATCAGTAACGTAACTTTTCCGATGTAATCCCATATATATGAACTTTTGAAATTTAACATAATTGAAATTTATTCTTTATTTTGAGGAATTGACGAATTACATTGTAATTTAATTGACTAAAGATCTGAATTATAAATTACAACATAATTGAATTACAATTTAATTAAATTACTTTGTATTTTATAATTATGCTACATTGCAATTACGAATTACATTGTAATTTAATTGACTGAAGATCTGAATTATAAATTACAACATAATTGAATTACAATTTAATTCAATTACTTTGTAATTATAATTCTGGAGTAATTCAATTGTAATTCTGCACGACTCTGACGCACAGTCACGCTGTAGAAGTAAGAGTGGGAGGCACAGCCAGAGGGGCAAGTTCCTCCTGGTTCCTCATTCTGACATCACTGCTTCGGATGTTCAATCTGAACCGTAAACAACGCTATCGTTAAAGTTGTATAGAAAAGTTACGAAACACGGTAATTTTGAAATAATTGGTATTTCAAATATATAGAAACGTATCAACGAATAAAATATTTTATTAACCAATGAAGAAAATATATCGAAGTCCAGCTAACGAATGTGTGTACGCGTGTTACAGTATATCGCGAAATACGAGCAGAAATATTGAAGGAACGTTTCAGAAACATGGCTGCAAAAAAAATATTTTGTTTGCGATATCGCGCGTACAACGTATGGTTCGAAACATAGTTTTGTTTTCGAAATATTGCTAGTATTCGTCCATTGTTATTTATAAAAATTGAACATTCGGTAAATAGCATGATCGCGCCCGTATTTAGTAATATTTGATATTGTAGAAGTAACTGTCAGTGAATTACAGTCGCTGTTGAAGTTTCACATTCTACTTGACAGTACACGACCGACTATTATACACAAGTGTCCAATACAAGCTGGCTGAAGTCTCCAACTTTGTTTCCAAGTAACGATGTGATTTACATGTATGTGGAGTGCTGATGCGCAGCATGATTGCGAAACTAGCCTGTTTAACGACGCGAAGGTAAACAGGTTCAATCACTTGCCAAATATTCAAGTGAATCTCTGTCGAGGCAAACGATCTTTTATGGCAAATTATGAGGCAAATTATATTTATTTATATATTACCATAACAACAAATGGTATATTAGCTGAAATGTTTCGAGTTTGGAAGGGCATTTTCATTTTGAATTTACCGCCTAGTATCGATCGAAGAACTTTTGTCAAACTAATCAATATACGTCGTTCCTTTGTTTTTGTACTGGTTCTCTCCTAACGCACACATGGTTCGGTCTAATTCTTAATATCATGGAGTACAATAACACACACAAACGTTGATAATTTACACATAGTAAGTATGCTGAAAAATTATTTTGTAGTTATTATTGATCTTGTGAAATACTTAGTACAACGTTTCCTTTATTTCGATCGACAGTTATTTATAAATATTTGAATGTTATTGGGGCGCTGGTAGGATCATTCTTGACAATAGTTAAGCTATTTGGCAAATTTACAGAAAATATTTCGACGTTTCGATTCATTATTTGGATCATTTTCAAGAAACTTATTTCACTGTAATTGCGTCTGTAAGAATTCGTTTCTAATTAATATATGGTTGTTAGACCAAATGCAGAAAAAGGAAACAATACCTTAAAAATCCAATCAGCAGAGAAAGAAAAAAGAAGAATATAAACAATTATAACTTGTATGAATACTCACTCGCTTAACCCAAATTAGTTATTAATTTAAATTCTTTAATAATATAAACGATGTGTTATTAATATTAACAATTCGTTCTCTTAATACAACGTTCAGTATTTTTCAAACGCTAAACTTCGTTGAGGAAAATTTTACAAATTGCAAAATTGCTTTGTTTTGATTTTTTGATCGAACCTATGCGCCGATATCATAAACTAATTTCTGTTAATTCGCACGATCGACAAAACGGAATATTTATCTTTTATTTGTTTGAATAAAACGGCGTGTAGAATTGCATGATAATGGAAGGGATAGGTATAACTTTTACACATTCCTACGTACACAAAATTGATGTTTTTGGCCGGTGTGGTTTGATCGCTTTAATTGAAAGCAATTTTGCAATGATTGCGTCTGTGAATTATTAAAACAACATAAAAATAATGTTTTGTTGATGAAAACATGTTAAACCCTTTTTGAAATATGTCAACTTACTTGCTTATTGAAATAACTTTAGGATTTATAGAAGAACAATGACACATGCTGTGTTCTCATGTGTTTCGTGTAATATTTTTCGTTAATTTTCGATCGCCATTTATCTTAACGATACTATTATTTATTTGTGGCGCGCTGGTTCGATCATTTATGACAATTGGAAAAGAAAAGAGAGGAAGGAAGGTGTTTCGTCTTATAAAATATAACATTATCAAGAGAGTTGATAAATATCGTCCTATATTAATACGATATATATTTTCGATATATATTCATCGATACTGTATTCGTACTATATTCATATGATATACGAATATAGTATTCGTACGAATATAGTACGTCCTACTATATTCATAATATCGTCATATATTGAACCTATATGTTCGTCCTATTCTTTCTTGTAATATTGTATATTGCGACAATCAGTGAAACTCTCGATCAATCGATATTCGGCAGTTATTTCAAACCTTGAAAAGTCAAATCCTCACAACATTTAACTGTCTATATACCATGTTGTCATGGTAACTTGGAGTAACATTCGAAATTCGATTAATAATAGATAGCAAAGATTTCCATTTTAAAAAATTGGATTTTGACCTTATGGTATAATCACAGTTAATATGTTGTAATCACGGGTCTAAACAAAGACCGGAACGTCGAAATTAATATATTGCAAAATTGCTTTCAATTAAAGTGATCGACCCGATGCGCCAATAACATAAACTTTGTTCAAACATACGATCGACAAATAAAAAAAAAAGTTATTCCTACGTAGTATACATACGATCTGTAACAGTATTTGTAATTACACTTGCAATTATTTAAACTGATTGTATGTTCAGGAAATGAACGTGAACACTTTTGTTACATTTGAAAAATATTTTATCGAATGTATGGCGGCTCGGCGCGGCGGTGCGTTCGATGAAACGTCCGAACAAATGATTCATAGGAATACAAATGGTCAGCAGTCGATTCAATAATGTATATATTAGCTCATTTAAACGTCACGCAGTATTTCGATCTCGGCTCGCTAAATATTCTGTAACTGGAAATAATCTGATAATTTTTCGCAACGAAACACACCGAAGCGGAATAAATCTTTTGTTTGAGTTTTTTCATAATCGAGCCGCTCCGTCCGCGTTCCGAACAATGTATGCGACTAATAATCGATGCACGGTGAAAAGTCGTTAAACAAGCTGAAAATACTACGGTAGTATTGGCAGTTAAAAGGTAAATACCATTTCGCGCATTGTTACGGTGAAATTGATTCTGCGCGTGGCCGCGCTATGCGATAACACGCGAAAATATTTACGCGCGCGCGGCCCCGCCGATTTATTTGTCAACGGGGAATAACGCGCAGCGGATAGTGGTGGAAGAAGGGCTTAATTAATGTCGAATTAATCGACACTGTGTAGGAGTGACCGTCTTGAAACTCGTTGCGGTCGCATGATCGATAGACTATTTGATCCTGGAGACGCGTCGCTATAGTTCTCTTGATGAGATTCCTGCAGCTATCGCGCTGCATCAGTGTCGAACCACAACCTGACAGGGTGACTGGCAAAGAGGTGCGAGTAATTAGCTCACCGGATGCTGCACAATCCTCCGAATGACTAATTAATTATTAGGGTGACCGAATTTTCGACAGTCTGTAAACGATGTGGTCAGGGGATTTAGTTTTATTAAGTTCCGTCACGAGCGCCTTCCATTTGTCTGCTTTAAATCGATATCTTCCTTAGACGTACGCTTCTCGAATTAATCACTCGTTATTGATTTTTTCGTATTGTTCAAAGTATAGGGATTAAAGTAGAATGGTTGGAAAGAGCCACATGATTTTTGCAAATCACCGCATCATTGTAAATATTGTATTCACTATTCCCCCCTTTGAAAAGGGGAATTCAAGACAGTAATGATTTTTCTCCCGAATTCCGATGTAACGAATGAAACACCGTACAGTGGGGTATTCGTCCGATTTCAGCGGCCACAGCTAATTCAAAATTCGCTCCATATTGAAACTGCAGTAACTTTGCTAAAATTTATCCAAATTTTATGAAAGAAGAACCATTTTAAAGCTTGAGATTTCTACTTTTTGTACTGTATGCCGTTTTTACTGAAACGGATGTTTTGAGTGCAAAATTTGTCCATAAAGAGAAGCGTATCAGATTGTAAAGTTTCTAGACATTTTTCAATCAAGTAGTGTGGATAATAATCAATATATCAACGTTATTCGTCTATTTTATATCAACTTTCGACAAGTATAATTATTTACAATTAATATATCTCTTTAGAATTGTGTTTACAAAGACTAATCAGTATTTTTACTTTATTCGTCTATTTTATGTACACTATCGAAAAGTATAATCATTTACATTTAAAATATCTTTTTAAAATACTTATTATAAAGAATGCTGTGTGTTTTAAATATACAGCCATGGTGAAAAGTATGCATTTTCCAATAGGGAGTTCTACATGTCTAAGAAATTGAAGATGATCTTCGCGTGATTCTTAAAAGTCTATCCAAGGTCAAATCAATGACACCATTTTATGTTCCCCTTGAAACCATACAACTTTTGTATGAAATATTTTTCTCCAAAATGCTTTCTTTCCGAGATATACGTCGGGTACACTTTAAT
>CM052337.1:1811830-1867291 GCA_028455595.1 Lasioglossum vierecki | reverse complement strand
CAAGTACAGGGTGTATGAAAATTATATGTCACGACCACTATAGCGTGGTTCTACACCTCATGATCGGTGAAGATCTGTTAAAAAAACTTCCCGCAAAATTGTCCTTGACTGATTTTTTTAAGGTTTTGAAGGTCAAAATTTTTTTATGATTGCATTGTATTCTACTCACCGAGAGAATAAAAAGTGTTAAAGGAACCATAAGTTCCAACCTGTGGTTTCTTTGACTACTAATTTTCTTTATTAATTTTATTTTTGTAATTTTGTACGTTTACTCTGTTGCGTAACCGTTATCTTTCTCTCTTAAAATTCTCCTGTTAATCGTCGCTCTATCTATCGGTAATTGAATTAAAAACGCGCGGAGCATTAGAAGCGCAGCATATTCGAATCTAAAAGAAAGTATACTTTCTTTACACATATATGTAGATGACGAACGGTTTAGTATCGCGGCATTGACGATGCAAATTGTCTGAAATTAGCGCGACCTAAAAATCAATAGACAGTGCTATCAAAGCTACGATTACAAAGCTATCCCCTGTCCACTTGCGAACGGAAGTTGAGACAGTGCGAGGCAACAGTGTGGTCGCAGGTTGTCCACTGGCTCTATCGTCGGTCTAATTAACACGGCTAATTGACAAAGTCCTCTTAGACCGGCCGTCTTGTCAACCATGCGGTCATAATTAGAAGTACATTTTGAAACTACGTTGACAGCGGCTATTGAATTTGTGTCCTCCATGTGGCCGTAGACGGCGCGGCGTCTTCGTTCCATAACGGATTTTTACCAATCTGGAAAAGTTACTTAATACATACTGCCGTTATTGTACGATCACTTGCTCTTCGTCAAATAACGTATTCTTCCATCTGCCTCGGTTGATAGCAAAGTGATGCACATCATAAATCATGATTCATAGTTGATTAATTAATGAGCTAGTTCAAAATTTGCTTAAGGATGTTCTGGAGACGTATAAAAACGCAAGAAAATTTTTGAAAATTTCACAAGATTAATTCTTACTAAATTAATGCAATTACCAAAATTTGGGTTCGATTCACTGCACCGTTTAATATCTATAGCAACTTTAGCACGTTTTCTCATGGAAAATTCATAAAATTCCACTTCAAACCCTATATAACCCTAAAAAAACGCAACTAGATACTCCATTTTTTAATATAGAATAAAAATTATGTAATTAATTATGTTGAAAATTTATCATGATTCACTAAACAGCTACAGAGCAACAAATTATAAACTGTTACGAAACGTCAAAATCGTGTTGTCATCTCACTAGCATGGAAAGGAAGGCGACAACAGTGTAGACCACTGAATATAGCTACTATATCATTTATAATGCAGACGATGATTGAGCGCGATGTTTGAATATTTATCACTTTCTATATTTTCCGTAATATTTGAGATTAACTTTGGTTTTCTACTTTTCAAACCATTTTGCTGTTGAGCAAGCCGCCACAAATAAAACTTTCTCTGACACTATTTTACTTTTCCAACGGTAAGTTTTCGCTTTTAAAGTATCAGACGTTGTAATTGATTTATACTTGTTTAAATAAATTAAGACGTTCACAAAATCACGATAGTTTAAACGTACACGATATTATCAACTCTCAAATACAAGAATACAGCTGAGTACAGTGCAGGAGTGTGTTGTCACGTTTTTTGTTATTATCAGAACATAATTTTACGGAAATTTCACCTGTTTATTTTCAGTAATAACCATAAATATTGCTTTCTAAGGTATTTTTTTTCATTTAATAATAAAACAGATGTTTTGAGTACAAAATTTGGCCATAAAGAGGAGCGTATCAGATTGTAAAGTTTGTAGCCATTTTTCAAGTAGTCAAGTAGTAGTGATGATAATAATCGATATTTTAACGTTATTCGTTTATTATATGTCCATTTTCGACAAGTATAATCATTTACAATTAAAAAAATATCTCGTTACAATAAATATTACAAAGACAAATCAATATGTCTACGTTATCCGTCTATTTTATGTACATTATCGAAAAGTATAATCATTGACATTTAAAATGTCTTTTTAAAATATTTATTATAAAAAATACTGTGTTTTAAATGTACAGCCATGGCGAAAAGTATACATTTTCCAATAGGGAGTTCAACATATCTAAAAAATTGAAGATGACCTTTAGGTGATTTTCCCCTTAAAACCATACAACTTTTGTGTGAAATATTTTTCTCCAAAATGCTTCATTTCCAAGATACACGTCAGTTACATTTTAATTTACTCACCCTGTATTTTATTTAAATTTTATGAGTGTACTGTTTTCTTATTTTAGTGTATATTGTATTATTATTATTATTATGTAACATTTACTTAAAACAAATACGAAGTTATAGCGAATGCAAACATGCAGGATGTGGAAAATGCCGCGATTGCCATTTTTTCGTAAATCAGCTATAAAACACGGAATCGGACGTAATCGTATCCAATTTTTCTTGCATTTGAATCAGAAAACTTCAAAGAATAGAATGGCACAGAAATGAACACCGGAACTCACCCGGAAGTATACCAAAATCATTACCAAAATCTTAGAATCATCAAGAAAGTGACTCATCGTTGGTTATCTTTAAATATTAATAATTACATAAATGTATATAGTAGAAAAGTGAATTTCTCTTAAAAGTATACCCTTTATTTAGCTAAAAAAAATTTCTAGAAATCAAAAATCTGTTAGTGTATGTAAATAAGGTACAACTTCTAACTTCCGAGAAATTTCAGTGCTTAATGGATACATGAATGGGAAAACGAATGATGGGAGATTGTTCCTCAGACATTCAACTAACTAAAGCCACAAATATTTTACAATTTATGTAAAATTTAAAAAATTGAATTTTCACCGCTGAAATCATATATGTATTTATGATCCTGCACGGAGAATTAGAAAATAAATCTGCCAAGCGTCTAAAGATATTTGGTAATTTCTAAAAAATTTTGTTAACACATCCATTGATTTAGCAGAAATTTTATGGAATCTAAATAAACTGAATCTAGATATTTTCATAAGGCAACTGTGTGTGTCAGTCACTTTTAAAGAAGCTCGATGGTTTCGTCGAAGCATCGAACTTTACATTTCTTCAAATTATGAAATGCAAGTGGTACTCTATCTTCTACATGCATTTGTATTTATATTCTAGAAACCCACTTAGAAATAATTACCACACGTTCTTTCAGAGAGACGAATCTTGAGAGCGTAACATTTAAATGACATTTTTCTTGGTTGAACTTCTTTAAAATAAAATTGAATACTTCTATACAGCCGCGCGGAGTGCGCCGCTTTCTGTGTTTGAAAGCATGAAATCATTTTACAAGGCGATGGAAACGTTCTCTCTTCGCAGCTGTCTATTCGGTTCATTTGCGAAGCAGAAATGCGTCTTCGTGAAATTAACTTACGTATCCGGACCACCGAATAGATTTCTCTTTGGGGAAAGATTACCTCGACGCGACGCGACGGAGTGATTTGTTGCTTGACAGAGTCTATCGATGTCCGCGCGGAACCAGCGTAGAAAGGAACCGTAAAAATATAATAAGAATCGTCACGCGGTGAAGAGAGTTCAAGGGGCATTTGGATTCGCGCCACGCCAGCCTGAAAGAATAAAGCTGTTCGCTTCTGATACGTACACGAAATCTATTGTAGAAGCGAGCGCTATTGACAAAATGAATGATGGTTATATGGCGCCAAACGTCCCGTCGCCCCCTTACTGACGCCATAAATCGTCTCTCTCTCTCTCTTTCTCTCTCTCTCTCCGGTTCAGCAACCACCGACTATTTTCAACACAGTGCCACGCGAATATGCTGCGCGTTCTCCACCTCTCCGCCCCCGTTTGCATTATCTTCGACTCTTCCGCTCCTTTCAGATACCGATCCCACTGATATTGCGATTTCGAATCCGACCACAAAGCGGAAGGAAACGAATTGCTGATACTTGGAAACGTAATCTTCTAATAGCATTTTCCGTGATCGATCCGCGTTGTAAATTACGCGGATTTATTATTGCGTGCCCCGGCCCTCGATTAACCACCAGTTACGTACGGTTGACGAAAAGATCCGCTTCCTTTACGGACCAGATAGCAGACGAGATGGTTCTTGATAAGGTTACCGCTAAATTTTATCGAAATTCGTGCGGTGGTCTTTCAGATATGTATTTCTGGTACAAAATGACATACTGCTGCCATACAAGTGCGATATTTATCGCCAGATGTCGCACACGATAAATAATAACGATTCAATTCACAGGACACGATTTAGGTGACTGGTAGGCATTTGGCAACTTCCCCTACTATCGCGATAGCAGTAATAGCAGACCGTATAAATATTGAAATGCTCGCGTGTAAGTTCGCGGTAAAATTAATTTCGCGTAACAGCGTTGTAAACACAATGCGGGAATTGCACAGGTTGGCCCACAATTAGTAACACAGTGCCGAGGTTAATAGCCGTAAAACAAGCATAAAATTACAAAGAAATACGTGCGTAGTGTGTTTTACAGAAAATAAAATTGGGAATCTTTCGTGAATTAATACTTGCAATTGCCGCCACAGTGGTCCAAAAACCCGGAAACGGGGACAAAACTTCTAAACATATTAAAAAACTGTTAGATCTGTTTAAAAATTGGTATTTATGCGTTTTGGAGGTCGCTGATCACGAATCTGATCTTTAAAATTTTTTAACAAAACGGCGGATCCAATATGGCGATAAAAAATTATTCGTTCTCTTTAAGAATCGTTTATCAGGATTTTAGGTGAAGCTAATTACGAATGTGAATTTCATATTTATAAAGAAGACATGAGAGTCCGTTTAAATTTGAATCCCAACAAAAACATCCTGTAAACAGGAGCCAAGTTCTCTATGGCCGTAAAAAGTTGTGAGATCAAACAAAATACGGCCAAGTTCGTTAGCTTAGAAATACCTGTGCAATACTTAAAAAAGCGCATGCTTTTTAAAAATTATTATCAGAATGCTTTATAGAGAAACATAAAATTTTAAATATTTGAAAGTGATCACTTAGTTCATTTGTCACCAGCATGGAATCAACACGTGTTCACTTAACCTCAAATAAGCATGTAAGTCTTAAAAATTTTCAAAAGAAATCTCACTGAGGAAAATATACTTTTATTAACAATACAAAATTTAATTAATAATTTCTTACAGACCCAATACGGAAATTTATATATTCTTGAAAATGGTCTGGATTTGAGACCGAAACGTTGAAAAATAGATTTCATGTAATATTGTGCAAATTTGCTATATTTCTTCAATTGATCGAACCAGTGCGCCAATATCATACTTTGTAGTATTCAATACAGTTTTTTGCAATTATTTCGAAAACTAAGAGGGAGCACCGGGTAGTTGTAGTGACATAAGGTGTTCAGAATGTTGTCCATGACAACATATTTCAAGGTCAAAGTCATCAGAGCTGCCTCCTCTAAACGTAAGGTTTACCCAAAAAAAGTAGTACGACCACAGTGGCAGAGACGGCAGCTAATTTTTTTTATGAAATTCCATGGTAATAGTATAAAATAGAAGCTCGAAAAAGTTTTAGCGCTTGTTCTTTGTGGACTTTTTACTTTTATTCTAATCTTTAAAATTATGCCTTCACTTTTACACTTTATTCTGTATACATAGATATCAGTTAATAATAAACATTTGGCACTAAGAACTATTCAACTTACCTCCACAAACAGCATCCATAATGCACAATTAAAATCGACACGTTGCAATAGAATTTACACACTGTAAACGTAGAACTGTCACTGAGACTCTGAAGAGACACTGAAGACACTGTCGTTTTTGCCGTTTACCCCCAAGTAGAATTACTCTCAGAGCAACCAACCCCATAATTAAAACTCACCTAGCTGAAAGTTCATTTTTTAGGTTTTGTCCAATAGGAATAGTACACAGTACACGCTGTTCACAAGTATTTCATAAATACGTATCTAAACGCAACATAACTATAAATAATTTCGAGGAGATTTAGAGGCCAGGTCGTTCAATGTAAAAACGTTGATAAGTGTGCGGTAAATAAAAGTGAAAAACCAATAGATTCCGCGTATATAAAACTTGTCTAGTTTCTGCTAGTGATTACATAATATATAGGATCGGTGAACAGAGACGAAGTGTCGGATTGGTAGAGATTAAAATTTCCTGGTAGCGTATGTACGCGAGTACGTGTGCACATGGTTTGTGACATGTGCCGGGAATGAATCAATATGTGTGCGGTACACAGCGAAGAGGTAGAGCAAATACTAATCCCCAAGGAATCGCTGGGTACGCCGTGGCATCGTCTGTTGCTGATGTTTGCCCCGTGGTAATCCTATGTACATATATTTATATCCATACGCGTTCGAAAAATAAGTACCTTCGCCGTCGCGACGTGGGTGCGAGCGAGAGCGCATTTCCGCACACGTACACGCCTCAAAGTCACGCATTTTCGCGCGACAACATGGATCTGAAATTTTTCCCTTGTATTTTACGGCTGTTCTCTCTGTTCGTTACGTCTGGCTCGACGTCTATTTAATTTTTCTTTGCGTTCCCCCACGTATCCCGCGTCAGTCGGCTATATTTTACTGCTCAAGAAGATCCGGTGATTGGCTAACGAGTGCAGACCTTTCTTTTCTGCGAATGCACAGATCCCAACCGATACCGTGATGCGTTCCCTTTTTCTCTGCGGATTCTCGTCGGTGAATCAAAAGTGACCGACCAAAGACGAGCACTATTCATCGTTTCATCCGATCTTCCTCTCAACGAAGATCGAAGTCGTCGCGCATTCGATTGTTTTAAACGATATGCGTACGTAACAGGGTTGAAACAGTAGCGCTGAAGTTTCACATTTTCAATAATGGACACGAATCGCTTAATAAATCATACAAAGCTTTTTATCGTTAAACGATTCGTACAGTTATGGAATTGCGTGTGATATCCTACGCGAAATTTATGTACATATCAGTAAACATACAGCAGCATGAAGAACGGCCCATATATTTGCTTATTTACTTTGGTTTACGTTCGATGAATTTATCGAGTGTTGGAAACAATGCTACATATTTACTCGGCATGCCGTTGTAGGCAACACGATCTCAATAATGCTACACTTGGTCTTCAAACTACATCGTCCTCGATGTCTCGGAGAGTTTGTCAAGAATCATGGTTGCTTCCGGCTTGAGATATCGAACTAGGACAAAGATTCCGAAAGTTTCAAAATCGCGAATTCGGAACAGTCAACAGGAAAATACCCAACGATGCAAATTTCTGCGCGAACTGTGTTGTTACGAATAAAAGTGAGCTCGCTCGTTGATAAAAAGGAAAATATCAACTGCTAGATGTAAGAATAAGATCTTGTGAAATTTGTTGGGTACAAGCTATGCGAATACTGTGCGTAATACTATTGTAAGGAGGAAACTGAAAACCGCGTAATACGCCTTTATTCCTTCCTTGCTGATTGGGAACTGTCTGTAATCTTTATTTTGTAACAAAACTAAAACGCCACGCATATTTGTTAACAAAACACGTATTGCACAAATCGATAAAAATATATACAATGGTCAAACACATGGCATGGCATGCATGCATACGGTAAACATTCAACATTCTTACACTACTTATAAATAATTCATAAAATCCACAATCTACACGCAGACATCGTTAGCTGAATTAGCTTAGAATAAAAGTACAAGTTAAATGTAATTCTTTGCATACTCGTATACAAGTTCGATCCCATTGTATTCGCCAATCCGAAGATGGAGTATTGCGGCATTGGATGCGGAGAAACGATCAGAGTTATCGAATATCTTGTCCTGCCGAAGGCGAAACGAATTGAAAAAGCTTCGCGGAGTACCCATCGACGTGTCTTAAAAGTATTACAATATATCAATATCAAAGATGCCAAAAACTTTGAATACACCGCTCGGCTTGAAGACGCGGATACAGTAGAAGTTTTCCGCACTTTCCGCTGGTTATCAGCGGAAGAATTATTCCCGACATTCATCTTCGACCGCTTTCAGCGATAACGAAGGAAATTAGCTACTTTTTGTCGCGGCTATATTGCTGCTATCTTCGCATGTATCGCGAAACTTGTGAGAAACCGGAAAAAGGGGGTATTCTCCGCAGGGGTATTGCAAGTATTCTTTCGATTGGGCATGAATATTTAGGAATTCTTTCAGAACAACTATCGAACCCGTTATGCATTGGAACAAGACACTTATTCACTTATGGAACAAACTGAGTTATATTTCACATTAAATATGCTCTTTGTGCTACCACCGGATATACCGCGGGAAAGGTTCTTAAATAATACTCCTGTGACAAGCTAGATTATAACACTGCCTTTATTATATATGTTTATACACTTTACTATACTTACTGAACACACTAGTGACAACCTACCTCCACGGCGATCACTTAACTACCACCCCCTGGGTCTGGCGTCCTACCCCTGGTCGCATACCCCATTGTCGCCGATGGGGTCCTTCCCCCTCTCTCCGGTGTCACGTCTGCCGACGTGTTGCCATAGTCATAAGCATAGTCAGTAAATAACCATACAGGGTGTCCCAAAATTCGTGTACTTCCTGAAAATGGGAGGTTCCTTGGGTCATTTGAAGCGACATTTTCCTTTACAAAAATGACGCCAGCGGCTTTGTTTAGGAGTTATTAACAAAAAACACGGACCAATCAGAGCACGGCTACAGCGGATTGATTCTGGCTGGGCCAATGGCGCCGCCACGCTAAGCGGGACCTGTCGCTGAGTCGGACTCCGTTTGCTCTAGCCGCGCTCTGATTGTCTGTGTTTTTTGTTAATAACTCTTAAACAAAGCCGCTGGCGTCATTTTTGTAAAGGAAAATGTCACTTCAAATGACCCAAGGAACCTCCCATTTCCGGGAAGTACACGAATTTTGGGACACCCTGTATACATATTCGCTAGATACAGTTTTTCACAAATATCTCGAAAACCATTCATTTTAGCCGAAAATGAAACATATATTTTGTGTTCAGCATGTCAAAACGAATAGAATGACGTATGTCACATGTCGAAAGGAAGGGGGAGGGGTTTCTGAAGTCTTATCAAATTAATAAAGACAATTATTGAAAAATACTTAATCGTATATATCATTTTTGTAAAATATAAACTAATTTAATAATCAAGTAAAGCATATGACGCTGTGGCACAGGTAATAATAGCTCTTGTAACCAGTTGTGAGTCCTCGTGAGATACTCGGGTACCCAAGGACCGGCTGTCTTATGAGATACCCAGGTATCTCATATACCTGGGTAAAAGTCCGAGGTCTAGTGCACATATCACGCACCGCATACATTGTTCTCTTGGTAGATCATTCTTGGTAGTCGACTCCTCTGATCGCGTAGCGAATCCCGGAGTTGTGTTAATTTGTATAGACTCTCTCTTTGCGTCTTTTCGGTAACGCCGTCGAAAGCGCGATCTAGTATGGCTATATTTAACAGAACCTTTTGCATTCGGGTTTTGCAGAGATTTTCATTGAAGTACATGCACGAGAAACACGAATCCTGGCTAGTTTTAAAATAATATTCCATAGAAAAGAATTTCTATATGGAAACACGAACAAATATACAGCATGTCGAAAGCCTTAATCCGTAGGAGCATTGTTATCCGATAAAACGTCTGAAATCGACTGAAGTACTCCTCTGAACGGTGAAACGCGCTTCACACACGTCCAACAACATGAGAAAAGCTTCCTCGAGCAGTCTCCGCGTATTCCAAACCTAACACACATATTTGAACCACACTTTTCGAATACTAGAAATTTTTTCATAATCTATTTGTCATAAATAAACGTTATAGTTTCCAGGGAGGTATGCTATCGCGTCGAGTCGCCATGCAACAATAGCCTGTTTTTCGAAAGCGAGGCATCCGATGGATACACCGTTGATCACAATGCCTGTCCGGCCGACCATAATCGCCGCAGACCGACGAGATTAGAATACCGTGAGTGGAGTGCAGGGCCATTGTGACCGCCGGTGCATATCTCAGGTCTCTTCTTTCGCGGAGAAAGCCACGGTAATCGTAGCCTCGGATCGTAAATCCTTGATCAGAACGTTCGCGGACGTGATACGTTACTCCGTTCCGCGGTTCATTATGACAAAAGCTTATCCGAGTCTTTTGTGGCGCGCGATGCATCGCGCGACGAGTCAGAAATAAACGCGAATAATTCTTTGCCTCGGAGAGATCGGCGAGACCGGAAACAATGCGCTGTGCCGGCCGAAAAAAAATCTGATGTATATACGTATAGTTTTTCTCCGGTGTACGTTTAACGGCCCTGGCACATCAAAAGATTTTTTTTTAGGCCGCGATCGGCGAGAGTCCTGCTAGCCCGAACGGTTTCTTGATCAAAGAGCCGAAGCCAAGTCGGCCGTGTTCCTTTTAACAAAGATCAGACTGTGTTTAGTTACCCGGTGAATGTGACGATTCGCGACGCTTCTTGAGGAACGACTAGACGAATCCTCTTACGCGCGTTCAAAGTCCCGACGACAGCTTTAAAGTTTTCCTCGTGGTACCGCCGGAGAATAACTCCACAACTTTGTCCTACGTATTTTTCTTTTCTCATTTTCCCTATCCTTCCTGCGTTCATTCTCGCTTTTTCTCGCTTTTCCCCTCTTTCTTCTTCTCGCTTCTTTTTTTCAGAATCGTAGGTTCCGTTCCCGCTCGACGCGACACTAGATAATGTTCCCGTCAACCACTTCCTCCCTTTGCCTCTGTCGAACTTTTCCTTATCAAAGCGAAAGTCCAAGACTGTCGCGAGCTCGTCTTAGCGCCGCGTATTAATCGTGCCTTTGGCTTTTATGCTCATTAAATTACACAGCCGTCGGTGGATACGGAGCCGTTAAACCAGCGACATCACCAGTACATCCATGAAACAGCGGTGTCGCCCTTGTGCTAACTGAGTAAGACGATCGAGAAACCAGATTCCGTAACGAGTTTCGCAAACCCCAAGCCTATGCGCCGCTGCACAAACTTTATGTAGGGTATAAGTCACTATCGAATTGGATTTGCGATGTTAATAATACGCGCCGGCCCGCCTCGGATACGTAGCTCGAAGGTGTCATCGTGTCGCGGTGTATTTGTGAAGGGAAATGGAATTCATTTTCAGAAGAAGGTTACCCGATGCGGAAAATTATTTTTCCGGAAGTCGACGGGCTTTGCCGTACTGGCTAGCGAAAATATCCTACTCTATCGTAAGCAGAATAACAAAATCATCTTTCCCGTAACCGTGATATTCCTCTATTTTTTTATTTCGGAATCCACTGCGCAGCGTCGCGCCGCGGCTAATCGATGGGTTACGAATCTACATGATGAATTCAAAATTTCGAGATCTCGCTACTGTGACGTAGAAATTGCATAGAAATTCATTTTTTCGTTCCATAATTTCCACGAGCCTAAAATCAGTGTAAGATAATTTAATGATATCGGCGCCAAGTTCGATCAGTTATAGAAGAAACAACAAATATGCAAATTAAATATTTAAATTTCCCAACGTTTCGATCCCAGTGCGGATCATTATCAAGAGAACCAAATTTTTGCGTCTGAAAACGAAAAATAATAATCAAGATTTTGAAGAAACAATCTTTAAATATCAACAGTGTAACATAGCCATGAAAACCACAAAATAAATCAAATACGTATTTGCTGTGATAAGAAAGACGAAAACTATAGAACATATATTAATGAGTTGCAAACTACCATTTCACCCATGGCTGGCAGAATTGTGACTGAGGCACGAAAAACGTGCTCTCCAGCAGAAACAAAACAGAGGTGTCTTCGGTAAGGAAGACCTTGACTGATTGATCAATCGATATCGATCAATGGTGGTAACCAACATAGAATTGGCGGCAGATTTAAAAACATATGCAACCTGGACATGATTTTCAAAACCAAAAATCTTATTCTTCCTAAAATCAGTGCGCGGACATGCTTCGACATCGATACGTTTGTTGTTCTCCACTCATAGAAAAAGCATGCAACTAGGGATTGCAATACCGGAACACCGGTATTTGCCAAGGTAAATTTAAATACCGGTATTTTGCGGTAGTAGCTATAAATAATAAACATTTCGTTTTTGGCATCTACTCTTATTTGAAATACGTATTTACAATAGCGCCAACATCAATTATTTGACGTCATTGTTATTTGAATGTTATTGGCGCTTCTTTGATTATTCTTAAAGAATGATAGTATAGGAAAAAGTATATGTATAGGAAAAAGTTGTTCAAAACGTAGAAATCTATAACATATTTAAATTACATCAAAATCTGATAGGAAGCCTAACTTCTAAATAATTACCCAAAACTGTTTATATTTTTTTTTATAAAACTTATAAATATGGCAAAGAAGCGAATGTGTTTTTGTACATTTTCGAAAATTCCTAATACCGATATCAGTACCGATATTCCGGAACAACGTTTAGAAAAATACCGAATACCGGTACTGTATTTTTGGTCCGATATTGCAAACCCTACATGCAACGTAAAAATTGAAAATAGGACATTAAACATCAACTTCGAAATATCGTAAAATCCGACATTTCATGTGCAACGAAATATCTGAAATAAATATACATAAACAGACATGAGAGAGAGAGAGAGATTGCAAACTGTTTGCATAATGTACGCATTCCTGTTCCCAAGTTGCCACTACAATACCTCTCCAGTGATACTTGACGAATAATCGACTGGCGCGTGCTCCAAATTGCAGTGGCTCTTCTAACGTGTAAGTCTCAATATCCGAGAGCAATCAATAAATGTCAAACTCCCCTAAATCGAAGAATCAATCGGAGGACCGATTCCATTTTTGTCTGTTTGGTCGGCCAGGAAGAACTTCGGCACATATTGATTATCGGCTGTCCAGATGGATGCTTGAAACTTTTTTCACCGAATCGTTCCACAAATTTCGAAGTTAAACTTCCACCCTTGCGCGGCAAACCAACCTGAAAGTGGAACGACAACGTTCTATTCGTCAGCTGCAGACTGCATGCGGCTTGCGTTTTCCGGATTTTCCGATGTATTGCGATCACTCTTCACCTAACCGAACGTAGCTAATGACTAGAGCTGCGGATTTTATGCATTTGTGGTAAAACCGAGTGGTGCAAGTTTCAAATGAAACTGTCAAACTTATCAAATTAAAAATCCTCAAACAAAAGAAAATCATGTTACAGTTCCAGACCATTTTTTGGTACACTTTTCAGTTTTTCTTAACATTATTTTAGAGATTTTATTTAAAAAATCATAAAGATATTTGATCAGCCTGTGTATGTCTAGACGTTACCATACACCGTCCAACCATTTAACCAGGAAATGAAAAAGACGTGTTGCACTCGAATTGAATGTTTGGGGCAAAGAGGGTATCGTTTCACGCGATTAAATGGAGATTATGGAAGTCATTGAAAACGTAATGCAATCAAACTTTTCGCTCGAGCGATGGCGATGGCGATCGTTCTCTTAAGCCCATCGGGTCGAGGGAGCTCCTGTTTCGGTATTCCTACATCTCCTAGCTCTCTGGAAGTACCGTTCGTTCGCCAGTCAGTCTCGTTCGAGCGTGAAACACGTCGCATCTGTAATTTCCGTGCAGGAACTCTGAACTTCCTCTTCGCGATGTCCCTTTCTCTCGCTCGTTCCTTCCATCTCTGAATCGCTGAAACATACGTTACCTCCGAATCACGGGGCTAGCCACGACTATGTTGGATCGCCTCTACCCGCAGAAAACACGCGCTCTCGAAAACAAACATCGAACCGAAACCGTTCAAATTCTCTCGCAACAAAATAACAAAATCATTCGAGTCGGCCGAGATTAAACGGGATAATATACCCTGTAAAAAATTCGAAGCACGCGTTCGCGATTCGCGAAATAATCGAACTCGATCGTCACGCAAACGATCAAAAATAGCTTCGAACGTGTAGGTATTCCGCAGATGCCCGGCCAGTGTGTTAGTTCCGGAATTCCCGAAGTAACATACGTAACCCGGCGCGGCGCCGATCTATATGTAGTGTTCGATATCCTCTAAGGTCCAACGGAATCGTTAAACCGTACGACGTGACTGTTCACCAATTGGAATTCCTCCAGTCGTATGTATGACTCTGTCTAATGCGGCGACCTCTATAATGTGCCACTGGCACAAAGGATCTTTAAAACTACATGTACACGCGACCGTGCAGACACGTACGCGAGAACACACATTCGTCGGATGACGTAAAGAGATTTCTTCTTTTATGGGTGAAAATTCATCTCCGTTCTCTCTGGCAGGATTCTCGCCGCGCGCCGTCTGAGCCGGCACTGCCTCGAGCAGGAAGTCGAAACCCCATCCCGAAGATCTGCGGAACAGTGGCTTAATCGATATCAGTAACGCTAAAGCCTTCGATATGTGATGTATCCGATAACCTGTTCACCGAAACTACCCTCAAACTGCTCCAAAGTCCTAAAGCTCACTCAACGTATCGCTGCGAGTACAGTGTTCTGTTTTAGCAGTCTGCTACCTATATGAGCAGCCTTATCGCATTAAACGTTCTGCGGTGAACGTTGCCTGGGAATCCCTCCGACGTTCCCGAGGAAAAAATTTCGGATACGTCGACTGAGACTCTCTCTCTCTCTGCATATCTACGAGGCCGTCGAGATAAATCCGGAATTTTTCGGCCAGTTCCATGGATAAGATACAGGCGAGGCAAGTTTTTGATCGTGCACAGCACGATTCGGACAGAGCTTGAACGATACGTTGGTAAAATTTTTATAAATAAACCTTATTTTCAGAAACAAACTCGATGAAATGATTCAGCAAATTAAATACGTTTCGGTTCTTCTATGAATTTCTGTGAATTCTGTTCGTGGTATAAAAACCGAAACAATGAAAGTACGCTCGTATCGAATGATCAAATATTTTTCGAGCAAGCAGAAACGAACTATTGTTTTCGAAACACAAGTGCTTCACGTTCAAACGTAAATGCAATGATATCTTAAACGCGATACGAAATTTAATATACATATATTAACATTTTAGATCGTGATATTTGCGAACGCGCAACATTTATTACAGTACACCGCATAATCGATATGTTTACCTTATTGGATATATTTAAGGATTATTTTATTCGGGGTGAAAGGTGACTTGATATAAATCTAATTTGCAGGCTCATCTATCGTGCCGTCGATAATTTACTGTAATGAAACTGGATTCTGTATATCGTATGTTATATGATATATTACAGTGACAGCTCGCTATCAGGATTCAGCCAGATGTAAAACAGTAATTTACGTCGATCAATTTCGAGTGATCGATCGATGCTTCATCGTGTCGTATCGTGACGTACAACTAACAGGAACAACGTAAGGGCGACGAGATTCCATCGGCATTCCAGTTGTTCAAATTCTCGTCGACATTATTCGCGTATCTTGTCGGCAAGGCAAGATCGCGCTAATTACTACTAAATCATCATCAAATCCCATAATATCGCTTCAGATTTGATTATATCGACAGACCGGACAATTCGTCATCATTATCTGTCACATGGAACTGCAACACCATTAGGTCTTCGCTATTATCAGCTCATTATGCAGATTCGACTTGCATATACAGTATTTTACCCATACAAGTCCCCAGCACGGGTCTGCCGGGGGACATTTATGCGCCAGGGACAGTATTCTTTGACTTTTGCCGCACGTAGAGAAAGACAGCCAAGCTCGAGAGGCCTCGGTCGCCAAGAAATGTAAACATAGCTAATTCAAATTTCCAACTTCATTATTTTTCATTATTTTCTTATGGGACTTCAATGACCATATTTGTGGCATTTTTCTAATTAAAATCATACCAAATATGACATTATTCCGATAATATTTACTTGTGTAATAGATAATTAAAGTTTTGGGCACGAGGAAAGACGCAGATAGTCACAGTCTTTCCTCGCGCCCGAAACTTTAATTGTCTATTACACAAGTAAATATCATCGAAATTATATCATATTTGGTATGATTTTTATTAGCAAAATGCCACAAATATGGTCTTCGGAGTCCCATAAAAAAATAATGAAAAATAATGAAGTTGGAAATTTGGATTAGCTATGTTTAGATTTCTCGGCGACCGAGGCCTCTCGAACTCGGCTGTCCTTCTCTACGTGCGGCAAAAGTCAAAGAATACTGTCCCTGACACATAAATGTCCCTCGGCAGACCCGTGCTGGGGACTTATTTGGATAAAATACTATATATACGCTAAGTAGATTCAGCCTGTAGTAGCCAGACACGCAAGCCACATTACTAGACTGCGGATCTTGTGCAGATGCGACAACATGAAGTGGACAAAATTGAAAATGGTAAGACGATTGGATGAATTTGAGAATAAGATTGTATAATTGTCAACTTGTTAAAAGATTGAATGGACGCAGAGAGTCGCAGTTGATGGAACATTTCAAAGGCTAGCTGGCGACTGTCCTTCCTCGCGCCCGAAACTTTAATTCTCTATCACACAAGTAAATATCATCGGAATTATATCATATTAGGTATGATTTTTATTTAACAAATGCCACAAATATTGTCATCGAAGTCCCATAAAAAAAATAATGGAAAATAGAGAAGTTGAAAATTTTGATTAGGCGGGCTCACCAATATATCCGAGCCGCATGGTGTTATATTTCTCGGCGACTCAAGGGGGTACACCCCGAAGCAGTGGGGATAGGTCTGGGACTTTTACAGGTCAGACTTTTGGGACATTTATGGATAAAATACTGTAATATGCGTCGTGTTCATTGCTCCTCGCGTATCATTCTTTTGAGTAAAAACTCCTCTTTGATACGTTTCAAAGCGAAGCTACTCTGTCGTTGGACTCTAAAAATGAAATAAAAGAATGGTGTTTATTAGAGAACACTATGCGACTTTTAAATATGGTCGATTACCTTTTTCACTACTTACAACACCGGATTATTGTATGCGAGTAACATCGATGACGACAGGAAGGAAGGGATCCTCTCGGAAACGTATCTGACAGCACGACGCGAGTCTGTGTCCGGCTTGGAAGGGCAGATTGATCGCGAAGTCGACGCACGTCTCTATTTACCAAATTAGAGTCATTGAACGGCCGATCATAATCGTAGGAATTCATCTGTGTAATTACGAGCCCAGTAGTTCAGAACTGCGGACTCGGATGACGGTATACGGACTGGCCTGCATCTCTGTGACCCGCATCTGTCGAAGGAATAAAACACTATCCGATCCATTTGAGGGGCTAGCTGCGGGAAGTCCGTGCACGTGTCTGGTTTTGCATCATTGAATGGGGCATTAAAAGTCAGGCGACCACAAATAGAGCGGCGCATCTAACCAGGCTGGCCTCTATGAACGGGGGTAATCGGCGTTGGATCTATACCAGTCAATCGAAGTAGTCCTTCCGTGTCTCTCCTTTTCGTCCCGTTCGTTTCGTTCGCGAGGTATTAAGCGAATTGCCATTTAGAGAATAGGATATAGCGAAGGCAAGGAGCTCTTCCTGCGGTGCTGAGTTGCACGATGAAAAGGATGCGACCCCAGCCAGCTGTGAACAGTGTCTGTGAGGTTGATGGGGTGGCTGTGCTGCCCCCGCAGAGCGTGCCCGTCGTGTTTATAAGCGCTGGCGCGCGCGTTCCCCGCTACACGTTCGCGGAACCACTACGCGTATCTGTTTGCGTATGTACGCGGGCTCGTTGCGCTCGTGCAACGGAATGAGATGGACAGAAGCTTGTTCCATTGAAAATGACCGCAAGCCCGCGCTCCAGCAACGTTGCATTGCTGGTTGCGAGGTTACAACTTTATCGGCCTTCATCTCGTCCGCGTTTCGAATTTCATCGTGACACGCTGATAACCCCGGCTGCGACCTAGTCGCCCGAGAAAAATTCACCGTCCGGGTTCGTTTATTCTCTGTTAAGAGAGGGGGTCTTTCGAATTGTTGTGTATGTGGGTGTGTAAATTAGGCTCGGAATGAACCACTATACACCTTATTATATTTCTAAATATATGTTCTATAAAGCTTAACGGAATAAATGTACGTTTACTATACGTGTACTTTAACAATTGATAATCGCGACAGGTGGCGTACTCACCTTCGAACATGAATGATTACAACTCAAGATAGCGACAAGCCTCGAGTCGGCCGTTTCGCAAGTCTTTATTAATATCGGATCAACGCAAATATTCACCGATACTAACATTCTGATTTAGCAACCTCCACCCTGGAGTCGAACCGTCGAAATTCAGATCCCCTAACAGCTGCAGGTACTAACTTCACAAGCAAGGAGAACGACGCGTAAAGTGTCACTGAACGACCAATAAATAATAATTCGCGCTTAAGCGAATAGCGATTCCCGGACGGTTTATAGGCACTCGCGCTTCTTTGTAATATTTCGCAGACGTTCCACCCGAAAGTACTTAGCAAACAGTCGCTTCCCGGAAGCGCCAACTTTTATTTTTTTACTCACGCCCGCTCTGATTTAAAGGTTCTTCAAAATCTCGTTTCCGCTTTTCGCCTCTGCCGGGACGAGCGAGGTGCTAAGGTATTAGAAAAACCGCTGTTGGAGTTCGAGGTTCGAATTGTCCAGCGTGTTATATAATACAGTAATCCTCGAAAGGTGGATGTTTTCAACGATTCCATGGCAGTACACCAGACCGTAGTATTAGTTTTGAAACCGCTGGACAGTCGACTGTCCGGACTGATTAGAGGAAGAAAGAAATTTTCAATTTGGCTCCTGGCTTGTTACGAGTTTCACAAATATTTGTATCCGCGTGTGCGCGCAAAGAATTCGCAATCAAATTAGTAAGTAATTCGTTCGCAATCGAATTTCAACGAAATTGCACGAAGTTCGCGAATTAATAAATGTCTCTTACCGTAGCATAATAAGTTACTCGCTAAACAGCAATTGTAATTAGCGTTCATTATTCCTCGCGTTCTTCGCGTTCCCTTTAACAGATTCGCGAAAGAGGGGAGCGAAAGGGTGTGTCGCTCCAGACATCGAAGCTCGGATATCGCAGTTTTAATTCAATGGATATTTTCTACGTTCTTTCCAGTCGATTGATTTTAAGCCTCGGCCAGATATGAAACTGGCAATCAATAGAATCTAATTTCAAGTAATATCTATCGGCGGAGTTATTCCCGTTGGTGCTCTTTTTCCGGGTTCCGCGGCATTCTATTCGTCCGGCGAGCCAAGAGATTCATAGCCGGTTCGCCGACCAAGGGGGTGGTCGGCAATATGGTCACTCATCTTTTTCATATAAACTTATGCCACGTGTCCTGACTGAGAAAATGCCGGGCACGCTTTTTGACCGCCGTCGCCCCGACGCTATCGCGTTTCTTGGCAAGAATACATTCGCTGCGACGGATTACACGATTTATCCGGAATATGGCCAACTGTGTCCTAAGCGAAGTGGATTTACGTCGCAAATCGTCGCGTATATTTCCCGATCGTTTCACGCTCTCGCGGATCCCGTTATTTCCACCATCTGTAACTTCGCGCCGCGTCGTGAAACACTGTTCATCCTTCAGATGATGGCTACGCCACCGCAGACCATAATGCATACAAGGAATTCAGTAAAAAGTGTGTTTCTTCATAAATTTTAGCGAAAGCAAGGGAAAGGTAGTAGAAACGAAGTAAAAAGCATAAACATCGCGGGGAAATGATCGGACAGGGAATGGACTAGTTACTGTTAGTGCTTCCACGAGGACTGGTAATCGATAGGATTAACCCCTTACGTATCGAACTTTATTCCGCATGTAATCAAGCCTGATTAACGATTACCGGCCATTAGCTCACATTAGTTAATTAACTCTTGTAGAGCCCAACCGCACGAGCGTGTACGAGAATTTATCAGATGTGTACAATTGTAAGCGCTGCCCGATTACTGCTCCGCGTATCGCAATTCTCCCGGGCTACATCTAAATCTTCGTGAGAATTGCTATGAAACTATACCGGACGGTAAACCCTACATTGATGTATCGTTGATCATTTTCGTCCAATCGAGAAACATTCTACCGATCCTCTGGATTCATCAAACACATGCCATTATTCAATTATATTACCCTCTACAGTGGCCAGAATACGAACATTGGTTGAGCCCTTATTATTAATTGTGACCGATGTAAATTGAAACAATGACGGAATAATCATACCAGCTCCAGAGAATGAAACACGTAATAATCCTTTACTTTCGAGATTTTATTAAGCTGTGTGGGAACGTAGGCCCAACGTTCAACGCCCAATAAAACGGCAACGACTTCGATCTTTAAATCCACGACGATTGTGACTTGTCGATACGATGCCTTCCTTATATCTACCTTTTACACGAAACAACTTAGCCGGTCACTTACTGTAATCGATACGCTTTGATAGAGTGGAAGGACCGCGAACTTACTAATAACTTGTTGTATGACTGTAAATAATATAAGAAATATTAAAAATTAATTTTAAACAAATTTCTTTACACTTTAGTTATTCTTTCACAATGCAGTCATTTTGACTGCTTTGGGGCAATATATACTAAGTTTGAGTCGTTCTAGTGTTAATAAAGCATTATTATAAAGTGATTTTGCCGATGTTGCAGTTATTTTGAATACCCATTTCCAATAAAGCGTTCATTTAACTAATTTTTACAAACGCTTTTTATGAGTATTGCAAGAGGTATTTCTAAGCTAACGAACTTGCCCGTATTTTGTTCGATCTCACAACTTTTTACGGCCATAGAGAACTCGGCTCTTGTTTACAGGATTTTTTGTTAGTCAACCATTCGTTGGTCCGACCATTGAGCAGAGTCGACTACTGTGCGCGGCGCGCGCGAAGTCTGCGAGCGACGCGACGACAGCGCTCGAATTTAATTAGTTCGGACTTAATCGCGAGCGGGCAGATAGGAAGCAAGTTACGCGCGCGAATAATAGCGATACTTGACGGGCTTCAACCCCGAACAGTTACTGCGCTGTAAATACCGGTTCACGAGCCGCTGCATCATCGTTCGCGCCCCCGGTAGATCGAAACGGCTAAGCGCCGCGCGTTCGGCCAGGAGGCCAGTATAACAGGATCCCTTATTTTCTTCGGTAGCTCGTAAAAATCTTGACGCGTTGTTCGTGTCCGGTGTTCGAAATGTTCGCGGGCGATAAGGTCGCGTCGCGCGTCGGCCGAGCAAGCACGGCGCAGGGTTGGACTATGATTGAATTTTCTTTCGGTGATGGCTGGCCAGCGGCTGGTAAGCTAATTCCACGATATCGGGACCGGACAATGATGGGGCGGAGGGGTGTTGCTAGATACGGTCAAAGCCTCGAGGCGTCATCCCGCCCCGCGCCGAACCGCGCCGAGTCGGCAGGAAAGCTCGCAGTCAGACAACAAAGTTAGAACACGATACGGGGCGATCTAATTTGCCGATAGGATAGAGAAGTTCCCGCAATCATTATCGTGTTACACCGCGAATGCTGGATTACCTGTAGTTAGACGCGGGGCCCCGTGTCTCGGGCGTATACGCTGGAATCAAAGCACGCTCGCCGCGTGACAACTCAATAATGGATCGTTGACCAGCTTTCAGACACTTGCCGGCCGTTATTAATGGATAAATGGAAAGCGTATCGGACGAGAGTTCCGCAACATCGCCGTTCCCGTGAAGTTCTAAGGTGAAGTTCAAGGGACGTGTTACGGCACGCTCCGCTAGATAATGGAAACCTACATGTTGATTCAAGTTTTAGTATACCCCCGAGAACCTGGATGACCACTCGGGACTGCGATTGCTGAACAACGTCGGACACGATTATACGATCGTTTCATTACCTATGTACACTCCCCGGCAATGCTACAGGATGGGCCACTCTCAATTAATTTCGTTGTTGGGTCCTTTGATCGGCACTTGCGTTGAAACAGACGGGACGCGTTCGCCTAGGAACTTTTTCTACGTTCAAGGTACCTCGTCCAAACATGCTAGCACACTGTTTAATACTTTCCAGCAACGTTTCCCATTCCCTGTATCGGGGTTCGTCCAATCGTTACACCATTTCGTTAATTGTACACTGCGCTGCGTTGTGCTGCACGATTTACGAAGAACAATAAGTTGTTGTCTGCGACACGATCGTTGAGCATAATGCACTTACTCGTGCTAGTCAAAGGCGAAAGCTTTAGAAACTAAATCGGCTTTGTGCCTGGGAATTGGTGGTTCCGAACAAAGAGATTAGAAACGGGGTAGCACACTGTGCATCATCTAAATAAACAAGATTCGCGCGAGGATAAGCGAAACCACAACGTTATGTTTGATCGAAACTGTGCATCAACCCCTTCGTCGTTGCTCTGTTTCTGCTGGCAGACACTATCTGCATGCTTACTTTTCTATATTCATTATTCCCATGTCTACGCTCCTGTCGCGTTTCGAAGGAGCAAGTATTCGCGCGATGTAGGTATATACATCGAGGAAAAACTTGTTCGCCACGGAGACGATCGCGAATTTGCAAGGAAAGGACAGAAGTGAATTCTGCGAGGCAGCAAGAAGTCGGTTTAAAGTTTCGCGGTCGGCAGTGGATCTCGGTTCGTTTTCATATCGAGCAACGTTCGAGAGTGTACCGGTGACAACGTAATTGAATTTCCTCGACTTGGCCTCCTCGCGACGGAGGTAACGAAAGGAAGTAAGTTCCAGCGATATCGTAATCTCTGGATCGATCGATCGATCGCCGATGACCGATAACATCCTCTACACCCCGGCTTTTTTTCTCGATTGTTGTTCCGACGATATTTCAGTACTTCCAGCCGGAAGTCCATTAGTCTCCCGATCGTTCTTTCCGGTAACTCAATTTCGCCGGACCATGCTGGAACGAGCGCCGCGCCGATGCGAAATGCGAAAAACAAAAACTGCGACGAAAGAAAAAAAAAGCAGTGGCGTAACGTGTTCAAGAAAGGCCGGAATACCAACCAGCGCGGAAGTCTGCCCACCTCCCCAGCCCCTCCGACAGAAAGAAGAAACATCGAAATCGTACGGGAAGGTAACTTGTCTTCCCCCCGACCACCGCTCCTTTCAATCTGCTCAATTAATTTGGCTCTTAGTCCGTGGACGTGAAAGATGCCGGTCGTTAGAAAATGGAGAACTCAATTATTCCGGGCTGAGCCGACCCTCGGCGTTCCTGTGCATGATTGCCAACCTCCGAAAACTCTCTCCGCTGCCCTGAACTTTCCAGTTACAAAGCAACCGGCTACCGCAGCAAGCATTTCCTTCGTTAGTCGAACGTTAATAGCTGCAAAAACCATTACCACGTAGATCTCGTGGCGCCCGGCGGTTCCTTGCAAAAGTATTGAATGGGGCGGTAATGCACAGGAGGTATCTAACGGTGGATCGGTTCGCTGCAGGAGTTTGCGAAAGCAGAAACTGTAGTGGGAACGGCCGGGATCAGAGCGAGGGTGTTTGACGACACGAGTTCCCCGTTTCATGGATTCGGCTGCTCTCTGACGACTTTGTACCCTCCAGATCGTCAACTTCTTTGCCTCTCGATAATTCGAATATACGATCACAGTGCTCGACTCAAACTGTACAGGATATTTCTCGCTTGACTCGACCACCTTGAATATCTCGTTTATTTTTTTTTTTTTGCTTTTTTGGAAAGAGAAACGTCAGGAAAAAAAGAGTATTAAACATGTTCAAACGATGTTTAAATAGAGCGAGACACACCAATTTTCCCAGACATTTTTCCACGTTCTTTGAAAATTAAGGGTCTGAGGTAAAATCCAGCTACGTCTTGCGAGAGTGAACGTTTTTCTTTCGGAAACTGCCAGAAGAAGTTAAAGTACGTAGATTTAGACATGACAGCGAAAAATGAAAATTTATTGCGAGCGGTTCCGAAACAGAATATCTTCGAGTGCGCTTTTCGCGTGAATATTATTTCTTTTATTCGCGACGCTAGCAATTCGATTAAAAATGTATTGGCGTCGGTGAGCTAAAATTTTTAGGAGAAGAATGAAATTTCGGAGTCTCGATTCTTGAAAACGATGCAGCCGATTTTCATTGTGGTAGGTTGCGAACATTGCGAGAACTGAGAGACAGGAGACAGGTCAGGGTATCCTTGAAAATCGAAAATCGTCGATATCTGCCGAGAGATGGGAAGGGGTGACGTATAGCCCAGCGTGGCTTATGCGAAACTCGAAGAAAGAGGAATTACGAGGCAATTCAAAAGAAGACGACCGGAGAACGGGGTCGAGGAACGGATGTGGGTAAAATCAGGTGGATGGACGTATATTACCAGCTCAAGAAGCGAATCAGCCTTCTATGTGTCTAGGTAGATGGCCGAGCTCACGTAGAGGCAATCGTTGTACTGTGCTGAAACAGCTATTTTCACGTGGCCACGCTTGATTGGATGAACCATAGTGACATCGAAACGTTTGGACGCCGTCCACTTGGCAACAATGAAGGATCATAACAATTTTACTTCGCGATTAAAAGGGGTCCCCGCCGACGATGCTCTCCTTCGTCTCGCCCGCACGCGCGCGCACACACACACACACGAGTCTCTGTCCCCACCTTTTCCTCTTCCTCTTCCTCTTCCTTGACCGACCATGCGGGGAAGAATGGTGTCATCGATCTTCACTTTAGCGATAGAAGCTGATAGCCGGAGCAAAGGCGAAGTACACTGCCGATTAAAAGTTCGGGTACAATGGTAACGTTCCCCCGTTACGTAGACTGATAGTAAGTGGAGCGTGGAACATTTTAGACGTTCCCTCAATAATAAACTGTTGAAAGAAAGCGGGAAAGATGAACCGCTGGAAATTATGGGTGAGTCGTCGCGTTTCGGCATCCATGTATGTCTCGTTCGGTCGGAAGTTTGCCTGATATATTGCCGGTAACTCGCTTGGCTAACCAATTCCAAGTTGGACTTCAAGAGAAGAGTCTCTAGAAACGGCTTATCGTTTTATCAATCAGATATTTTTTCTTCTACAGTGGTCATTTCATGACGTTGCTTCGAACCAATTCAAAGTATTATTAATTGCTCGCAATTATCGCGTTACATAATAGGCGCTGCTTACATAGCAACAATGCAATGACACATTGCAATGGGCTCAGCGAGAAATTCGTTCCGTTTTGTTTCACGAGATAATACCTTGAACTTTTAAACAATTGCAATTAACCTAATTCTGTTACGATATATTCGAATGATTTATATTTATTTTAATATTTATCGCCGTAAAAATTCGAGTAAATATCATTTGTTTACCGCCTCCTATCAGCTTCACATTTGTATTCGAACGGGTCGAACATCCCACGTATCCGCAATATACATATGTTACAATGAATTTGTAATAACTATTGCGGATTTAAATGTCATTAGCAACTAACGAAATTCTCAGCCAATTATTGCAGCATCTTGGATTATAGTGTATGTTTCAGTCTATTGAATAATTATTCCTTAATCGACAGCATTATGTTCAGTCGTTCGTTTGTTTGATAATTAATCGTCTGACGAGTTTATGCTCTGATTACAGAATGAATATCAGTAAACGCGATCAAGTGATTACAGTCGATACGGTTACGCATATTATCAATGAACAGCGGAATATGTAATGCGAGGCTCGAATGCAGGGGATGAATATAGTGACACGCATCTCGCTAGCATATTGAACGGAGTTCAAATGAAAAATCAGCGTGATATTAATAATAATTGTCAATCATACTAATGAGAGCCAATCGCAACAACGAGTGTGCACACTTCCATGAAGGAAAATCCTGTGAATTATTTGTGTCCAATAATTTCAGTACTATTTCCGTTCACAGCCAACGATACGTTGAAGAACAACGTTCACCCACAGCCATACTCGAAAATCCAGTATCGATACTCTGGTTGCCAATACGGACACATATTTCCGAGGCTGGCAGAGGCTGGCTCGCATAAACAATCGTTCACGCAGGATTTCAATTAACTGGTGAGATATTGTTTAGAGAATGAGCCACGTAGCAGCTAGTAATTCATCATTTCTTGGAAAAGTGCCCAGCGCCGCGTTGCACCGGGGCAAAACCGCACGATACACAGCGCCTAAGACGATGCACTATGGGATATTTGGCCGATCTAGCTGGTCAAAAGTCGATTTCGTCAAACTTATTTCAGGTAAAAAAAAAACATTTTAAAAACCACGCTTGTGTATTAGCATGCACTAAAAAAGAGAAAATAATATTTTTAGATATTAGTGACTATAATGTAGGAATATCGAGAAAAATAGAATCGAAACAACGGCATTTCTGAGTGTGAGTGTTGAATAACTGCTGTCTTTCGTTTGACGTATTGGAAACTATCAGTTGTCTTCTGTACGTCAATGAGATTTGACATAAATAAATTATTAAAATCCTTCATAAATAAAAGCGTGGAGCGCTAAACTATATTAACGTGATCTTCGTATGCGCTCCACGCTTTCATTTATACTCACTAATATCGAAAAATATTATTTTCTCCTTATTAGTGCATTCTAATATAAGCATGGTTTTTAAAAAGGTTTTTTATATATTGTTTTATTTTCTACCTTAGTTTTTACTACCGAGCGCATTTAGTAAGGCCCGCTTACCAAGCAGGACCACCGGTCCTTGACCTAATCCAAACCAACCCAGTAAGTAAACTGAGTTCCTTCGTTGCGAAGTGGGCCAGACGAGCGAGGTCGGAACCGAAGTGGGAACACGTAGTGGAGGGGAGCGCGCGGAGTGGGGATCGCTGCACGCGATGACGTATTACCGAACGTCGCGCGGCGAGGGGCGAAGGAGAATATTTAAAAATATTGTTTAAATTCTAAACGCACAGTCTTTTCAAAAAAAAAAATTGTTGAATATTGCATTGTCATTCAGTTATGAGCTATGTTGAAAATTTCAAGCGTCTAGTTCATCGGGATGTGGTTTAAACTTCGATTTTAAGATTTGACGCATACAGCAACGACAACAACTCGGCAAGCTAATATAAGCGTATAATAATGAGTTGTTGTCTGAAAAAGATTGGGTCAATAAACAATAAACCATTTTCTCGATTTGGTATTTCCGTACGAAGGTGTAATCAGTTGAAGTTTAGTCATTTAGTACAGTGCGTGTGTCTTTCGTCGTGTTGTCCGCATTAGCAACGTTTGAAGTGAAATATTTTTTGTCACAAAAGCTATTTTAAGAAAACCGAGGATGGACAGTGTTGTAGCAGGTAAGTGTGTATTTCACACAATTTTAATAAGATGTGCATTGAAATATTTTAAATAACGGTTACTGAAAAAAGTCAATTGGAAGGCAGTTTTAATCTCCTAGTTCATACAATCGGAAGGAATTAGTTGTTCTTCCGGGTCCATCCCGGTAATGTTTATTTAACCACTGTAAAGTTGAAGATTTCAGCTTTATTTTCGTCTACAAAAAAAAGTCACAGAAGTTTGCAGATGCACAAGTTATCGTTAAAATAAGATTTTGTAGACGTGAATGATATTTTTTAAACTTATGTTTTACCTGATTTAGCAGCTCTATTTAATATTGTAGGGACATCTAATGTTAAAATGTTTACGCGGAGGCAAATATGGCGCGTTATGCAACAATTACAAAATGCCAATATGAATGCAAAGTTGTCCTATGCTGAGGACTACATGTGTAGTCAGGAGAAGTATTCTAATGAAGAAAAAGATGAAATTCGCAGCAAATTTTCCCATATGAAGTTGGAAATAAAGCATAGATGGATGACAGCAGCTAGAAAAGAAGAGGGTTTAAAAAAAAAATCGCAGTTGACTTTGGAACTGCCACGCGTTCGAACCTTTCTTCAAAACACTATGAGGTATTGCATTAATTTAAGTTGTATTATATTAATATTAGTTTCATTATTAGTGATTATCATATTTTATATTATATTTGATGTTATTTTTAGTGTTTATATTACAGTAATTCGCGCGTGTTGTTAAATTAGTCAAAAATAGTACTTTCAGTAAAAATTGTTAATTTTTATTTATCTATAATTATTTTTTTAAGATAAAATACTGTAAATAAGTTATTAGGTACATTTTAAACGCGTTGCGTAAAAAAAAAATTTTTGGTCATCTAGATCGGCCAAACAGCCCATAGTGCGACGTAAAGGGGTTAATCGAATGGAGATCGGATGTTTTCTCTAATGTTCTATTTGAGTGACGCGATTGAATATGTGAGACTTGAATATCCGTGAGACTCGATCTTATCTGGATAAGGGCAACTACGCTGTTATACAGTAGAAAGTCCGGTTAATATTTGACTGGTCGTCGTGAAAACGCCGGCGCGGGCGTTAGCGGTCGGTTCCGGTGGGTCTGGTGCTCGCAAATCTTTTCGTTGGACCGTCCATCCTTTCTCGGCCCCGCGACCTTCGTCCCTTTTCATCCTCCGGTGCTGACCCCGGTGTTTTCTCGCCTTAAAGATTTATTTGCTTTATAAATGAAATCCGATGTCCCACAGGCCGCGGCCGACCGGTGATTCATGGCGTATCGGCTCGAGTGCCGTGCACTTTCGTGGTATAGAGTTTTCGAAGCTGCGGATAATAGCTCGAGTGATACCGCTTCTCCGCAGCCCGCTCGAAAATAGAACTTGAACGGAAACGCGCGGCGGAACAGCCGGAACCATCGCGCCGACAACCGTCTACCGAAGAATATCGAAATCCGATGTTCTACGTTCGAATGGTAACAGGCATCGTTCCGTGATCTACAGCATATTGGTCTGGTTTCGATTTCTGAATCGGCAGGCCGCCGCGCCGCCTCTGGATTCCTATTTAAATGATTAACGAACGCTTTGGCTAAGCTACCGGCGCGCGCTAAACGCTCTCTGCATCGAAAGTGACGATTAAATTGCTTAACAGCCAATAGTTTGTTCGATAGATACGGTACTCGGCAAAATAATAACACACTTCACGTTCGACCAACAACCATGACCACCTGCAATATTTCTGTAATTCCTAATAATACGAAAACACGATATATCTATAGAAAACTTGCAACCTAATCCTATCGAAACGTATCCATGAGCCGCCAAGAGACAATTTTCGATTACCCTTCGTTAAGCTGTCGACGGTTTATGGAAATTCGTTTAGGTCCTGTAACGCGACACCTTTATGATTCTTTATCATACGAAGCGGTTGTCGATGCATCGTGGAACCAATTTCGAATTCATTGCGCCGTTACAAAGTGCACCACAACACAGTCACTAAGCTTATCGGAGGTGTGAACAACACGTCATTAGGGGTAAGCGATAGGCGTCAGTCGTGGGTGCTTTAGCGTCGACCATTAACGCCAACTGTCGATAACTGTCAGTAGCGATGGGTCCCTGAGCAAGCTAGTTCGAACACGTTTGAACGTGTATATGATATAATATGTATAATGGCAATGTTCGCACAGGTTCGAATGGCGTTTAAACGCAAACAAGCTTGCAAACGCGAGACAATGTTCGAGCGTCTCGAGATGTTCGAACGCTCCGACAGCAGGCGTCCCACGATAATCGAATACGGCGACGTCTTGTGTCCATGTACGCTGGCACGAAGAAATGATACCGAATTTAAATACCGACATACGCTATGCTGCCGCATGTAGTAACGAGTGATCTAAGCTGAGGCAATAAAGTCAGCACAGCATGAATAGAATAATGCATAAATGAAAATTTAAACATTTGTTCTTCTCCCTATACCTTCATGAAACTGTCACCGGCGGTTTCACGACATTTGATCGATGCAACGAATCGTATCCATCCGTTCAGGTTGTTCCATTAACATTTTGAATGGAATCGTATCAAAATTGACGTGCGTGTACAGTGTACAGAGTGGTCTACCTAAGTAAGGCCACCTGAATTTCTCCTCCATTTGTGCGGGATACAAAAAGATTTTCTGTACTATTTGATGAATGGTTCGAAAGAACCGTTATATTGCAAACAATATTTCTTCCCGAAGATCATTTTTTTCGAAGTCATCAAGGTCATCGGTGTTTTTTGACGCATAACTACATTATTTTTTAATTTTATCGTGTAGCCGATCGAAAAATACATTCACACATTGAAATGACTTTAATATTCAGTTGCTCGAAGCAACGAGATGAGTCATTTCAAGGTCATGATACACATCTAAATGTATTTTTTGATCAGCTACACGATAAAATTAAAAAAATAACGTAGTTACGCGTCAAAAAAACCGATGACCTTGATAACTTCGAAAAAAATCACCTTTGGAAAAAAATATTCTAGCCAGATATTTGATGCATTGACACCACGCACATTACGAAACAAATATTTTTTGCTTCACAATAACCTGAAGAGATTGTTAGCTTGCCTTGTCACGCAAAGGAACGCCAAGTTTCGAAGGTCATGTTACTCTACATATCTGACCAATGACCTTGCTAACTTCGCAAAAATGACCTTTGGAAAAAACATTATTTGCAACATAACGGTTCCTTCAAACCATTCAAGTAATACAGAAAATATTTTTTGTATCCCCACAATTGGAGAAGTTTAAGTGGCCTTACTTAGGTGGACCATCCTATATACTATATCTTGTCTTGCGACACTGAAAAATATGAACGAGCATTTACGTTGATATTCGCAATTCGGCAGAGTTCAATGTGTGGCCGGAGCGGAAATTTAATTAAAATCAAGAGCCACCTGGCCGTGTCATAGGGGCGACTTTCAGTCACCTAACTTTCGACCTAGAGCCACTCGGGCAAGGTTGCGAAGTGTCCGTCCAATACTCGCAGAAAAGGGGGAAGTTAGTATCGCTCCACTCTTGGGAAATTCATAGTAAAGGCATTAGGGGAAGGGAAAGGGAAAGCAGGCCTTGATGAAATCGGGCCTTGTCAAATTTCTGCCGGCAAACAATTCAGAGCGAACGGCCTAACAGGCGAGTTAGATATTTCGGTTTTTCGGTGTTGCGACTGTATCTCCACCAGGCGAAATATACCAAAGTGTAATTGAAAAATTAAAAAAATATAGTGTAGAGACTACTCTCCCGATTGGTTACACGGCCCAGTGCAACGTTTACACGCGTAACAACTTTTACGGATACTGTCGTAATATTTACGCCGTTTTATATGAATCCGTGTTTGACGAGCCTCGTATTATTAGACCGTTTACTTTGATTCATTCGCGAATCATTCTGTGTTTGCAATATATCGCTCGACTCTCTATCGTCTGTGGTGTTTGGACTTGTTAAAAGTGAGGGTGTTTGTATTTAGTTCTCTTTGAAGCCTCCCAGGCTTGAAAAGTTCGAACGCATTCGAACATCACCACACTGCAGCAAGGTTGTCCACCGTCGAATGCCGTATTAACTTGTCCGATTGTTGCGTCATTTGTGTATATGTACGATCAAACAGACTTGAACAGCTTCTACATTGTTACCTATATTTATAGGTCTTCCTTTCGACATGCGACATACGTTATTCTATTCGTTTTGACATGCTGAACACAAAATGTATATGTCATTTTTGGCTGAAATGAATAGTTTTCAAGATATTCGTAAAAAACTGCAGTTACTACATATTGAACACATTGAATTTTGTGTATACATGCTCGTCCGTGTTGTGCGTGTGCGTCAACACGATGCGATCGTTCGTCAACTGTAAACAAAAATGAAATTTTAGAACGCGCAGACTATAGGCTCGAATGATTCATGACGAGTGATCTCTACAACCTTCTTCTCAGAAATACTAGATGAAAAATTTGTTTTTGTTTACAGTTGACGAGAGGTCGCATCGTGCTGACGCACACGCACAGCACGGACGTGCACGTATACACAACATTCAATGTGTTCAATGTGTAGCAACTGCAGTTTTTCACGAATATCTCGAAAACTATTCATTTCAGCTGAAAATGACACGTGCATTTTGTGTTCAGCATGTCAAAACGAATAGAATGGTGTATATCACATTTCGAAAGAAAGGGGAAGGGGGGGGTCTGCAGTTCAACCCATCACTGCGATGTACAGAAACCACATTGTTACTAAAATTTTTTTCCTCATTGTGTGCACGTCATCTCTGCAATTTGCATTCATTTAAACGTTATCATGTTCCAATAGCATTTCCATGAGAAAAGCTGCAGCATTTTGGCTTAAATAATAAATATAAAAATGTTTTTGTTCACTCAGTAAAATTGGATGAAATGACAGGGACCTGTAAAGCAATATAAATAAAATAGATTACGAGCGAATAAAAAATGCGACCCTCGATTTAATGAGATGTAAAAGGAAACCTTGAGATAATTCTCAACTTATCATTTCCTGTATTATTAAAAACAAAATTTCTTTGATCATGCGAGGTTTACGATGATCAGTGACGCAGCAGTTACGTGTTGAGCGGATTGTAGAATGCGAGCATTAAACTGATACGACTGCATGCAGCTAACAGTCATTTATCGGTTACGGATGCATGCTCTCGTAAACCACTTTTTCATCGGTCTATCAGCTCTGTTTTTCTTTCTAAACGCATCCGCGGCTGATACTCTAACCGAATTGCTACGTTTTTAATTGAGCAGGGTAAACACGGCAAATTGAACATTTAATTGGGCACACAGAAAAGTATTCGACTAATTAAAAGCAAACTCGGAACTCCATTAGACCACGTTTATTCAATTTCATGTATCGCAGATTTACAATCCCATCGTCGACATTATCGATATCACACCAACAAATATGCAATTCAATCATAGATGGTTTCAATAGATGAATTACTAATTTGACACTTAAATAGCCTGTTCTATTATAATTCGACCGTTTAGGTTTAACGCCCTAGATCCCCTAAGACAAAGACGTTGCAGCGATAAGTCAACAACTACGAAGAAAATTTCGATCTTGCTTTCCTCTGCTCCTTATCATCGTCCGTGTCCGTTCACAATCATAGCGTCATGATTAATGCCACTTCAGGCCGTCGTTCAAACGACGATAATCCACGTGGACGTCTGACACGGACCCAAGATATATTCCGACCTCCCTCCAGCTGGCGGAAAAAGTTTTATGACTAATATGCGATAATGTGCCATCCAATACATATATATTTTCCCAGAGTCTGATAGAATTGGAGACCCGTCAATACCAGCCGCCGCAGATGCCGAGTTGCCGCCCCAACACTCCTCCCGTACCCTCGCCATCCCCGCGAATCCCCGTTTCTTACATCTCTGTGTAGATCGACCAAACTTTCCTCCTTAGTTAAAGTATCAATATTTTTCGATGGCGCGGCTTTTCCTTATACCTGGGATGTTATTTTACCCGGGCTATTGATTTTCTTCATTTGAGTTCCTCCACTCGCGACGGACGTCCTATTCGCTACGGGGCCGAGATAAGTGTAGTAGTGCTCGGTTAAATTTGACTGAAAACGAAGCGCTTAAATTTCCACGATCCTACCCCACTCTATCCCTACCACTAAGAGCCTCGAGAGCTCAACGGACGTCCTATCTCGGTAGGCAGAGGGAAGGAGAATGAGCCTGCAAACATAATACAGTATTTTATCCATAAATGTCCCAAAAGTCTGACCTGTAAATGTCCCAGATCTGTTCGGACTACTGCGAGATATACCCCGTTGAGAGGCCGCGAAACTCGAGAGCTTCGGTTGCCGCGAAGTATGTCATCGCGCGGCTCGGGTATAGCGATGCAATCACCTAATCCGAATTTTCAACTTACTTATTTTTCATTATTTTTTATGGGACTTCGATGGTCATATTTCTGATAAAAACCATACCAAACATGATATAATTTCGATGATATTTACTTGTGTGATAGACAATTAAAGTTTCGGGCGCAAGGAAGGAGAGTCGCCGGCGACTGCGACTCTCTTCGTCTCTTTCTTTCCCATACGCCATCCTTCCTCGCGCCCGAAACTTTAATTGTCCATTACATAAGTAAATATCCTCGGAATTATGTCATATTTGGTATGATATTAATTAAAAAAATGCCGCGAATATAACCATCAAAAAATAATGAAGTTAAAAATTTGGATTAGCTATGTTTAGATTTCTCTTTTAGAAAATGCCACAAATATGGCCATAAAAAAATAATGAAGTTGGAAGTTTGGATTGGTTATGTTTACATTTCTCGGCGACCGAGGCCTCCCGAGCTCTACTGTCCTTCTCTACATTTGGCAAAAGTCAAAGAATTCTGTCCCTGGCGCATTCATGTCTCTCGACAGACACGTGCTGGGGACTTATATGGATAAAATACTGTACCAGTGGATCGTTGAAATTTTGATGATTAAAATACGCCCAAACACCGATGTAACTAGAACTAATTTTACATATTCGGCGTGGCAGGAAAATATGTGAGAGCTTTAACGGTAACCGAGTGAATCCGTTTAAATTCAATCGGTTAGCGAGTGCAGTCGCCTAAAAACTTGACCAATTGGATTCGTAGAACCGACTAACAGCATTATTCGTAGCAGCACTTGACACGGCGCGGCGGGATGCATTCGAATACCTATCTGAGAAACAATTTCCACTTGATCGAATTAGCGAGCATCCGAGCGTGCCGCGAGTAGCGGCATCGATAGAGATCGATAGGTTCGTTTCGAGCAGCGGAGATCGAGCAGTGGACCCGGCTGGAAATGGTGGGGGGCTGGAAATTTCGGGTGAAACAGCGAGAAAGCCGTGACAGTCGCTGTAGCTAACGGAGCTCTCGACGAGCAAAGCCTGTTTTGCCGTCGAGAGGAGAAGTTCGTTGGCTCGCGGTGCGCGCTGGAAGTAAACCAATTAATCGGTGGCAAGTTCCGTGGAAAATCAGTAAGTTAACTTCCGCCATTCCTCCGACGCTTCTTCTGCCAAATTCGTGAACGCCCCGTGCCGCGGCGTCCCTAGCCCGCAACCTCCTTTTAACTGGCAACGAAGAAACAAAAATACCATCTTGCCGGGGTGGCGCGCATTCAGGGTGAAAGAAGAGGGACGATTGCCGTCGACATCCGGGCGTCGTCGGTTCCTGAAGACGGGGCAGAAGAAGACGCCACGACGCGACGTCGACGGCGATTCGAGCGCTCGCAAACGAATTACGCTCCGCGGGCCGAACAAAAACAGCAAATCCAGTAATCTTGTTTCAGAGTCACCGGTGAACTATCGTAAGGAGAGCAAACGTTCCACTGCTTCTAATTAATTTCTGTTTGTCTGGTGGTAGCCGGGGCCCCCGGACAGTCGAAGAATGTTAGGACAACGAGGGGAACGGCGTTAGACGCCGCGCCGTCGTCCAACTCGAGCGAATCGACGTTCGTTCGTTCGTTCCCCTCTTTCTCCGTCCGACGCGACGCGACGGTCCGTTTTTATGGACCCTCGTTAAAGCTCCGATGTGAATTATCTGAATAGCCTCGTAAGATTCGTGGCACAGCGCACCTACCCATGGGCCAATTCAGCCCTGGCTACGTCTAAACGTCTCCCGTTTAGAAATCCTTCGAAATTTTGTGTCCCGATCAGCGCTTTCCGGCTGCAGACTCTCAGCAGCTGGCCCTACGGCTTCCTTCGCCGATGTGTACTTTTACGATACACCTTGAATCTCCTCCGAGCAAATATCGCACTTATACGTGTCGCGTTCACGATCACTGAATAAATTTTGTCCGATCCTTCCATCTCCTATTTCTCCATTGCCAATTGGATTATACAAGCTTTCTCTTCTAATGACATTGATACGGCGACAACTGAGAAATCAGTTCTGTTTGTAAAATTGCATTCAGGATATTTTTCACGTGTCCGACGTGAACCAGAGCGCAGCTCGTGTAATGGAAGTTGCAAAACATTTCAGTGGATTGCCGAAATAGTACAGCTCCGCGCACACATCCATGAACCCTATAAACATTTATCAATTGTTCCGCTGACGTTTATTTAGGATGTATGATAACGTCGTTCGAGATAGACATCAATTTACGGTCGAGGCGAAATCATGTTTCGCCGTTTCGTTTCGTATCGATATTTCTTTAATAACTCGATGTAAACGCTGATGGACGTAATCGCCGGTTTTTTTAAATAAAATTATTTAGCATTTTAATCTGTTTCTTTCTCAAATAAAATGAAACTCACGTGTTTCCAATTTCCCTTATAGTGTTCTACGCAGTTTTCACTTACAATATTTTTTCTAACCCGTGCAAACGGAAACTACAAACGAGCTCAACGAGCCGAGCACGTAGAAATTTATTTCTACCGTTTGTTTATTTCCAGTGACGTATGTTGCGAGGAAACCGTTATACAGTCGGCATTGTTGAGAAAACTTGAACATGACGAAAAAATGAAAAACCATTTTACAGTGGAGGCATCTTGTCCTACTATCCCATGCAATTTCCTAAAAATCCGCAATTTCCTGTGTACAAAGAGTGATCGCTTTGGCGCGGAGTGGCCGTTAGCAATCTTACTATAAGCGAAATAAAAAAGAGACTAGAGTAGAGATTCATCGAGATATCCAGCGATTCCGTGTGTCCCCGGTAATTATTGTCAAGCCCCTTATCGAGTGAATTCGATCGTTCAGCTAAACTGGATCCGTTCATCAGAGATTCATTATGGCTACCGCGCGGCGCAGCATAATCTGACGCCGCGCCACGCCGCGCCACGCCACGCCACGCCACGCCGTACGTGTGTACTCTGTTTGACTGACGGAACGGCGCTTTGTCACTTTGCGACTATCGAATATTAATTGTCCGGGGTTGTGTGATTATCCGATCGGGGGGCAGCTAATCTGGCCACCCACCGTAAATGATTATAAATAGGATATTATGTCGGAAGGGCAGCGATCATTTCGCGGCGGCGACAACGGCGCGGCGCGGCGCGGCACGGTGGTTCCAGGGCTGGCTAACTTTCTGACGTCGTTGACGCCAACTTGTCCCCGTGCGTATCGACACAGACGACGACCCTCGTGAACAAACGAGATCTCTAACTTTTCCCCTGCCAACCCCTCCTCGCCCGCTCCCAACTTCTCGAAAAGCAGTTATACGTGAGTATATCTTCTTCCACTAGCTATCTCATTATCCTTGTAAATGCGGTGCTCCGAGCGCAACTAGACGCGCTCGGAATACTACACAAAGATGCGAGGAGCCCCGGTAAAGGCGGATACAATTCCATTGATTATAATGCGCTCTCATTTCACCGAGTTTCGCATAACAATTTCTGATTTCGTCTGCGGATATTTACGTAAGCCCATTACTTCTTTCAGACTGTCAGAGTGCCCGCGTAAATTTATTACGTACCGACTCTGCGCCGACCTCTGCGCCTTTCTACCGGGAATACGAAATATTGCGAACACGCTGTATACAATAAAATCGAAAATATACCACGCTGTTCGGATAACGATCCGTCCCTCGGCGTGTCGTAATATGCAGTTACCGTGCCATTTGGCCGAACGATTTCTCTTGGAAATGTTTGTCTTTGTACATTATACATCGTTATTAGTCAGTGCGCATCTTCATCGTCAAATTTTAATTCCTACAAGTAGCTCTCTCTCTCATTAGTATTACATGATATTTTAGCAAATCCTACACTAATAAGATTTTCTTAGAATGCTTTAGAAATTTCTGCTTAATTTACGATCGAAATTCTCGAAACGATTGGTGGACGTATAGTTTCTACCTCGACTTTATTAAACACCGTCTAATATATTACACTTGCTCCCGAAAGTTTTTTCGCCGAAGAAGAGATTACATCATTCTTTCTTTCATTCTAATAAAGACTCGCCTGCCACAGTTCCCGCAGTTGATTAAATTCGTTGAGGGAGCTGTCTGTAAATAGTTGAATTTTGAAAGTACGCTTTGAAAAATAAATTAAACGAAATTTAAAAAACTGATTTCCATCCTGTCGTCGAGTGTATTCAAATAATTGTTTTCGCTGAGAAAGTAGAAATTAAAGTGAAACCTCGCTGTCTCAAATTAAAAGTGCTTCTGCAATTATACTACGGTGAGACGTGATGTTATAAGAAACCTTTGCATCGAGAAGCATTAAAAGTGCGAAAACAGTACCTTCACATATCTATGTTTTCTGCAAAATTTTATCTACGGTTAATTTCTGTACTTTTAAGTAAATAGCAAACTACTATTTCGCTTAAAATAGTTTGAAAATTTGCTTTCGTTGTTTAAAAAAGTTTTCATAATTCAGAATCTGTTGATATTGTAACACACCGATCAGGATATTGATTTTGTCTGTCGACCTACATTTCAATTTCTCGAATTACTATATTTATTGGTCACCCGAATGGTGATCCAATAACAATTGTTTAAGAAACAATAATATGTTTGAAAAGTGGCGTAACATTTGTGTAAAAGCAATTTCAATTCACAGAATTATTTCATTTCCGCAATTATAATCAATAATAAAGTGATTACAGAAAATTTAATGATCAAATGTGCCGCGCGCATTAATAATTCATCGCCGATTAATCACAGTTTCTATCGTGATTGATATTTAATGAATTATTAGAATGCAAACGTGAATGTAAAATATTTCCTTGGCAATCCGCGCGTCCGTTAACTATAATAAAGAAATCATCGATTACCGATGGGCGTAATGTACTTGTTAATTATGCATATATTATGTTTATCGGGCAACAAAATTGCATTTTCCAATAGCACGTACAGGTATTTAATCGAAACGAGGTCTAAACAATCGAATAATTTATTTTTACCTGTCTGGTATTATCAATTTCAATTCTATTAAAAGTTTATTACACTCGGGACCATCCGATAATTAAAAGTACTCGTGTGATGAAACCGTTAAATAGAATCTGTTCCGCGTACTTCGTGGTAGTTCGCTATGTATGGAGCATAGTACTTGTTTACGAAACTGCATTAACAATTCTAGCATCCTTGATAGTAGTTACAAGTATCATGCGCTAATGATATATAGTTAATGGAATATTCGTGCCCATAGTATTAATAAGCCAACCATCTACTGCGCGAAACTGTTGTTGGCGAGTATAGTACTGTATCGGAGGAGGTACCGCGTTAAATATCCTAAGAGAAGGATAATCTAAACTGAATTTTATCATCGCTAACGTATCGACAAATTATACTGTCCAACAAATTTCAACTTTTTTCATGTTTCCATATAACTGTTGATCTTATAACGATGATTTTTCGCGCTGATTCCGAATCTGCCCTTAATTTTTCTTATACACGCACAGTTTTTGAGAAATTTGCAATAGTAATACATTGTGATTATTTAAACATGTTCAAACAATGATTAAAGACGGAGAGAAACTCGGTAAAACCAATCAATAGTTATATGTAAACATTTTTGTTGTTGGACAGTGTTGTGGCACAAATTTTCTTAATTTTATGAAAAATTGTGAATGTCAAATAAGTTTTAATCGGCGTGACTATAAAATAAATGATACCGCACGGGCTTAAAGACCAGAATGGAGCTTAACTTGTCTCTTGACGTGGAGCAGTTTCATAAATCGCAACCAAAATGTTAAGCAACTCGGCTCTCAGACCGTCAATGTCCCTTAAAGCGAAAAGAACATTATTGAAAATTTGCCTTCCCCGCTGTTCCAGTCTGCCAGCTCCGACAGACTTCAATATATCTGACTGTCGGCTACGTCGTCGCCGATGTATCTTCGTAATCTCGAGATACATCGGCCCGTGTACATCCCTGTGTCAGTACGCACACATCCCTTAAGATATACACGCCGAACATCACCTTATATCCCACGGCCGTATCCACTTTAATAATTCCTTGAAGTGATATTTTCTACTCAAACGAATTTACCCTTCCCCGTCTACATTATCGCGCGTATCTCTTACTCGCCACGATATTCTGGCAGAAATCATGTTATTCCAGCAGCATTCTCTTCAATTTCATGGAAGAGAAAATTCTCTAGCCCGTTGTTTTCTTCGTTTAATGTTTCTTGATCAATTGTTGCTACTTCTTTTGTTTGCTGACTGCGATATCGATCTGCACGGGTATTCAGTTTGCTATATAAAACAGTTCTCGTGTACGCTGGAAGGAGAAACAACATCGATACAATGGTATTTGCTGCAACTGCATTGGAGCACAAATTATTTCTTTTTTAGAAAACGTCATTTCGTTTTTGTAACTCGTTGCGAAACTGTTAGTTGCAATTAAACTTTTCAATTAGTTGTTTATAGAATCATATTAACTGCGATAGTTTCTGCGTGATCGCTGTCCAATCGATCCATCATAAATAAAAATTCATTGTGGATGATTCATTCGGGATGAATATATACAACTCCAAATTCGCCTTAATCAATCAGTATTTTTCGCTTAATTCCGTGAATTAAGTCACATTCTCCAAACTGTCTATACAGCTGTTCACGATGAACGTCCAGCGGCTCAGCCGGACTTCGAAATATGTTTTCCTGGCCGTCCAATTTTCCGAGTTTCTTATTTTATGGAACTGAAAATTTAGCGTCCGAATGAGAACGAAATCGGGCGTCCATTAAACAATCCCAGTAATTGCACCGTTCCACCAGAACGGAACGTATTCCTCAAACGAACTGCAAGGGAATCGTGGAACGTACCGCCCCTCCCCCCACATCTCTACCCCTAGGTCTCTGATCAACCCTCTCGCCGCGCACTGCGCCGAATAACCGACATACGCGTTTCCAATAAAATCGTAAAATTCGACGTCGTCGGCCAATTTAGAACTTTCGACGCATATTACACGTAGTCTGGCACACTCACTGTCGAAGTTATCGGTCTTTGTTCCAGTCCAAGAGAACATATCTGTGAGCCCGATGTCCGTTTGCCCGTGCCTTAAACCACCTCCCGACCGCCTCCCGACCTCCTCCCGACCCCCTCCCGACCGCCTCCTGATCGCCGCTACACCGCCGCCCCTCAACCCTCGGTTCACGGCAGTTGGCTACATTTCAACCTGCAACTCGAATTTAATTTAGTAATCAGAACTATAACACATATTTTAATAATCCAACGTCATTCTTAGATCATGATTACTCCGCAATAACAACTACAATGAACCTAGAACCATTATCTGCTCGAAGAATAGTATCTGACCAGAGCTTTATTTTTCATATAATTAATAATTACATTGATTTCTCCTCTCTACTTGCGCAAATCAATTTTTATTGTCCCGGAACGTGAACTGAGAACAAGCGCGAGTTTTCAAACACTAAAAGCGAAATCAACTTATGGATTAATGAATCCAATGAATCGCATTATTGCAACAATCATGCACTATTTATAATCGTATTGATTTTTTCGTTGAATCTTTGCAAACTTTTAAAGGATTATATGATAATACCTATCGATTGTACCAGTATTATATTATTATATTCTTTTTCTTTTTGTGCATGTCCCTTCTTTCTTATTAGACGAGTAGTCTTGTATCTTTCTCTTTTTATTGTAAATATTTATGTAAGAGGGCTACAGTCCGTCTATAATAAACAATAATAATAAATAAAATCCATCCTCTGGTTGAACGTTTGTTTCAATTTACCACATCGTTACCACCACGGTCGAAATACAGGGTTAAAATTTTACGCAACATGTTTTTTCTTGATGTCCCATCGGCTCGTAGGCTGTTCAAGTTGATCGAACAGCTAAAAATGCAAAATCGGTAATAGACAGTGTAATCTGACGTGTAAGAATCGTCACAGTTCTCGATCGTTTTGATTTCGCATTCTGGCGATCGAGAAGGTTATCGATACGACGCGAGGCGACGTCTGCCGGCATCCGCGCTCGATCGTGACGCGAGAAACGGAAACGAAACAAAAGACCTTTTTGAGCCACGAAACGGTGGAATGGGATTTCGGGACGCCTTCTGGGACGCCGCAGGTGAAAACGAGAGAGGTAAACCGACTTGCTCGAGGTTTCTTCTTCCGTGTCCCCGGCGGTTCCCGCGAAGATGCAATCTCATTGTTGCTGTTTTGTTACGTTTCAACGGGGATAAAAGGAAGAGGATATCCTCGATTCCATTCGAGCTTCGTAATAAACTTAGAAATTGAACGAATCAACGGGAGGACGTCGCTCGAATCACGAGACCGTTGAATATTTTATTGAAACCTGCTGAAAATTCACGGCCGTCTTCCGACGTCACGATGCAACAAGAAAGAATTTTCGAAGCGTAGCCACTAGTCTGACACTAGAACCGTCATCTGAATCTTTAACAAGAGAGTACCATCGAGCCCTCCCATATTTTGTTACATGTTTATCTTGATATAGAAGTATTTTTCAGAGGAAAGTTCATCGTATCAGAACATTCAATGGAATGCAATAGAACGTGTCTTTCTTTCGAATTTATTTTCACTTCTACAGTGTGGGGCGCCACATTTTGCCATCTATATTTACGTCATTATTATTACGCGTAGCACACACAATGTTTCAGATGAAGTTGGTTGGTTTTGAGAGGGGCACATTCTGATGGTACATTTTTTTGTACGTGGACGTATAAAGGACATATGAAAGTCATTAATGTTTTTTTAAATGGAATCATATATTTTTTAATGCATCAACTGATGCTCCTTCATATTCTTTACAAAAAAGGATTTTCTGCCAGCGGTTTTTCTCGATTTTTGCTCGACCGTGTCTCGGTTCTGAATCATGTTACCGATTCACTTGTCATATTATTTACCATTCGTTCTTCTATCATCGTAGAACCTTGTAACGAGTTCTCGAACGTTTCTTCGAAGCAATTTTACTGAAAAAATACGACTGGATAGACGTGGAGCAGGATTTTTAGAAATATTTCATACATATACATATACATAGTGGGGCGCCACATTTTGCCATCTAGATTTACGTCATTATTGAGAAATATATTTAACGTCTCGTGTACTCGTGTTCTTTTAATATAAAAACTCTTCAACTCTTTTAATCGGAAGTCTTCTCGTCTCGTGTTCTTTTTTTATTAAAAACTGTCTCTACTCGTCAATTTCTTCGAAGACTGCCCTGACTGACCTACCTCGCAAAAGGTACAGCGTGGGGCGCCACATTTTGCCATCTAGATTTACGTCATTATTATTACGCAAAGCAAACAATGTTTCAGATGAAGTTGAATGGTTTTGAGAGGGGCACATTCTGATGGTACTTTTTTGTAGGTGGACGTGTAAAGGACATATGAAGGTCATTAATGTTTTTTAAATGGAATCATATATTTTTTATTGCATCAGCTGATGCTCCTTCATATTTTTTCCGAAAATTATTAATCTATTTGTGTAAAAAAATCATTAGTTTAGGAGATATATTAATTATAATGTCAATTTACAGAAAAGGTGGCGACCATCTGCATCAGAACACTTTGTGAATCGAGAAGTTAATGACTCACTAACATTGCGTTATAATTAAAATATCTCCTAATGTAATGATTTTTTTACACAAATAAATTAATACTTTTTTGTAAAGAATATGAAGGAGCATCAGCTGACGCAATAAAGAATATATGATGCCATTTAAAAAAACATTAATGATCTTCATTTGTCCTTTACAAGTCTACGTATAAAAACAATGTACCATCATAATGTGCCCCTCTCGAAACCATTCAACTTCATCTGAAACATTGTTTGCTACGCGTAATAATAATGACGTAAATCTAGATGGCAAAATGTGGCGCCCCACGCTGTATATTCGTGTACTTGTCGGTTGAGGAATCACCGATTTTCTCCGGTAACAGAACCGAACGCTTTTACAAAACGAACACACTGGCCGTGTTGAAAGGGTTGAATCGCACATGGGGTAAAGTATTAGGCTTTTATCTCTGATACCGTTATATCTGGGGAGCGTGCGCGAGGATTAAGTCAATTGCTTGGACGTTGTGGAATTGTTATGGCCGCTGGTCAGCATGTTTCGGGACGGTTTCTGCGACTGAGGTAAATTAACGAGCCGGTCGATCGGTGCGTTCCTTTCTTTCGACGAAACCGCCATTTGATTCCAGCGGAAAGATAGCGGAGTCGTTGCGGTTGATTGATATACGCGTTATGTACGTGCACGGGGGCGTTCATCTGATCGGCCGGAACGGTGAAACAGCAGAATCCCCGGACAACAGTGCGGAAAAATCAATTCGCCGCCTCGCGATCTTTATCATCCCTCCTTAGCAGGGCGAGATCTCGAGAAACGCCGTCCGGGCCGACATCGTATTTTTCAGGGCGCGTCAAAAACAGCCCGGCACATTTATCCGGCGGCCAGTACGTGTTTGAAAAATTACAGTTACTGGAAAAATAAATAACCGGCCATCGCGCCACCGGAGACCCGCCTACAAACGTATATTTTACAGTAGCCCCCGCGCGATAGCTACCAGAGCGAAGAGTGGCGATGGAGCAAACGCGCGAACCACGATAGGGAGACGGGGATGGGAAAGAAACATAGATGGGACGAGGACGCGGAGAGGGGGAAGAGGAGAGGAGGTCTGTAAAATAATTGCTGGATGATAAACTGTGGTCAGCACGAACGTGTAGCGAACACCGACAGGAATGGCAAAGATGAGAGCGGAACGCGAGGGAAAAAGAAGGGTACACGACAACTGGCTGGAATGATACATGAGAGGGTGGTGGAGAGGTGGGACAAGAGAAAAGAGAAGTACAATAGCCGGATATGCACGTCGAATAATCATGAAGATCGTGGGATCCAGTCATCCTTCAGCTCGTTGCAAGCCTCACCCTCTTAACTGAACCTACAATGCTGGTCTATAGAATATCAAGTTGCTGTAATACTGTTGCCATAACTGGTTATATCGAATGCCGCAGATCGTTTTACAAATCGAATTTTTTCTCTAATTTCATATTTTAATGGAATTTCTTAATCCAATTTCTGCCTACAGTTTTGATACATTGTAAAGCTGTGACTTAGGCTACTCGGGTAAACAGCATTACCCGGATACCCGGGTATTCGGGTAAACAAAAATTACCCGACTACCCGCGTATCTCATGAATACACTGCGGATCTTTATGCCGGCATCTTTATGCAAAATAAAAATCGTTTGCATCAATAGGAAAAAGCAGACGATATATTACGATTACTTATTCTCTTGAACGATTTTAATAAATTTAAATTAATATATCAACGTTCTTTTAATTTCATTATTGTTTTAAATTGCACAAAATCATTTATGACTTATGTTTAGTGGTAGTTTCCCGAGGACACTCTCAACACGTGCGGACGTATTCCTACTCAAGCTTGTAAGGCTTGAGCCCGGTTATGAAACTGTACTTACTGAATAAAAATGCAGAAGAAACTTTCATCGGTGATCAGTCAGTTCATCGAATAAATATGGAATGGTCTCGTTTAAATGCTGCAGATTTTTAACTGGTTTTTGCAGCTTAAAAGAAATCTGCGCAGGATTTGTAATTGCACGTGGACAAAGCCGCGGGTACAGCTAGTTAAAAGATAAAGATATATGCAGTCCAGTTATATTATTTTCCCGAGCATTGTATTACGATTGTATTACGATCGCATTGTGTCCACTTGTCAAACATTTGCCAGCTAATTCTATGGATTCAATGCTATTCAATGGTATTCAATGGTATTCAGCATTTAGCTTCTTCGAGAAGCTGCGCACTATTCTCGTTTTATTTCCGATGTGTTCTTTTTCGCGGAAGTTTCGCAAAAACTCTGCAGCTGGAATGTGTATCGAATGAGTATCGAAAGAAATTTTCGCAAGACGATAGACTGATCGGAATGTTTTGAGAAAGCGAAACTTGGTGTAGGAGTTTCTCTCGATAGTATCGACTACGCGAACACGCGACAGAACTTCCGCACCAGAATATTAATGGGAGTCAAAGAAATTAAGTTTATAGTTTTCGATGAGTTTGTTAAATTAACCGAGACGGCGATTTGTTCTGAAAACTCGAGATAGGTTGAGCAGATTTTCCGAAATTACCGATGGTACACCTGAGGAGGAGGAGGAGGGGGGGACCCCGGTGACTGATACACGCGGAATACCAACAACATTTAAATTTCTTAAATGAGTGGATCGAAGCAATGCAATTAAATTATATGCGCCGGTCTTATTAACTACCACCGAGGAACAAGGTTTTGCGGGAAGGATTGAAAAGACACACTCAAACTTTTTTTAACAGCGAGAACTGTACGAAAGTAATCTGATGAAAATGTCAAAACGTTTTTTTCGAGCAACGAAATAATCGATAAATAAAGCAGAATGGTGAAAAGAACCGGAAGGATTCATTTCTGTTTTGAAACGGTACGTTTAACCTTTTAATTACCTCCGGTTTACGTGCTGGGGGGAATCTACGAAGAGAATACCGAAGTTAAAACCTGGTTAAGTACTGGTTTGAATTTCCAGTTGGAAGTTCACGCGATAATTCGCTTCGATTGCCTTGGAGAGGATGACGTGCCAACTCAGCCTGAACGGCTATTAATTTTCTGCCAGCGGTTTTTCTCGATTTTTGCTCGACCGTGTCTCAGTTCTGAATCATGTTACCGATTCACTTGTCATATTATTTACCATTCGTTCTTCTATCATCGTAGAACCGTGTAACGAGTTCTCGAACGTTTCTCCGAAGCAATTTTACTGAAAAGATACGATGACTGAATAGACGTGCGGCAGGATTTTTCGAAATGTTTCGGAAAAATCGTAATCCACGTCTATTCCCAATGAACGCAAGCAGTCATTAGTTCTGAGTGACGTTTCACGGAGTACAGTAAAAGTCCATTTATTCGGGTCCCTCGAAAGCCAAGAGTTTTGTACTCCCGGAGGTAGGAAGTATCATAAATAAAACGAAAAACTAGAAATTGGACTACACCTTCAAATCGATAGCAATTATCGAACATTGAAAAAGTCCATTGAACGTTGTGCTTCAGTTGCCTGGTAAGTTATCTCACTTTAAACGTGCTAATTAAATAATACCGTACTTTTCACACTGAGTCACAACAACATGCTGTGCCATTAAATTTTTTCATATTACAAAACGAAGCACGGAGTTCACCGCAAAAAGTAAACTTCTAAAGTTGGCCTGTTAAATACAATGAAAAATGATTCACTTTCGCAACGAAAAAGTTGCAGCACGATGTTTTGATTAAACTTCTTCTTTCTAATAAGCTGGGAATTTATTACATATTGTGGCGTTTTCACTTCGTCGCTTGATTATTATAAAATTCACGATCAATTTAAAGGAATAGGAATTTAAAACATTCTAAATATGTTTTCGTCTCTACTTGGTTTCTGTTTCTTGCAACTGCCACCCTCCAATTTACAGTAATACCCGAAAGAAACGAAAATCAAGCAAGATTTATTTAAAGGTATTACAAACTGGAAACCTCCTATCACAGTATGAGGGCATTGTGAATCGATTACGCTCGACTCTGGCTGTGCTTCAAACCGTTTGATTGCTGTGCTTAAACCAGCCAATGCATCAGCGTGACAGGAATTGATTCCCCATCGTCATCGCTATCTTCCAGGTACGAGTTCCGTTATCTTACCTGTAATTCCTCATCATTTCACAACCATTGTCCAAAACTGCAATCACTGTCATCGTTTCTAGGCTGTCGGATGATTGTCTCTGTTTCATTGCTCGCTAATGAGAAACGTGTCCAATGTTCGTTTCCCCATTGTAAGAAATAGAAAAAACAAAAACTATAATATAATATAAACGAGACGAAATTTCATCTATGAATTTAGGATTGACTTAATCGATATCGTATTCTGATGCGAACAAGAATATTCGAAATAATGGAAGAGCAACAGTTTCAGTACAATGCAGTTTTTATTCGTTTCCTCGTATGTCTAGCAATTTTGTAGGGGCGAATAAAACCCGAAACAACGGAAATTAGGTCCGCGTACGATTGTTTAGCCGAGGAGTGTTCGGTCGTGCGTTTCGCAGCAAATAAGCGAACAGCATCCAGTGGACGGATAATATTGTCTAATCGATAATTGCCAGTGTTAAGATTGTACAATGACCATCTATTTGGCCGGCAACTAATTTTCCAATTTGTTCAATGACTATCAGGGATAAGCAATTATTGATCCGGCAGTTTCGCCGGGGCTCTATAGCCTGGCAAGTTCGTAACCATATTGAATTCTAGCTTGCGTGCCGGCCGCGGCGAAACTCGGCGGAATACGCGTGCACTAATAGCCACCGCGATAACAATAACACACAATTCCCGTTTAGATGCGCGGATCCAGGGCAACGGTGAGTTGTCCACGTTATTGAACCGGTGGCAGTTCCCAAAAAAAATTTCAACGAAAGTCTGCGCTCGGCGTCGCGTCGTTCCCATTATCAAACGTGGCTCGAGCATCGGCAACAGCTCCGAGCCACGTCTAAACTATAATATCGCGAGAATAAATTGAGCGCAATGATCCGTTCTGCGAAACGCAGTGGGCGATGGACTGGCTAACGATGCAATTTAGTCTGAGATCGATTTACACGGGTCAAGCAGCACCTGGCCATCTGACAGTAGCATTAATGTGGCGGCAGATTGCACGTCTTTCATCATGTCCGCCAGGACGTGCATGTATCAAGAGTGTCTGAAGTTAATATTCCTCGTTGGACGCGGCTAATAACCGTCTCCTACAAATTAATTGCCACCCATTAAATGGTAATAACGAGAGCAACTTACCCGCCGACACCTTACTTTCTACTATCATCGATTCCCCGTTTATATTAGCTCCCAAGAACGTTCCCCGGAATAATTAATCTTAAACCTATTCAACCTACCCATCTCCATCTTCTTCTTTCTTCTTCCTTCCTTTAGAAACCGATCTTATCTACCGAACGCCACAGTACTCCCAAACCCCGAAAACGCGGCAAAACCTAAAAAATGACCTTTCAGCTAGGTAAGTTTTAATTATGGGGTTGGTTATACTCTGAAAATAATTCTACTTGGGGGTCGCATTTTTTTAGCTGACCAACTCATACTTCTCCCAAAGCCCGAAAACGCGGACAAAAACTATAAAATGAGCTTTCCGTGATGAATAAATGGATGGAAACCCTGATTTATAATAAAATGTGAATTTAATAATATATATTTAAACATACAACAAACATATTCGTTTACACTCTATAACACGTGACGTACATCGCACAAGCATCGCGCTATTTACGAACTACGTGCTTCGAACATAACCTCTCTCATCGCAGTAGCTCCCTCTCTCATCATTCCAATTTCTCACTCACTCACGCGCGCTCACACTTCCATCTATCTCATTCACTCTCAACCATCATAAACAGGGTGGGGCACCTAAAACAGGTCACCTGAATAACTCTCTTGCTTTTGAAGATAGAAAAAAAGGATCAGACCAAATTTACTTCATATCGAGGGGCTCGTAATCTGATGTCCTTAATTGTTTTATAGGAGGAGACGTCAAGGAGATATGAAGGTCAACTCTGTTTTTTAAATGGAACGGTATGGTTTTTTATTTACATTCTTATAGTGTATTTCAAGACGAATACAGTGACGTATTATGACGGTCATTCAAGGTCAACTGCAATAGAAAACTAATAAAATGTCTCAAAGCACTCTTCAAATACTTTTGTGTGTTCTCTGTTTGTTCTAAGTTTTTCTGTAAATTTAACAGTTTTTAAATGATTATGCATAAGAACGTATGGAGAACACACACACAGATTGTCAGTTTTTTTTAAATAATCAATCAATAATTTATCTCTAACAAGTTCGCGTCTTAAAACAATGGAGGATTTAATGCATCGACTCCTTTTAAATTCCGACCCGTATATATCGAGTTTAAGAAAATTGACAAACAAAAAATTACGCAGCCTGTATCCAGAAGCAATTGCATTGCTACAAACATCGGAAATAAATAAAAGAATAGATAAGACAAAATCAGATGACGATTCTGAGTAGATACTGAAAACGTTATCCTGTTATAGTATATTGTAATTTATATTCTACTAAACGATTATAGGTATATAGCAAAATGAGTTATCTTTTTTTTAAATAATTTGATTTACAATGACTATGTCTATTCCTATTAAAATTTAAACGGCCCACATGTTTTTTTATGTACATATATTAAATTAGCAGTCGTAATCAGGTTCACCTAAAATCCGAATGATTTTTTGCCATTATATTGGATCCGCCATTTTGTTTTTAAAAATTTCAAGTTCAGATTCGTTATCAACGACCCAAAACGCCTTAATACCAAATTTTAAGTAGATGCTATTAGCACTCGGATGGTGCCTCAGGACTCAGGAGTCACCACTAACAATTGCTACACCATTATTCAAAATATTGTTTAGGTTATTAAATATATTGCTGTCTAAACGTTTAAAGTTTGGACGAAACGACTTGAGTTTAAAGGATCAGTTCACTAGGCACTGAGTAAAACATTTTTTTTTGCATGTTCCACAGAGGATGAAAAACATTACTGGGATATATGTTCGTCAGGGTAGAAAGGATTTAAAACGTTAACAAACTGGCGGTAACAACATTTGCGAACCGTTAAAAACTAGTTTTTTAATAACGACGACTTTGTCGGATCGCGTTCGATTCTCAATTGTACATATTCGGAATGACGAATCCGATGAAACATAACCCGACAGTTTTTTACTAGAAGTAGAGAGGATTGTGGAAAACTCGAAATGGAGGTAATTCTTGGTGCAAAAGTGAATTGGCAATGCGAAATGAAATTCCTTCGTAGAAGATTCCATTTTTGGGAAAATCGAATCTGAATATTCATCGAGTACACGTACCGCCGAGAATAGGACTCGGCTAACACGTCTGTCAACGTCATCGCTTTTTCCTTATTCTAACATGTGTAACAGAACTATTTCCAATGTCCCGTTTCTCAAGTATCGCGAAAATATTTGGTTGAATATATTGAAACTATTAACGGAAAACAGGGAACGTTATTATTTTTTCCGCGAGGTAGGGGAAAACCGTGTAAAATTATTCCTTTCACGAAACGGTTCTTTTAAATGGTGACCAGGTTGAACAAGTCCGACATAGAACACACACGAAAATGAAAGCCGAGTTTTCGTTTCTTTCTAGTGTATGCTTCCGGCTTCAATTCACATCTCAAAGCAAAGAAGATGGTAAATGGTCAGAAAAGTATGGAGCCGGAACAAAACTTTACAAAATTACCACATGAACATACAGCAGTTTAATAATCGAGAGAGAACTGTGCCCGTTAATTCTTCATCTTGGAAACTAAATTGAACCGCCAGGCAGTTCGTGAAAGCTTGTACAACTTCTCCATCAAATTATTACGAAGTCTAGAACATTTTATTGTAAAAGCGTGAACATATATTTCAGCATAAGGAAGGCGTTCGTACAATTCTTCATTTTCATCTGTTGCAACGGTGCGTGTAATTTATTAAAAAGACTGCAGTGTTGATTTAATACTAATTATTTCGCAAAATGGTATACACGTGGAAGTAATAATTTGGAATTTGCTCTACGTAGATGAAGTTCACTGAAATGCAGATTTCTCAAAATGTTCATTGCTTTAATTTACTAAAATGATCGTCTTAGCTTCGCAGAAAAGCTGAAGTCGATGAATGTTTTATCAGGCAAGGCTTCATTCTCGGCAGAGTGTGCGGCATGTAGCACATAAAAATTGAATGTGGTTTCCGACACCGTGTATGCGTCGTGTAAGTTTCTGTTGGCCCGTTTTCATAGCGGGAACCCGCGTAAACGTTCACAGTTGTATGCGAAATTGCATTTAGGAACGTATTAAGTCTGCTCACGACGCACTCGATCCCATCGCTGCTCAGTGGTGGGCACGATTTACTGGGTATTCTGCGCGAAGCATAAACGGTGAACTGCACGTTGCATCGTAGGGCTTCGTTGATAGAATCCTGTCACCAAAATGGAGTATGCAATTCGCGGCGAGGTATCTTTAATTTGTCGAGTGCATGCAGCGCGACGGCACGCATACGTTTTCAATCTCGACATTATTCTACAAACGAAAGCGCCGTAATCCAACATGCCGCGATTTGAATATTTACAACAACGCGAAAAACATTTTCGGTTTTTCCCCCAGTGTTTTTATGGTTTTTCCTGGCCCCGCTACCCGCGTGGGAACCGCACGCCGCGCCGGAAAAATCGGCCGGCTTTCAATTCTTTTCAAGCGCAGCGCGTTTATTGATAGTGCAACGACACTAATTCCCAGGAAAAAATTTCGGACGTTACGGAACACGCTTGACGCACTAACTCTAGGTCGCTGCAGAGACTTGAATTTACATGACATGTCACTTAGCGTACCCAGCTCCAACGTTGCCCTACAAAATTAAACTACTTTCGGGAAAGCGCTGCTTTTTTCACACATAAATCATTTCCGACTTTAAACATCTACGGTTTGCAGAAACGTTCCTTTGCCGTGCCGTTTAAATTTACATTTCACCAACCAATTTTTTACACATAATAAACAAATAGACATTACTAATTAATTATTTATTTATTGATGCCGTAAACCACGTTGCTCTATTTAGCGCATACATTATACCTTAGAGTGTAACACTTATAAAAAGAAAAAAAATGAAGCGCATCTTAATATGTAAAAAGAAATTAATATAAATGGTTAAAAGTTCAAAATTGAATAGACATTACTAGTGAATTGCGAAGGGGACAGATTCGTGTAAATTTAACCGAGCAGATTTTTGTTAAATTTAATCGAACTCGATTGTATATAAGACTTTAATAGAAAGTAGCAGCAACAGTCACGAGCAATAGAGCAATTTTACGCAAGCGTTTACCGGTCGCGTTAGACTCAAGAAATGACTCGACTCGACTCGCCTCCCCATCGTTTTATTATGGCAATTATGCGTCTTATAAAAGTCGAGATTCCTGTTCCCGGGGAAGCACCGTGAGAGCCAGGAAAGTCACGTGCGCAATCGAGCTGAAAATGGAGTCTGATTGCGAGACAGAAACGGAGCAGGAAGGAAAATAACGAGGACGAGAAAGGACCTTACGAGCCGTTACAATGCAGTTATAAACTTGCATCTTGATGATAATGGACAAGAGTCTGCGGGACATTCTACATTACATTGTCCCTCTACACACATACATTCTCTCGAACCCTTATGATACCTGATTCTAGACGCTGTAATCTTCGTTCCATTTAAAATTTTACGTGATACAGTATTTTGTTCATACAAGTCCCCAACACGGGTCTGCCGAGGACATTTATGCGCCAGGGACAGTATTCTTTGACTTTTGCCGCCGAGAGGCCTCGGTCGCCGAGAAATCTAAACACAGCTAATCCAAATTTTTAACTTCATTATTTTTTGATGGTTATATTCGCGGCATTTTTCTAATTAATTTCATACTAAATATGACATAATTCCGATAATATTTACTTGTGTAATGGACAATTAAAGTTTCGGGCGTGAGGAAGGATAGCATATGGGAAAGAAAGAGACGAAGAGAGTCGCAGTCGCCGGCAACTCTCTTTTCTCCCGCCCGAAACTTTAATTGTCTATCACACAAGTAAATATCATCAGAATTCTATCATATTTGGTATGATTTTTATTAGAAAAATGTCAGAAATATGGTCATCGAAGTCCCATAAAAAAATAATGAAAAATAAGAAAGTCAGAAATTCGGATTAGGTGATCTCTCGAGTTTCGCGGCCTCTCAGCGGGGTATACCCCGCAATAGTGGGAACAGATCTGGGACATTTACAGATCAGACTTTTGGACATTTATGGATAAAATACTGTACATACATGTGCATTCAATATTTTTAATAATTCCAGCATTATTCCTCGTTTTGTTTTAACAAGAGCTTCGAAAAATGAAAGCAGAACGTCTTAAAATTAAAAGGAATTGGATTATAGATGAGCTCGTCGAGACAGTCGAGCCTGAAATGTTTGATTCGATTCGTTTCCTTTCGATAGCTATTAATTATTTGAAATGTTCGCCCCGTATTCTGCACACGCGTTGCGTTCGAGTAACGTTCGCAAATTAATCGAACAGAATTTTCACGGAGTTTTTCCACGCATTTAATTTATCTGCAGAACTTTTGCTTCAACGACGCAACTGCGCGAGAAAAAGTGAAAAGTTAGCATAGTAAGGACAGAACCATAAGGGGAAACGGTTTGTTTATTTCCAGATACATTTCCCTGTATGACGGGAAGTACATACAGAATGTCCCGCAACGGGTGGTATATTCAACCGCGGCGCAGCAAGAGCTCACACATATGTATGATACATACAATCATAAATTTAGAATGCGTCGAATAAATATGTTATGTAAAAACCTTCGGCCAGGAAACAATTTATTTTAAAAATACATGCGCCTCGCTCAACTGATAATCCTGGTGTTCCGTTTCATTAATCACGTAAATAATTGCAGGAGACCGAGCACCAATTAACTCGAATACTTGAAAGGATAGCGCATGGCGTACACGCATTCCAAAAAAAAAAGAAGAATACACCTATTATTAGTTAATAAAATATGCAGATACTTGCTCCACTCTCCGTATTAGTTGTAAAATAATTCAAAAGCCAATTCGCCATTCGACGTACTATGTTATCGTATTAAAATGTTTTCCTCGTCATTCCTAAATGTTGCAAACGTTGATTCACATATATTTATTATTTCACGTGTAGAGAACATTCGGTTTTACATATGTTGGGGCAAATCTACCATTGAAATAACAAATTAACAAATTATAAACTTGCCAATTTTCGTTTATGAACGAGCATTATAAACGAGATATTGATTTAAATAAATGGAAGAATCAACGAAACAGTATGTTAGCTCTTCATTGAATTTCCGCTTTTATTTCTGGGGAAATTAAAGTGTCGTAAAAATGTTTCCCTGGCGAAAATACCCAGCTTTTTCTGCTCTGTGACATAACATATTAAAAATACGTGCTGTCTATGAAAAAGGAAAATTTTTTAATTCATCGCATGCTAATGAATAAATTTCTGACGGGAATGATAAATGATCTTTTTCGAGTTGTATCGATAGGCGATCGATCGCTAAAGATAATCAATGTTGTACGTTTTTATTTCGCATAAAGGTTTTTAGTCTAATTAGTAAGACAGTGGTGATAAGCAGACGTATAATATCGGCGTCGCGCGCAGTTACAACAGAAAACCCTTTATGTAACACGATAGTAATATTTAACGTAGCTCTGGTACGCGAACTCGAAGTAATGTGCACTTCTGTAATTATAATGACGCGCTATAATGGCATGCGTGACGCTGTTACAATTCCAGCAGCCATAACAATACCTCGCAGTCCATTTCCGTTGTTTAGATAGCTGTACATTTCCACTACGCTCAGGTACGGCAACGCCGAGTTAACGACACCGTCTCGTTGTCCTTTCAGCATTTCGAGGACTTCGACCCTGCATCTTGTCGTAGTTGCAGTTGATTTTGGATAGTTTCAGATTCCGAGGAAACCAGTCCCCGTCAGCAGAGAGAACCCAACCGGTCGAAATTACTCTTAGCTCTCAAAGCTACTCCTAATTTCATAGAGTCTCATCAAAGTCCGTCGAATTAACGACCAGAGTCTATTGCCTGCCGTAACGCAGTTACTCAAACGTCAGTCGAGCTCGCGAACTTCGGTGGCCAACACTATCAATGATCGAAACAGCCAAATAGTACTTTCCAATCGTTCCGTATCGAACTATGTACAGTCTACAAAATTATCGTATCGTTTAAAGAAACCTTACAATAATGTGTTTCGACTAATT
>CM052337.1:1682616-1795402 GCA_028455595.1 Lasioglossum vierecki | reverse complement strand
AGTGGGACCGACACTGTTTTCTCTATCATCTCCACACGTGTTTACAAAAACAGTAAACTGACGCAGCATTGGGGCAGATTTATGTTGCCACGAAGTGTGCGCGAGCATATTAAATTCTATTTCGTACTAGCAATAGTTTTTTGCAATTATCTCGAAAACTAAAACCGAGCACCGGGTAGTTGTAATGACAAAAGTTGTTCAGAATGTTGTCCTTGACTACATATGTCAAGGTCAAGGTCATCGGAGCTACCTCCCCTAAACGTAAGATATACCATTTCCTGTTACCGAAATACAATTCTATTTTATTAATGTACAGCTATCAAATATTCAGGAAACATGTAACTGATAATATTAAAAGAATTTATGCACAAAAGTACCATAACGAAGGATCGGATTTTGAGTGGCAAAAGTTTCCAAGTCCAATTGATCGTCAAATTAAACGTCAATTTCTAGAATCATTCATTTTTTTAATTAAAAAAGAAAACATGATCTGCGATATATGTAAAGTACCAGTGAATATAAATCACCTTATACTGAAATGCAAAAAATATGAAAATGAAAGTAAAACTGCTAAACTGCCTGGATCTTTATCCATTCTGTTAGGTTCTGAAGAACAGGTCTTGCCCAATATATCAAAGATACTAAGATGTACAAAATATTGTAAGAAAATGTACCGTGTTGCTAATGACCTTTGATGTTAAAGCAACATTAAATGAATAAATTTTTTAAAAAGTTTTTCCTTTTTTGTTGGTTATGTCAATCTACAAAAATGTTCTAATCACTGAAGCCGAAAATTAATGGGCAAGGGGTTACATCAATTAGAACATAAATTGCCGACCGGGAAAAGACGCCATATCGGTTCGCGTCTTCGTCGGTGTACGAACATAATTTCGTATTCAAGTGATTTGATTGCTTGCACGTGCATCTTAACAATATCATTCCGTGAGAACTATTCGCTGCATATTGATTTTCAACGTGCGCACAATATTCGTCCATAAAGCATGTACGTACCGGCTCGTTGTGGTCCATGTTTTTGCTGCTGGATAAATATTTTGCTGTTTCGCGGAATAATTATTAAATTCATTTTCCACGTACTTTTATTTCCAAACGATAAATAAATGGAAAATAACGAGACGGTAATTAGATTAACTTTAATTAAATGTTGGTTTTAATAAATTATTTTCCGATAAACGTCTTTAGCGGATGAAACAGTCGTAGCTCACTCGCTTGTTAACAAAATGATTAATCAAACAGTCATAAGTTAATCGTTCCAAAAAAATGCAATGAAATTTCATGGCACGTACGAGACATGTTAATTATCCATAAAATTGTAGACTGAATCGAGAGTTGAACCGCGCAAGTAAATAATTACGAACGAGCAAACAATTATTGACTTAATCGGAATTATGTAATTTACGTACAAACTGGCCGTGCAATCGGTCGCGCGTTCACGCTGCCCATGTAAATATGCCGTGTCAACGCGTTTCTGTTTGATTGAGTCGAGAGCGAAGTAAAAACCGATTTTCTTGGAATATTCACTCCTCCGGTTAAGGATGTTCTGGAGGTACAATGGGAGACAAAAGTACAATAAATTTGATATGCATCAATATATTGGCAATGAAAGCCATTTACAAGTATATTTTGCATTAAAAAAATAGTTTAATTTAAAAAGCTTTTGTTTAATGTAATCATTAAATTACAATGATTACAACAAACAATGATAATTATATTCATTATCATTGTTTGTTGTAATCAAATTTTCTTGATATTATAAAAAATTGTAAGTGACTTTTGCGAATGATTGTACCCCCTGATTTGAACTTCAAGATACTAAATTTGTGATATTGAATATATATAATTACGTGATAATAAGTTAAAAATAAATATTTAAATAAATTAAAAATACCTCAGAAAGCAATATTCATGGTTATTACTGAAAAAAAACATGTAAAATTTGCATAAAATTATGTTCTGATAATAACAAATCGGTGATTGTTTTTGCTCCGTAACTGTTTCGTGAATCCTAATAAATTTCGAACATAATTAATTACATAATTTTTACTATATATAAGAAAAAATGGAGTTTCTAGTTGCGTTTTTTTAAGGTTTAAATAAGTTTTGAAGTGGAATTTAGTGAATTCTCCGTAAGAAGACGTGTTAAAATGTGCAAACTATGAGTTGCTATAAATATAAAACGATGAATGTGAATCGAACCGAAACTTTGGTAATTGCATTAATTTAGTAAGAATTATATCTTGTTGAATTTTCAAAAATTTTCTGGCCTTTTTATATACCTCCAGAACATCCTTAATGAAAATTGTATACTTCAGGTGGTATCGTAATAATTATTATTGACAACGAAATTACTGTGAACATATACAAATGCTTTTGCCTCGTACGTTGCATTTGTTATTGAAGGTAGGGCTTTCGATAATTTGTGTTATAATTATTAACGATCGACTAACTGCCGGAAATCTGTATAAAATGCGGGCGAAAAAAATGGAACGACGCGACGCGACAGCGGCACGTCATGTGGAAATTACGGGGAAACCGGCGAACGGAAAAATCGTCTCGCCGCAGAGCGAGAGAGATCCACGGAACGTTCGTTCGTTTCTTCGACAGTGTGCTAAACGATATGTACGTATAACTTTTCCCCGACAGCCGATAACTTCATCTCGGATGGAAATTAATACAACGCATCGGAATGAACCCGCGCGGACCGTTAAACCAAGGAGCGGACCGATGTAAAAATAAGAAATCGCTCGCTCGTTCGTGTACTCGTGAATCGGTCAACGCGTCGAATAAATCAAGCAGACGCGACTTGACGCGAAAATATGCTGCTATCGACATAGAAACGCGTTGTTTGCTCGTCATTATGTAACCAGTGGTATGTCTCGTCAATGTTGACGGGAATTCCCATTTTCATTTCCGGTAGAGCCTCGCTAGTTGCACAAAATGGGACCGGAAGCGTGTGCGATAAACGAGCCATCGTCTGTTATCGTTACTTTTACGATAATAAGAGAAAATTGATTTCGTTGGCTAGAAAATTCTTCGTGGAAAAAGATGAAAATTTTATTAACAGTCGGCAGGTTTTATGTATGAAAAGACTAAAATAATTTTCAAATGTCGATACGTTACTTTCAGCTTGTTAAAACTACGAGACAGAATGAAATGTCTATCCGGCGCCTGTCTCTTGTAACTGACGTAGAACATTTTTATTTTGAGTGAAAAATGAGTCGATACAATTCAAAACAGGAAGCGGATCTTTATACAGAATAAACATGGTACGAATCGATCGTAGGAAATAAAAGTTAAAGGAGAATGTATCTCCTCTTTTAGTAATTCCAGGACAATTACAATTTCATGCTTGATCAGGCCATTTTTATTATAAACGCCTGGAATCGCCGGTCTACGTATGAACGATTGCAAGATGAAAATAATTAATCGGTAGTAATGTCACGTTTATTATATGAGTACTCTGATGACGATTAGTTTCGGTACTGTTGGTAAAACAAGATACAAAGGCTAATACCCTAAATTATTATGGTTCTTGTAGGAACCGAGTTAAAATTTAGCTAATAAGGAATCATTAATTATAGCTCAGTTACTCAATAAAGTTGGTGAAACAAGAAACTCATTATAACTTGGCAGCGAAGTCTAATTGAGCATGCAGTGCTCGGAAAAAATTTCATACTGTGTTTCGGTGTGTATAACAACGAGCTGGAATACAAAAACGGCGCCCATTAAACTAATGACAAGTTAAACACTCACGTGACAATAGGGCATAACGTGTATGCATCATTATAGGTCTCGATGAGAATAGTTAATTAAAAAATTACTGGTGTACATATATGTAATACCGTACTTTATCCATAAATATCACAAAAGTCTGACCTGTAAATATCCCCGATCTATCCCCACTACTGCGCGGTGTACCCCTTTGAGGGGCCGTGAAACTCAAGACGCCTCGGTCGCTGAGAAATATGACACCATGCGGCTCGGATATATCAGTGAGCTCGCCTAATCAGAATTTCTACCTTTTTTTCATTATTTAATGGTGGGACTTCGATAACCATATTTGTGGCATTTTTCTAATAAAAATCATACCAAATATGATAGAAATCCGATTATATGCTTATTTGTGTAATAGACAATTAAAGCATCGAGCGCAAAGAAGGAGAGTCGACCGCGAGCTTTTGAAATTTGAAATGTGCCGGCGAGTGCAACTCTTTGCGTCCTTCCTCGCGCCCGAAACTTTAATTGTCTATTACATAAGAAAAAAATATCATCGGAATTATATCACATTAGGTATGATTTTAATTAGAAAAATGCCACGAATATGGTCATCGAAGTCCCATAAGAAAATAATGAAAAATAAAGAAGTTGGAAAGTATTAGCTATGTTTACATTTCTCGGTGACCGCGACCTCTCGAGTTCAGCTTTTCTACGTTCGGCAAAAGTCAAAGAATGCTGTCCCTGGCGCATAAATGTCCCTCTGCAGACCCATGCTGGGGACTTATATGGATAAAATACTGTACCTCGAAATAACAGGGGTTTGTATAAGAAAGCATAAGAGAAGAGTTCGTGCAAGAGAGTACAAGAGTGTAGCCGCAACATCGAACGGTTGATTTCTGCGATTGAATGCTTTTCCCAGGTTTGCGCCGCAGCCAGTTTATACGCAGGGGCATGCAATAAATCAGAATAGAGTGCCCGAGGCGCCTATCGAATGAAACAGGCCTGGTACAAGGGTCGCGACGAAAATCAGTAGCTCCACGCCCGCACCCGTACCGCCATCCGGCGACGAGTTTTGCGTATTATATAGTCCGGTATCTGACAATAAATCGAGCCAGTGACCATTTAATAATTCCGTTCCATTGGTCGCCGTACATAAACACAGACTCGGGAGACGGTTAGTGATTTTCGAAGGGCGATTCGCCGCGACGGACAGGCAATTTAATAACCTGAAACGGTGCCCGGTTCATTTCGAATCGCTTTATAAAGTAATCAAGTCGGCTCGCTACGAAAAAGAAGGGGGGTGGGGGGGGGGGTATCGTTCCAATTACGTGTATCGATTAATCCCGAAGACAATTTGCACGCGGCGCTTTGTCGGCGATAATTACGAGCGAACTCATCCGTGATGATGAAATATCTTGGATCCTCAGGAACAGAGGTGTGCCACGAACGAAATTATTTTCTCGGACATCGGGTTTCGTGCCCTGCCGTCACGTTCAGCGGTGCGTGTCCTGCGAACCGACCCATATCCGTCCTGGAACACATACGGGGATTCACACTCCTCGACAAAATGATTGCGTGGCTATCACCTCAGCCATAGTCGAGGAAAAAGTTAATGCAAAACATCGCCGCAATAATGACACGTTGTGGCTCGTCCAATCAGTTTTCCGGATCTACACTCGGTTTAACAAGAACATGTTCGTTCCTCCGGTTTTTTTCTTTTATTTAATGTAATTAGAATCTCAAAGTAGAGATTATTTTGCCATACAGTATTACCATACATAATACAATACAAATTACATATAAATAATCGTTGGCTGATAAACAAGCAGTTTTTTAAAAACTATGCAGTTTTCTTAAATATTTAACTCACAGGTATTCAGAAACGAGTAGGTTATTTTATATAGTTCAACCGTAGGTCTGGATAATAGAGAATTGCATTGCAGCCGTTCCTTTGGTTACTTCAATTAGAAATTAGTTTATGATATCGGCGCACAGGTCCGATCAAAAAATCAAAACGAAGCAATTTTGCAATTTATACAATTTTTCTCAACGTTTCGATCCGACTCTGGATCATCTTCAAGAGAAGATGTCTGAAAAATACTGAATGTTGTACTAAGTATTTCACAAGATCAATAATAATTATAAAATAAGTTTTCACCGTACTTGCTGTGTGTAAATTATCATCGTTTATGCGTGTCGCTCTGGCGAAACATTCAATCGAGTTTGGCCATATATTTGGTTTTGAAAATGCCAAAATCGTACACAGAGAACCGAACATGCATCGAAGATTACTATTGGATACTATCCACATGATTAAACAACAAAGCGTAAATCTCAGATATGAAACACCTAAAATTCATGAATATTACGCAGCATTACTTAACCAGTAATGTTTATATGATGAAGTTTCCTTTCATATAAGAAGTAGTAATAATAATTACCCTTCCATCAAATCAACACACTCAGCGTTTTATAATTATTGTGCCAAAAAATTTGAATGCTAATTGATTACCATAACAACCAATGGTATATTAGCGGAAATGTTTTGAGTTTGGAAGGACATTTTCAATTTGAATTTACCGTCTCGTATCGATCTAAGAACTTTCGATCACGGTGTCTGATTGGCTATTTCGTCAATATATGTCGTTCCTTTGTTTTTGTACTGGTTCTCTCCGAACGCTCGCATGGTTCAGTCTAATTCTTATATCATGGAGTACAGTGACACACATAGCAAGTACAGTGAAAAATTATTTGCTAAACCTTACGTTTAGGAGAGGCAGCTCCGATGACCTTGACCTTGACATATGTTGTCAAGGACAATATTCTGAACAACTTTTGTTATTACAACTACCCGGTGCTCGACCTTCATTTTCGAGATAATTGCAAACAACTGTATGGAATACTTTATTGAATTTTACGTATTCGCGCACCCTCCCTGGCGACGTAAAACTGCCATAGTTTCGAATGAGCTACACCTTAGATAAATAAACAGTGCGGATCAGTAGCGATCAGTGTATGCATCGTTAGTTACAAGTCTCGTGAGTTATTGAATTATCTCAATATGCATCTCCATGAATTTATAAAGACATACAATTTCGATTCCTTGTGGAACATTTTGTGTAATAAATTTAAATATTTTATAGATTTCGACATTTTGAAAGTAACCTAACCTATCCATACCTCAATCTGTTCGAATGATCTCTATATTATAGTTATCATTCATAATTTGATATAGTACTGGAAAAATAATACGAACAGAGTGAGGTGTGGTTAGGTCGTGGAGGGAACGGAGAGAGTCGTCGACGAAGTAGTTTTTCAGAATTGAAAGCTTACCCTATATATGTACCTGTTTTCTCTATCATCACACACCACACGTGTTTACAAAAACAGTAAACTGACGCTACGTCGGACAGGCTTACGTTGCTACGGAGCGTGCGCGAATATGGAAACTTCAATTTAGTACTAGCAATAGTTTTTTGCAATTATCTCGAAAACTAAAACCGATCACCGGGTAGTTGTAATGACAAAAGTTGTTCAGAATGTTGTCTTTGACAACATATGTCAAGGTCATCAAAGCTGCCTCCCCTAAACCGTAAGGTTTACTATTTATTTTATAGTTATAATTGATTTTGTGAAACACTTAGTACAACGTTCAGTATTTTTCAGACGCAAAATTTCTCTTGAAGATGATCCAGAATCGGATCGAAACGTTGAGGAAATTTTTTATTACTTGCAAAATTGTCTTGTTCTGATTTTCTGATCGAACCTGTGCGCCGATATCATAAACTAATTTCTATTAATACGTACGATCGACAAAACGGAATATTTAGTTACTTCAATTGTTTGAACACTTGGCTTGAATGCTGAGCTGTAAGCGATAATGATGGCTACAGACAAAATATTAAATAAATGAATTTTAATACAATACTTTTCTTTGGGAGAAGTATGACGAACACGCTCTTGCGGAAGAAAGAGTACCTCTAAAAGCCTGTACTGACGACCGTCCCTGAGACACCTGACAAATCGTCGTCGTGATTGCCGGCGTCGATAGGATATTCTTGAGCACGGGAATGAAATTAATGGCGTGCGAATGATACGGACACGCGAGACCCCGGCGAAATTTCACGATAGTGTTATGCGACGGGAACCCTTCGGAGCACGTCCTCACGCTTCCGGTATATTCCTGGCATCACATACCGACCGTTTCGTCGCACCTCGATGTCAGCCACGCAGTGGATGCATCTCTCTATCTGGTTAGATTGTGTCGCATGTGCGCCATCCTGCAGAATTATTCGGACGATATGGAGGACACAATGGTACCTCCGTATTGCCGTATATATGGGGTGTCCCGTTTTATCACGTTTACGGTCACATGTCCTCGTATTATCAGTGTCGCGAATATGTACGATACAAAACTTTCCCTCTCCGTTTCCTCTGTTTCGTTATAAAATTCGATGTCCAGTCGATTAATCCATCAGATTGTTCAAATGTAGAAATTAAATTTCCACCGGCATGCATGTTCGTTTCCGTTCTACAAACGCGTGAGTAATGGGCTGTGTGTAGTTCTTAAATGCAGCGGTGATGTTTCAGTGAATCTTTTGTTGGCGCTCTTGTCCTGGGTGTGCTCGACGCGCAGGGGGTACATATTCATGAAGGAAGTACAGTCAAATAAGCGCCCCAGGGTCAGAAAACTCGGTCGATTTGTGTAGGAAAGAACGAAACGACGCGTCGGGATTCCCACACCCTGCCGTTGCTCGTTCACCTGCAGTGAACCTTCTCGACGAAATGCTCGAAATCATTCGTTAATATACTTCTGATATTTCTCATATGATTAATTAATTACACGATCCAGCAGCCAAAAATCTTCTCGATTCTTACTATGCGATTCTTGTAGAGTATTTCGCGCTGATTCCGAATTTGGCCTTAATTTTTTTCATAGACGCAAAGTTTTTGAGAAATTTGAATTTGAAAAAAGATGCATTTTTCGACTTTTATTAAATATTGTGATGTTACTATAAAAGATATTGTATTGTTCTTTACATCAGAATAGTAATAAATTCTGATTGTTTAAACATGTTTAAATAATCATTAAAGAAGGAGAGGCACCACTTTTGCACCGTTTTTTACTGATATTTTTTACATGTATCAGTAAAAATGAGGGTCCAGCGGAAAATTGAACTACACCACGCGATAGAGCAGACATTTATCTTGAGAAATCACCCTGTCAAGTTGCGAACGTCGACGTTTTTACCGAACCAGAAAGCAAAGTATCATCGCGGAACACGAGTCGCCGCCAGTGCCGCTCACCACTAGAGCGAGCTTTCTACGGGATACGGCGCGGCCGAAACATGTTTGAACAATCATAATGTATTACTATTGCAGGTCGCTGGATTCAGAAAAGTCTGGAGACACTTCTTTGCTGTAAAGAACAATACAATATCTTATAAATATAATAACATCACAATATTTGTTCAAATTCGAAAAATGCGTTTTTTTTCAAATTCAAATTTCTCAAAACCTGTGCACGTAGGAGAAAAATTAAGACCAGATTCGGAATCAGCTCGAAATACTCTATAAGAATGATATAGTGAAAATCGAAAAGTCAGAAAAAAGTTTGAATTTGTTGGCCAGTGTTATTACGTAGGTATATACATTATAGAAATAATATATCGTTATAATTTTCATACTAATAAATTGCAATTAAATTGTCACTGCTCCAATTATTTCCCAATTATTTCCCCCTAATCAATTGCGAAAGTCACGCCGTTTCGAAGTGGCTAACAAATGTGCAATTATATCCACTGCGATAATTAATCACGCAATTTCCGCAGGTGATTTTTCGGCACGAAAACGATCCGAGTGTTGTCACTGTTACATTTGTTTCCTGATTGTGTGTTGTACAGGGTGTATGAAAATTGTATGTCACGACCACTATAGCGTCAACTGCTGGATGAGATTTCACTGTTACCATGTGTTTACATTTCCATGTGTATCGAATAATGAATAAAGTTTAGTTAAACTTTAACATTGTTTCTTAAGAGAACGATCAAGTTCCGACCTATGGTTCCTTTGACACTTTTTATCCTCTCGATGAGTAGAACACAATGCAATCATAAAAAAATTTGACCTTCAAAACCTTAAAAAAGTCAGTCAAGGACAATTTTGCGGGAAGTTTTTTTAACAGATCTTCACCGATCATGAGGTGTAGAATCACGCTATAGTGGTCGTGACATATAATTTTCATACACTCTGTACGTGGGACCGCCGAAAAAATTCCAGACGGACAAGTCCGTGATAGTCGGTGTCCCAAGATTAAGACCTATTATCTTCCGCTTTACCTTATCCCTTCTACGACGATATTCCACCACGATTGCGGCACTGGCTGGTCACGCGACGCGTTTCGTCTCTGTCGAACATGTGTCACAATGTCCCGTGACTAATCCGGTAATGACAGGGAGAGGGCAACCATATTCTCCTGAATTAGCCCGGTCCGGCGACGCTGCCTGTAGCAGCTACGATATCATTGCCACTAAATATTTCGTTTAGTTTGGGGCTGCGTGTTGCGTGAACCGACAAAGTTCCGCAACAACGTTCCCGTGGTCAGACTCGGAATTCATTGTATGTAGAAATACGCTTTGTCCCGTTAATAACCGACAAGGATAATAATTGCCATTGAATTCTTCAAGGTAGTCCATAGTCTACTGGTCTCTCTCGTCTTCAGCAACGGACTCCCGCCGTTTCAGACGTATTCAAACGGCCGCGGGGGTCTTTGCGCTTGTTTCCCCTCATTGATCTTTTCGTTCTCTTTATGTTTCGCGCGCTTAATGCGTCCGCGCAGGACAGATTCGCAGTAAATCGCTCATAAAGACAGTGGTTGCAGCCCAGCACGCGGTGAATAGCGTTCTGCTGCTCGCAGTTTATTTGAATTTCAATGCGCCGCCCCCTCCAGAAGGAGACCAGCGCCATCCCGCCACAAGGATAAGGTTAACCGATGCCGAATGCTCGTGCTGGCAGAAAAGTGTGGGATTTCTCATTAGCGTTGTAGATTTCCACTCGTGTTGTTTTCTTTCCGGCGTGCACGCGATAATGAATGACTCCTTTCGCTGGGAAAGTGTAAACGAACCCTCTGCTCCATCGCCAATAAATTATCTGGGATAAAGAGCGGAAGACAGAGAGAAAGAGGAGAATGGGAGTTTCGATAACTAGGAAGAGATCTTTCGAAAAGGTTGATAGATCATTGTAATAACTAGATTCCGAGTTCCATTTCTATTAATATAACTACTTGTGGATTTATATGAAAATTCACTAAAAAAAAATAATGTTCTTCTCTACATTTGGACATGATTGAACTCGATAGACGATTTGATTGATGGATCACTGTTTGCCAGAGGGGAGTATAAACACTGATTTGCAAATAGCGTGTTAATGAATTCTGACCGAGGTACTGTAGGGTCTCGCTCGAATCATTTCCAAATTAAATATGACACGGCGCACGGAAAATTACGAATTTGTTTATGAAGTTTCGATAAAAGTAAAATACAGGACTGTGAAATAGGACAAGAATAAAACTCCAGTTTATCGAAGCAATCACAAACCGAGAATCATTTTGGTTCTGATAACGCATCTACGATCGTTGACGTGCTTTTATGCGTTTACACGTCGCGATATAAGACCTAACCCGTTACTGTAGTTTTACGATTATGTTATCGCATAAATCTGGAGTACCTAGCGGATTTTTACAGTTACTTGGGCTTCTAGCCAAACCATTCGATATACATATATGTATAACGTATCAGCTCCAAGCGTTCAGCCGAGGCTAATTTGTTACAACCAACGCGTAAACATTAAAGTAAACGTAAACATTTAATTTTTTAAAGAAGTTTCCAATAATTGCTAGCCGCGGAGGAAATCGTACAATGAGGGGTTAAATAAGTTGTTTCGGTATTATGTGACTTCTGTGAGCACTGGGGTGGTGGCAGCGAACGCACATATCGTACAGCGCTAATTTCAGGGAATATCTGTTACCCGAAGATCACGGAGGGTAGTATATTCGGTGCAGTAGAAAACTGAAACATAGTTTTAGGTAGGATAAAGGAAAATAAACGGTTCTTAACCAAATTTCTCCTATTAGGTGCGTATAAAATATTGTAAAGCGTGAGAGAGACGCGTTTTCTGTTTGTTTTATAGTCACTCGACTATCTCATTGCAATTGCTTAGAACTAGCTTATTTTTTTCTATTGAGTCTATAACTTAAAAATCGGAATTTTTTTAGGAAATTTGAACGTTTATTAAAGAAAATCTTGTATAATTCTGCTATTCAAAGTATTGTCCATCGGAAGTTACAACATTTTCTCATCTTTCTGGCAATTTGTGAATGCCATCACAAAAAAACCGGTCATCTTTTGAATCAAAGAAGGAATCGAGCCAATTTTTGATACCTTGGACTGAAGTGAAGCGTATTCCGGAAAGTGCATTCTGCATCGACCGAAACAAATAGTAGTCAGAAGGCGCGAAGTGTGGACTATATGACGGGTGGGGCAGAACTTCCCGTCCACTATTTTCCAAATAGTTTTTAACGGGTTTAGCAACATGTAGCCGAGCATTGTCACGTTGGAAAATCAATGTCTCGTGTTTGATCTCCCATTCTGGCCATTTTTCCTTCAATGCTCTCTTTAAACAAATCAGTTGTTTTCGGTGATTGATTCCGCAAGCTCTTCTTGTGTTTGACACGAGTTTTGCTTGAGTAACGCTTCCAATTCTTCATCTTCTAACTTTTTCGACTGTCCAAGCCGCTCTTTATCTTTGATGTCAAAATCTCCACTTTTAAAGCGTTGAAACCACTTGAAACACCGTGTTCTCGCAAGAGCATGTTCGCCATACAATTCCAAGACCAAACGATGACTTTCGGCTGCAGTTTTCTTTGCAAAAAAGTGAAACAGCAAAAGTTCCCGCGAATGCTGTTTCTTTCGCCAATTTTCAAAATTTTCCATGATTGAAAAAAATATGATGCGCACAAGCGAATCAAACACTGATGACTGATTTTGCAGGTTATGAATCGAGCTTCAAAATTACGTGTATATCAATGATTTGCTACAGCACATACACAAGTGTTGGCATCTAGAGTCAAATTCCGGTTTTTAAGTTACAGACCCAATAAAATATATGAAAACACGTGACAAAATCGTCTAGGTCGATGAGGTTATTGAGTGTTAAATCTAGCTGCGTTAGATTCCATCGGAATCTGTCAGACTGCAGCGGTATCCTTTCCACGAAGCGTAATAGAAACTATTTTATCAGTTTCGAAGGAAATTTCGGGGTGAACCAGACACACGATAAGCCTCTCCGTAGCTACCGGAGTCGGACTGAATTCGAGGAGGTTGGATGAAGGAACTAGTGGCACATCGTTCCTGTCTGTGCAGTCGCCAATGGCAACCTCCTGGATGCGCGACGACCTATTAGACTTTCAGAAGGGTGGTTGATCATCGAGCACATACTACGATCCAGAGTTTACACATCGTAGGCAAATACCCCGCCCGCGCGCGCGCGAGCGCCCGCCCTTATGGTAATACCTTAACCCTTGCCATGGGGTTCGTGTACGGCAACGAATGCGAGCGTAAGTTTATTACAGGGATCAGAGAGGCTTAAATTCAGATTGTCCAATGCTTTCCGACAAACTTCGGACAATTATACGTCCCGCGCTGAAATGTTTTGAGTGGACCGGAACGGACGAGCCGGTGAATAAGATTTTCCCTCAACGATAATAGTCCCACCGAGATATTAGACTTCGGCTCCACTTGCTCCGCAAACATTACTCTAATACATGCTCAGGTCAACTCGGTTACTATCGTATCCGCATGTTTGTCTTCCTTTTTTTAACATCTCACGTGAGTGTGTCACCTTTAAACGTTCTGCAAGAATTGTTCAATTCAAATGTTAACCCCGTGTGATGAATAAATGGGTAGAAACCTTGATTTATAATATAATATGATATGAATAATATATATTTAAAACATACAATAACCATATTCGTTTACACTCTATATCACGTACGTGCTGCGAACATAACCTTTCCTCGCAGTAGCTCCCTCTCTCATCATTCCGGCTTCTCACTCACTCACGCGCGCTCACACTTCCATCTATCTCATTCGCTCTCAACCATCGCATACAATACAAACAATCACCACTCACGATACGCACCTCAACATTACCTTTTAACATTAAGAAAGACCAAGTATGATGTAAATCAGATCACGAATAATATATTCCTCATACAAACATTGCAACTCCTTCTCACCCCCTTAGGGGATGAATTTTTCAATATGCCGCTATAGGTGTTTGATTAATTATATCAAAAAGCATTAAGACCAAGTTTCAAAGAAATCCGACCACGAACAAAATATTCCTCATACAAACGTTGCAAACCCTTTCCACCTCCTTAGATGTCGAATTTTTCAAAATGCCGAAACAGGTGTTTGACTAGGATAACAATTTATCCATTTTTATTTTACGCGTTAAATCACATTACATGTTAGGTTTTATTTTTAATGTCACATTTTAAAGAAATACATCTCACGACGTAGACACAAAAGGATGAATAATTTTACAGTATGTGTGAAAATTTTGGATAGGTGAATTTTCACCCTAAGGAACGTGCGAGGGTTAATACTCAGGTATATTAAATATTTGTTCGATAACAAATTCTTCCATTCAAAGTATGAATTTAAGAACCCCTCTCAAGGTATCCTGTAGAAGGGAAAAAAGTCCAGGCTGGCTGGCGAGAGGAATACATCATCTTGTCCAGCCCCTAAATAGAAAGCCTTTTACGAGGGGGTCAGTGAAACGGTCCTCGAAGCGATGGATTAGCCTAATATATACGCGGGGGGTGTAGACGGTTATATTAACGCACTCGGGAAGCGATGGATACAGCGTTAGAATTTTTCGATGGAGAGAATGAGACCGCGGATCTATGTTTATTGTCGGTCGGTCGAAAACGGAATCCACTTACCGAAAGAGGGGTCTCGCGCGTGCTAGGCAGTCGGCGGAGAGACTCTCTCTTTCTCTCTCTGTCCCCGGTTAATGAAAGTTTAATCGAAAGAATCGAGCACATAAATGATGAAGCATGGCGACGGGAAGGAGTCGGGCTTTCGCAAAGTAGTTGGCGATATCGTAAATCACCGGGCCCTGTGCACGTACACGCGTACAAACAGTGTAATGCATTCGCGTGCGTACCCGCCTCGGATGCAGGATAATGTATTCAGAGAGATGTAACGTATCGACGTCGAATCTTCCCCCTCTGTGCACCACCGTTGCCATTTGAAAAATAACTGTGTCGTTGGTGAACGGGACCAGGGAATAGAGAAGAAGGGGGCGGACGACGACAGGGTTGGGCGGCCATTTGGGATAACGGGTGAGGGGGAATGAAATTACGTGGCAGGGAATTCGTACTTTTGGGAAGCCACAAGCAAAAGGACAAGTGGGAATAGCGAAGGAAGGAATAGAAATGGGAATTTAGTTCAATCGAAAAGATTCTTATTAGCGTCGGTTCCCTGCAGGGTAATCGCAGCTCACCGCGGTAATTGCGAATAATCCGTGTCGCTGATGAAGTTTCATTCACCGAGCAACCACGGTCAACGAGTGCTACGATTAAGACAAACTGCGAATATTTCCCGCGATTTATCTGGAGTATCGCAGTGGCCATCGGGTTTTCTCGTTTCCGAAATTCTCGAAAATTCGCGGTCGGCGAGAGGCAGCAAAGCAGCCTCGCAATATTCCAAAATAATGCAGACTGCGGTATGAGCCCGGAAAAAAGGATTGTCAGGATTTCTGGACCGGGGAGAGAGAGAATGAAGTAGTGAAAAATGGACAAACAGAGAGAGAGAGGAAGAAAATCAGGAGAGGGGGAGGGAAATAGAAAGATAGAAAAAAGGAAAAAAACGCAAAGGAAATTCAGCCCAGTTTGTTTTCCCCATGCAACGCGCCAACATGAAAAAAGGGGAGAGGGTTGGGCCGGCAGGAATACTTAACTGCATCCGTTGAATATTCCGAGACAGAGATGCAGTGGGCTGTGCACGTATGCGCCACCACACGGCCGTTCTTGTTCCGATATAGGTGCACATAATATATGTGCGCGTGTACATATATCCACGGGGCTCTTCGGAAAAGGGACAGCGCACGGCTGTTTAAATTACTAAACTTTAAACTTTCACTCACGTATGCAAACTAATGCAAACTGGAGGCTTGTGGAAGGAACTGCAAACAGCTCACTCGGGAGTCCCTACTACCATCCACACTCCCAGGACGGGTCTCTCGACACCCTCCAGCCTCTGCAAGCCGCCTCACTCTTTCACCCCTTCCCCGGGGAACTTCTCTTTTCAACCATCCTACAAGCTTCTCCGTTTCCAGCCAGAGTCCCAGCTATCTATACAGGGTGGCACAACCGGTAACGAGTCGATTTCACATTAAAAAATAAAGTAGAAAACGTGACGTAACATTTCATTCGTACGCGGCTTCGTTTTTCAGAAAATAGAATATTTTTCCACCCTTTGTACAAATTATACAAATTTACCGTTGGGAAATTAGTTCTTATTGCCAGAGGTATACTCCAAATGTCCTTCAGAGGCACAGATAAATAGTTGAAAATCGTGACACATATTTATATGCAATTTTTTTCTACGCTATTCCGACCATTAGAAATTTTTTCCAAATTTTTTGCTTGCATTTCCCGCTTGACTGGTTCCAAGGAAAATTGAAACGGAGAGTAGGCGGAGTCCTCCGCAGCAGTTGCGGAGAGAGTATGGTATGTTTTTTTATTGTGGAATAACCTGGTTTCCGGTTGTACCACCAGTTACCGACCACCCTGTACATCGGGTGTCCTAATTTTCCCTGTCGGCGACTCCAGACGTTCCTCCCGGTGTCTTCCTCGCTCTCCTGTCGGCCACCGATGGCTCTCCGACACCGGCGAATGTTTTCGCTTAAACCAAATGAAGACCGGCTAAAGCACGTCATTAAGAGCGCGAAGTGGTATTCATCCCGGCGTGGCGCCCCTGGGGAATCTCCTAGGCGAGCAGGTGAGTTCGACGCATCGCCATCGGTATCTAAGGCTTTGTCGCGCGTAAACAATCTTCTTGAACTCCCGACCATCCTCTCGCTCGGAACGGTTGTTATCAACGTCATTAAACGCCGTGAAAGGTCAACGGTTCTCCAGTCATCGGTCTCCTTTGCCACCGTCTCCGGCGAAACTGTTCGGCTAGGGTGTCTCAGAAGCTGCAGTTGCAACCTGAAACTGAACTGAACAGAACTTCCTAGCGACGGTAAATATGGTGTCGGAATCTTGAGCTGTCGTTTACCTAACAATTTGCGCGAATCTTTGCAAGCAGTCACCTCAAATTTCAACAATCTTCTAACCCTTATATTCAATTTCTAGAATAATTTTCTTCCACCTTCTGTCGCAGTTACCTGGTAACAGTTCTCACGCATCCGTGACCATCGCGGGAGTAAGCGATCCTTGGAATTCGTACACCTTATCGCGAGAAGTCGGAGGAAGAATTAATGGCCGCGGTAGACAAGCTGCTAATTTCTGACAGATTAATGGCGATACAGTGGCAAGCTCGACGATCCCAATTTGCGAAGTGTACAAAGATTTATTGGAGGCAGTCCACGGCGAAGATAAGAGAGACAGAGTATCCCACGATGTTTCATATTTGACCATGCAGAGGAACGGAAGAGGGTGAGCCGGATTGGTTAGGCGAGTCGATCGGTGCAAAACAATCTGCACGGGTTGAGCGGGCCGCGTTTTCTTGCTGACTGTAATCCGCAAATTGAAGTCTAATCCATAATCAAGCTAACGTAGACACGGAGGGACCACCCCGTATCCGCTAACTCGCGCAGCTAATCGACAAACCGTGGAGACACTGTGCAGCGTGCGTACGCGCGAGAGCAACGATAAGTCAGCGAAATTATCGAGATTGTCTTTCGAAGTTACTGCGCCAGTGCTTTGTGGGTAATTTAGTGCGAGCAGTAAGTAATAATCGATGCCGAGCGAGTAACGCGGTCTGCGGTAGGACACTAATAAGGACATGCATACATAGATGCTTGCACGCAACTATCTATGCATAATACACGCGCCGCTACGTAATAGATGCCGGTTGTAACTCATGGCCGAAATCATGCGCGTCCTTGGTTCTTAGCAAGATTTACCCGTAGAAAATTCACTCGAAACCTTCGGTCCAACGGTCCAATGCGTTCGCGTTGCAGGACGAATGTACCGCATCAGACAAAATTGCATGTCGCCGTTATGGTACCGCTATTCTACCGAGTTTCAAATTAGGATACTGTTTGCAACATTAGAAATTCCAACATTTCGATCACTTGGATTGGAAGAGAAATTCGAAGACTCTCGCTGATATTCTTTGTACTTGAAGCCAATGTGTTCGCATTCAATGGAACATATTACAAGCAGCATTGGTGTGTATTCATACAAATCAAAATTAATTTTATTAATAGTTGGTGTGTTTTCTAAATTAAATAGGATAAATTAAACAGAAATTATTTCGTACTTTTTTTCATTACTTGTCGTGTCAAATGACTCTATTGTAAGGGTATTTACCCTTAGTAAATATATGTTACCCGGTACAAACTTGCTTGAACACAGATACGATTGACAAGACTCAATTGTGAAATTTTATTCTAGAAATTCTATATATTCTAGAAATTTTATAAATTTTAATCAACGACGTACTAAAAATGCGTTCGGGAGACCACGATTGATAATCATGGAACGTTCTAGAATATTCCTATGAGATATTGTTCCATGCCGTAGACGCACGTGTCTAGACGCAGTGGTTCACACCTAGACGCAGTTCTGATGTGAAGTATGACGAATGGAGTATAATTGGCGCATGGAACGCAGAACGCTGCCTTCGGACGCGTAAAGGAAACCCCACCTTAAGATACGAGCACAGTAAATGGTATTGTTTTTCTATAATTCTTGAAGTTGTTTCATTAAGCAAATAAATTGACATACTTGAAAAATTGTTTTAAATGTGTTCTCATAACCAGAATATCACCTTTTGTTTTTTACTAATTCACAGACGCAATCACTATTTTCTTGAAAAGGGTCTAAACCAAGAGCGCAACGTCGAAATTAATATACAGCAAAATTGCTTTCAATTAAATTGATCGAACCAGTGCGCCAAGAACATAAACTTTGTTGATATTTTCTTCAACACCGAAAGTCTGCTCGGCGGTACATTATAACCTCGTCCATTTGCGAACCAGCCCGCCTATTCAGTCAGGTATTTTTCACTTACCTTATCCTTCGCGAAACCGAGATTTAGAAGGCATCTGTCCGAAGATGCATGGCGTATGATTTAAAATTCCTAACAGCTGTTTCTCATGGCAGTGAAGTCGTCTTGGCAACGTCGGGCCACTGTGACAAGAAGATAGAAAGCACTTTATTCGTGAAACGTCGACATTGGTGAAAATCGAGCTGGGGAAAAAACATGCCGAATCTTTCTAGAGATAAATTGTACCGTGTTCCCTGTCGTTTAATTTCAATTAAGCCATGTCTGTTTCTGAAAACGTGAATTCCCATTAAAATCCGTGGTCCAGCGGAAAAACATAAACTGTTTCTGCGAAGGCTAAAAATTTCAGCGTCATCTGGATATGATAATGCCCTACTTCGAAATTAGCATTTCCGTCGGTTGCTAGAAAATTAAAATGTCTGGGGCGTCGCCGTTATATAATCATGCGCGAATCTGTTTCGCCGAAGACGACAAAATTCATTAACATAATTAAAATGACAGCGGTTGAAATGAAACCGAGATGGTAACGTGCATGTATAGTTTACATCCCCATTATTAATGTTGATGCAATTAATCTATCCATGTCGGGTGTCACGGGAATCGCGTAGTACGTAGTTTCTATTCGCAACCATGCGAGAGAGAGTCGAGCCTCACGGCTCGGTCTGAAATTAATTTCTACGCTATTTTCACGAGTCTCGAATGGCGGCAATGTCTAAAGTAGATGATTAATCCGGAATATATGCCCCCTCGCATGTTCCCACTGAACCGTTGGACGTTGTTCGAATTTTCCAATTTCAAATTACCACTTGCAATTTACACGCGTGATCGAATCAAACAAAAAATCACATGCACTCTGCAAAAAGTCTTCGATCAGTGACCCACGGTTTTACTCCCGCAATGTATAAGCTGATAATTTTCTAGTGAAATGCCTCGATAATTCTACGGTGATATCCCGTTCGTACAGAAAGTTAAAAACGAAATCACGTTATTCTCGCAGTATGTAAATTTATAATTAGAGGACGGATTTTATGCATTTATAACAGAAATTAATAAGAACGATACAAAACCGCGGAGACGTTCGATGAGTTTCAGCATGTTATTAAAAGAAGGAAAACATTTTCTACGCCGTTATCATTACTTCTATTTAATTATTGAACTAACTATAATTATCGTCCCGGAAAATAAGATACCCATATCTGCGATTCAATGTCAAGTTTATCATAATTACCGCAATAGAAACTGAACTGATTCAGTAAGGCCTGAGCCTTATGTAACAATAATTATGATGCATCGTGGTACATTAATCTGATAAACTGCACGCATCGCGCACAAAGTTATCAAACTATTTTCAAACGTAAGATTTCTTCACAATCTGACACAGCTTCATTTTAGTCATAATTTACTATAAATCTCAGGTTTTCAAATTTGAAATTACTCTAAGTCTTAAAAATTTTCGGATTCCACGCTAAAAGTGCACATTCGCGACATTTTATCACGCTTATATTAGGTTGTCCAGTTGTCGTTGTTGTATGCTTCAAATCTTGAAATCGAATTTTAAACCACTTCCCGATGAGCTAGAGACTTGCATTTTTCAACGTAGCTCAGAATTGAATAACAATGGCGTGAAAAAAATAATTATAAGTAAAAAAATAAGCGTGGTTTTTAAAAAGTTTTTTGGCGAAACTTCCGTTTACGGTCCACCTCAGAATTCGATGAAATTTTGAAAATAGGTTATTTTTTTTACTAAAATGACGATTGCCAGAAGGATTTTTGGCGAGCCGAAAATTTTTTTTCTATCATTTCAATGTCGCTCTCTACCTTACCGACTTATCGATTTTTTATTTTATATAGAATATCTTCATTTAATTGTAAAAATGGATCTTCACCAACCTAGTTCACCTCATAGCACCATAAAAATTCACACATGATCTATAAGCGAATCCTCTTTAATTGAGAGTGATACATACATAAGGTAACCTTTCAATTTTTAAAGACTACTCCTGGATTTTCGTATGCGTGGTCGGGCTGGCCTTACAGCCGACCCTCTCAGCCCCCACCACAACCTAACCCTAACCTAACCACAACTCATTCTATCGCATAAATAATAATATAACTAAATAATAAATAAACTTTCCGGGTTTGAAATTCGGGCATTGAAATGATAAAAAAAATTTTTCGACTCGCCAAAAATGCTTCTGACAATCGTCATTTTAGTAAAAAAAAGAACCTATTTTCAAAATTTCATCGAATTCTGAGGTGGACCGTAAACGGAAGAACAGCCAGTTATTTTATGTTTTTTCCGATTGAAATAATACCAAACACGACGCAGTTCGGATTCTCCATGACTGTTTAATCCACGATTTAGTGGAATTAAATCTGAATCGGTCAGGCGAGGCAAGCAATGCTACAACGCGTTGTTTTCACTGTACTGTATATACGCCATACGTCACGTGTGGCCTAAACTTTTTCTTCGGGGTCGGGGGGTAGTGCAAAAGTTTGTTGAGCCCCTCTGTGTTGAGGGGCGGCGATTCGGTAGAAGGTCCGGGAGCTAGTTACCTTATCTGGAACCCTAGTTGGAACCACCGCATTCCTGAGCAGCCGGTGTCACCAAAACCTATGTAAAAAAAACGTGAAATTTCGCTATACTGAAAAATTTCGGCTGATCAAAATTTCACTCCCTTAATATCCCCTGTGTTTCCCATACCGCCGCGTCGCTACGGGACATTTTCACCGCTAATACATTTTGACCGCTGTTGGTCGCGGCACACCGACAGCCGAGCGTCGTTGAACACCAACACATGTAGATCGCGCTCTGGATTGGTCCGTGTTTTTCGTTAATAACTCCTTAACGAAGCCTCAGATGACATTTTCGTAAAGGAAAATCTTGCTTGAAATGATCTCAACATCCTCCCATTTTTGGATGCTGAGGGAATTTCGGGACACCCTGTATAAGGCCGAACAGCCGAACACTGTTATGATTTCGGTTCCAGACAATTTCAGTTTATACAGATTGACAGAACCGAAATCCAGAACGAAAAAATAACAGTTACGGCTCCAACATCATTTCGGTTCTTCAGAGCTGTTTCGGAACCGGAACCGATATCACAACGGTTTTTCAGTCCCTGAGACAAAGTCGCGGATACAGATAGCACTATACAGAGTGAGTCACCTAACGTTTGCACCTTAAATATCTTTGTTGTTTTTGAAGATACGTAAAATATGGTAAAAATAAAGTTGAATGGTACAATGGGACTGCCACGATGCCAAAAAACAAATTTTGTGTTTGTTTCATTTTTTAGAGATATCAAGGTCACCTTGATTTTTTTAAATGGAACCACCCTTTTTTAAACACCTACAATGATAGTCCCTTTCCAAGGTCATTCAAGGTCACAGACAGAGAAAACGCAGGCAATTTTTCTCGTACTCACGCGAGGATTGACAGCTATAGCTGCTAAAATATTAATTTCATTGTCTTCATTAGTCGTGGGATTCTTCCGTTTGTGCTGTCTTGCATGTACACTTCCAGTACTTCGAAACAACCTGTACGTATTAATGAAAGTCTGTCTAGAAGGAGTGTTTCGCGCGTGGTACCTTTCTTCATAAAGTATTCGGGCCTGCAGTTCATTTTGTCTAGATTTACAGTAAATCGTGATCATATCACAACTTTTCAGTCATTGAATAAAACATAGCGGAATCGCGTTTGGAAACATACTGATACTAAATAAGAATGCTGAATGACAATAACACTGAAGGACCATAGTATGTTTACTATTTACTAAAAGTTTCAACCGTGATAAACGTATTCTGCTTTCATATTCTAAATTTTATACGTTTTCTTTGTCTGTAACCTTGAATGACCTTGGAATAATTATAATCACTGAATTCCTAATGAAAGGGACTATCATTGTAGGTGTTTAAAAAAAGGTGGTTTCATTTTTAAAAAAGTCAAGGTGACCTTGACTTATTATGTCTCTAAAAAAATGACAAACAAAATTTGGTTTTTTGCATCGTGTCAGCCCCATTGTATCATTCAACTTTGTCCTTACCATATTTTACGTATTTTTAGAAACAACAAAGATATTTAAGGTGCAAACGTTAGGTGACTCACCCTGTATGTATTTCTAAGTGTTATCTTCTTCCACGATTTCTTCCAGTGTTACTACATATTTCATAGTATGTACTAATGCGTAATTCCCCGCTAGTTCGCTAATAACAAGCTATACAGGTTGAGTCACGCAATTGGGACAGCTTATATCTCTCGTTTGGCAACAGATTAAATGTCATTTCGTAATTTCTGTCACAAATCTATCAAATTCAGTCTGATCATAGAAAATGTAACTTTATTTTATTTATTATATTTCACGAATTTCCGTTCCAACCGAAATCGTCCTAATACTTTTTAACGCTGAGAACGTTTTCTGAAATTCAAACTGAACGTTGAAGTTAACAGAGACGAAGAACAGAAGCGGAACATGCATCAGAATTTACTTTAGAACCGATTAATTCGCCACAGACTTTAAGAACGTTAATGAATAGAGATTGTAGATTCGACATTCCGAAGATATGGAAATGATATATTTCTTGAAACATCCGGCGAAGTTCGTTCCCATCTTCGCGCGCGGGGTTTCCATTGAATGGCAAAGTCTCGCAATGTAACCGATGAACCGAACTGTTATCAATTTGAAGTTAAACGGAATGAAGCGCAACGGCAGAGAATGCTCGCGCCTGCCAATGAAAGTAGTTGAATTAAATGGCGCGACTGAATCGCACGAATTAAGATCGGTAACGGCGGAATATTTTCGGAGGAGGTCCCTTTTTCCTCTGGGATAAATTATTCATGACCTCAATGGCTGATTAATTGGGTGCTTAAGCCGAAGGATTATTAAGATAAATGGCACCAGATAAAAAAACACTCCTTCTGTCATTACCGAGTACACTCGAATATTTTTTTCTCGAATTAACGACTCTGTCTCCTCTTCTCGCATTTCCACGTAAACAACGCTTTTAAAACAATCTCTCCGTCTTGTTACGGTTACGAATTACTCGGATATTCCATTACCGGAAAACTCTTCCTTCAAATTTTCTATATACGAATAATGAAAATCTCGATTAACATTTCCCATACGGAGCCGAAATATTTATCGGGATTTAATACGTCGAACTATACTCTTTTTTAAATTCATTGATTTATATAAACTGTTATAAATTCATCTTTGCTACTCCCTATCACGATATAACCATTAACTGTCATCCTCACCTCAAGTAACATGTAAAACACTTTTGATCGTAAATTATGTGGTCGCTAACCACAGTAAAATAAACAATAAATAAATAAATAAACAACACGAAAGAATTACCCAAAGAAGCATCGATTTGAAATTATTCGGCGCATTGTAGTTTCATTGTACCACGGAGTGAGGGAATAAAAGGAAACCATATTGGGCAGTCTCCTCTCGTCCTTTCTACGGTATCGATTGTATCGTCCTTTGATCAGGGCAGATGTCGAGCACGGTAAAAAGGAATAATTTCACTTCTGTTTAATTTTACAGATTTCACCGAAACCTGCACGCTGGACAGGCTTCTATTTAACGTTCGCGGCGGCCATGGCCGCTTAAACCACCAAAACCTATAACCGACGGAGTAATTTTCAATTTGTCCCGGACAGCCGATTGATGAGTTCTGAATTCTTCTTTGCGGTTCGTTCTTTTACCTTCTGTACTCGCCGGGGAGTTTGACACATTGCAATCGCATCGAAAGTAAAGCACTCTTTCGTAATCGTGAAACAGAGTTGTATCGTAGTTTATGACTTTACACGAGAGGGAGAGGTTTATCGACAATCGGCGTTGATTTAACGGATACAAATTTATATACATGCACATGTACGCGTACACTAACGACTGCGAGTCTCTAGACAGTTCGAGGGTAATTAAAACTGTGATGGAGGTGTAATTTCCGGACTTATCGATCACCTTAATACGAAGCTCTCTCACAAGGAAGAAATATTTAAATTGGATGCTGTAAATATATCGTTACAGTTGTTAAATCCATGCGATCAGTTGCATTTGCAAAAAGTACGTATGAGACTATCTAACGCAGCACTCTCTGAATTATTCATTTTTCCTTTACTCTGTGTTTCTTTTTAAGTGCACCGGAGAGCTATGACTTGTAGCAGGTAAGTGGATGATCTTATACATATTCCGATTAGACCGTGGATCGTCATGTAAATTTTCATTTTCATAAATTTATAATTACGTCACCGTTCAAATGACTAATTTTCATTCTCGAGATTCTGCCTGGAAAAAATTGTCGTCTTACCCGGTTCTTTGTACAATTTGGAATTTTTTAGGGAACTTCTTAAACAGTTTAAGCATAATTCAACAAAAATATAATGTGACAAATTTAAATAACAATTATATAACTCGCGAATACGTTTAAAATATCTCGACAGACTGTTTATTCGGTTATTACCGAAGTTAATATTGTATATTTAACCAGTTAATATATTTGGAAACCTGTATCACGCATGATAATGAATGTGCAAATTTACACTTCCGTGTCGATTGCTGGACAAAAAGCTGATCTACCAAATGGTCTGCCCTTTTGTTACATCGAGTGATGTAATAATTATTCATTAAAAAATTGAAAGGTCATTTAGTGCAGATTGTTCCTCATTTAACTTTCTGGTAAATGTGGAAAAGCCAAAATTAATATCTGTTAATACAGACGTTTTGTAATCGTTATTAATTCCATTACAGTGATAAATGAAAATGTTAATTTATCAACCTGGTACTTGAATTAAGATTCGCGTAGGAATGTGTCCAATGAAAAAAATACCACGTTTTTAAAAACGGACTAAAAAGTATAAAATAATTTGTCTGGTAATTATATAGAAAAGGTCATGTTATAGTTTTGACATTTTGAACAACTTCCTTTTCCAATATAGGGAGGTCACTTTTAGTTTTCGAAATATTTGCAAAAGATTATCGCTAATACTATATTGAATTTTTTGTATTCCTGCATGCTCCGCGGCAACGTAAACCTATTTCGGGGCCGCATCTGTTTATTTTTTGTTTGTAAACACGTTGTGGGGATGAGAAGCGACAATACCACACACATCCACCCAGTGTTTCTGAGACGTAGGTTCTCACATTAAACAATATTCAGTAATCAGCACGTCAAAATAGGTAAGAATCTAGTGTATAATTTAGAAACACTTCTCTCTCATCTCTACAGCGTGAAAATGTAAACAAACGTTCACGACAGTTTTTTTACAAATATCCCAAAAACTAAAAGCGACCCCCCCTATATTGAAAAAGGAAAAAGTTGTTCAGAATGTGTTGCTGCATAACATATCAAAATTTCATCAAAATCGGAGTACGCAGACCTTTTCTATATAATTACCATTTTTCCTAGTCCCATACAGACTCCTAGCCTCGTACAGATAGTCCTGAAAATTTGTGATTCCGAATTTTTAATAGCTATGAAAATACTTGTGAGATTTCAAACGAAAAACGTGGGGCGCAAAATGCATTAATTATCTATTGCATGGAAAATTCACAATCACAAATTATTAGAACTATCTGTACGAGGTTAGGAATCTGTATGGGACTAGGAAAAATTATTTTAGACTTTTGATTGCATTGTTAAAAACGTGGTCTTTTTAAAAATTTATTTTTATTTAAATAATTATTTTCTGCTTTTTAGTCTTATGTTAATACTTGTATCACTCTTTATTAATACTATGTATATGCGCTAAGCTTACTATAAATTACCACTTTCAAAGCACCAATAAAGTCAATGTAATTCATACTTTGAAATCATTTCATATTATTTACCTCCACGTATGAAAATGCACTGAGCTTCTGCGGCCCGAAGTGGGTCCGTGGAGTGGGTATGAGTCGGAGTGGGAGCGCGTAGTGGAGTAGGGAACGCTTTGCCGCGCGGATTGGCTATCGCTTACCGCGGCAAGCGACGGAGGGGAAATATTTAAAAATAGTGTATAAATCCTAAACGCAGTCTGTTTAAAATTTTTCTTTTTGTAATATTGCATTGTCTGAGCAGTTCTGAGCTATGTGGAAAGTTTCTAGTCTCTAGCTAATCGGGAAGTTAGTTTAAAATCAATTGCAAGATTTCTACCGAACAAACAGACAAACAAGAAAGCGAGCTAATAAAAACTTGATAAAACGATGACATAAGTAACCATTTCGATGGAAGCTGATGATGTTTGTTCCCGATGCTGAAATCATGCGAAACTTGTTTGAAATTTATGCGTGAATTTACGTGACTGAGCGCGTGCGTCATATGCATTCTTCAATTGTGTATTTGGTATCGAAGACCGGATAGGGTCCTCTCGATTCAGCAGGAAAGTCATCTGACGTATGTCAATTACGGCAGGAACTTGTCTTTGCAATGTCAATGGCTGCGTTGCCACTGACCATGAAAACCAGTTCTGGTCATGATCCTTTTCTGCAAGCATCTTGATCTCTTCGAGTCCAGTCTGCAGAAGTGAAAAGGCCTCGGCTTCGAATACAAATTGCTGATGAATACGAAGAATAATTAGCCGAAAATCCCAATGGAGCAACATTCGCCGCAATATTTATTTTCGAGAAATGATTCATATTTCCACCGAAGGAAAAGCGAAATAATTCTGCGGTTTTTCGGGACACGTCATGTCTCATATTTCGTTGGTTACTTCGCAATATTTCTGTGCAGCACTATCATCTTGATACCGTAATACCGCGACCAATTAATGGCCAGTGAAAAAATGATCTTGCCGGAGAACGATTCACTCTGTTCCTGGAAATCCCCGCGGTGCAACATCGCTTATTCCTTCCTGACGTCCGAGACTGCTATTTAATACGTCATGGCGTGCCTCAAGGTCATGGTCATTGAACGAGGAGACTGCAATCGGGTGAAATCACTCAAGGACAGCACCTTTAGCCGTAGCCTTAACCGAACGAGGACAATGTATCCAAGTTGCTCGATATTCTCTTTTTATTTAGAGAGTTTCGACATAATTATATACAAGGTGATCCAGTTATCTTGAGACACTTATCAAGAGATCCGGCCGTTTTTAAATTTTCTTCCTTAAAACTTCTTTCATTTTTCCACTAGCTGAACTTCTCTTGTGTTAGCCATTTAAATTGTTTGGCATCCTTTGTGGACTGTGCTCTTTCATACCAAAGTAGTATCATAACTTTTTTGTTAATTAGGATCCGAAAATTTTCTCGAACAACCGAAGAATATATAGACTTTTCTTATTCTTGGAGATATGTGAATATTTCTAGGCACGAGGAACAGTCTTTCGGAACACATTTTAGCTAAACCCCTTAAAACGACAGTAGCGCCGAAGGGTTAAAAAGTTAAAACTGACGCACAACGTAAGATCTGTAATTAGAACGGTCTTAGTTTGCGAGGCCACTTGGTCCAATTTATATTAGCGCTCGCAGCTAAATCCAGTTCGCAGATAAATATCGATAGCGTTATCATTAGGAGGACTCGAAAGCGGGGCAAGAACCAGCCGTCCTATAACCAGATAGCTAATGTCGCTGGCGAACCTAAACACGGATTAATTGCATAAAGTTGGTCGGGCCCCGTCAGGAATCCTATTTATCGAGCGTTTCACGGCGTTATCCCGTCCGTAGATATAAATACCTACTTTTATTTCCCTGGAGAGGTGTCCGAGGCGGATGCTGAAACGCGGCGCATTTCGAAAATGTAATCCCCTCACGATCAGACTCGTTCACTAACAGGTGATCACCGGCCGGCTCGGATTAATCCCTTCCCCGATCGTTATGCTCTATAGTGACGGGGCTGAACCAATTCTTTCTCATCATTTTCAAATATTGGATTGGTCCAGCAATAATTGCGACTTTCATCGGTTTCACCGATTTTTCTGAACCAACATTCTATCTAATTACATTCATACGGCGCGTCAATGGAAACTGCGTAGCTTCATCTATCTATCGATTTCTGTGTTCGTATTTTGTCGTTAAAACCAGTGGAGGAATAAATTCGTACGAGTTGCGAAACGATGCGTTCATTATTGTATATTCTAATTCGAATCACGATATATGTATTAAGGTCGTTGCATATGAAATGATCGATTTCAGGATGCAAATTTTATCAAGTGTTTCGCCGTGGTCTCCCAAAAATGTTGTACTTCCTCGAAAAAGTGATTCCTCCGGCTTGTCGATCAGTCCAATTGGGCGTGGCGTTGGACTTTATACATATATAGTGTTCCGATCTTCACTTTTAAATAAAGTTTATTTCAACTTCGTCGTGTCCTTCGCTAGGGTCCCACCTTGCCCCCACCGCTGTGACGTGTCTCAACACGTCGGTGCTGATGACACGTTTGGAAGTGGACAGAGACCTCCTCCTTTCTCGCACTTTCCACCACCTCGACGCCACCACCGTCCGATCTTTCCGGAGCCTCGGTTAGATTAAATATGATACTCGCCAGTCTCCAAGGAAGCACCGACTCGAACATACACGCGATCCGGGACCAACGCTCGCCGTCCGATTATTTATCAAGTTTCGATTAGTGACAGCCAGTTGTCCGGAGCTTCTGCCGTTGACCAGGTGCGTCGTAGTGTCGAAGGCAAAGTAGAGAACGAGAGGCACAAAGCGCGACCGCAACGCGGAAGGAACCGGGACGGGAGCCGGATAAACGTGAAAACCTGAGTGCAAAGTAATCGTTAATCTTGTTGCTCGCGGGACCGTGCGAGGTGTAAGTTTAATCTAAATTATGTAAAACGCTTTTGCATCCACGAGAACCGCTGCGCTGTTCTCGGCCGCTTCAGGACGCGCGCCGCACGCCGCGCGCCAGCCCGCTTTATCAACGATTTTGAAGCGGTCGTGATTACGCCGCGATTACCATCTGCTGGCCACTTGAGAAATTATGGCTGGGCTGGCGCACCGGGTTCAATCGCCTATTCCTTTCCAGCGCAGCGGATCGATGACTTTGCCACTGTTCTCATAAAAGCGTTTTGCAATTGTTTCTACAGAAAAGAACTATTGCAATCCTTACAGTAAAAATTTCACTATAATTTCCAACTTTTCGAAAAAGTTCTGCTCATCTCGATCTCTCTACATATATATTCTATATACATATATGTGACGACGTTGTGACGACATTAGTAAACAAAGACAAGTTTTTCAACCTCTTCTGGGCACGTTCCTGCTTATAACTTTTCAACGAATGGACTTTTTCGAATGCGGTTTGCTTTAAACCCTTCCCGAAGATACGCCGCGACTAATAGTTGAGGGTACAGCTTTCTACGTTCTGCCGTTCTCAATTGACGCCGTCACAAACGGACCAAATACGACTTTTTCGCCCTGCTTTGGGCACGATTCTGCTGATAACTTTTCACTGGCAGCACCTACATTCAATGTGAGCTGCTCAATGGATTCAGCTCGACGAGTTCTTTTTAATGGCCATCGAGTCGATCCTGTAGGTTGCACAGTTTACGAGTTACAACACAAACAATGAGAGCGTTTTCCTTAAACTTTTTGATTTACCGTCTCTTTAAACAGCTGTAGCTTTACAACTGCGACCACCTTGGCGATTGGAAATTTAATTACGTTAATAATCGACCCGGATTTGATTTTGCACGTGAACAAAGTCGCGGGGGTACAGCTCGTCTATAATAAAAACCCATCAAGATTCTTTTAATCAGCACGAGTTCCGCCACAGCAGGAACTAGAACAAAAGAAAAAAGTCGATAATTAAAAAAATATCGGCGCTTTGAAGTTTAATTACCGACTTTTCCATGTTCTCGCGAAATCATTCTAGTTCGGCCCGTAGCGATACACACGCCGCAGGTGCACATGAAATTTTATGCCGATATTTTAACAAATTTTTCATGAAAAAGTTATCAACAGAATTGATGCTACACTGCAATTTTCCGGCACCTATATCTAAGTATCGTAGTGCCGCCTTTTCGAGATTTCCATCTCATTCTACGATCTCATTCTATCGATATTCCAAAATTTCTCCACTAAATCGACAGTTCTGGATTTTTATACAGCGAACACCATATTTTTGGTATTTTGGCAAGTTTCTGGTTACTTCGGCGTCGCGATTTTGTTACAAATATCATTTAGAACGGAAGTCGAGGAGACTATTTGAATTCCATTTCTCGATATTGGACTCCGTAAGCCGCATACCAATACTTTTGAGTGTTAACCGTTTTTTTAGATAGAAAAGCATATTCTTGGATTTCTGGAAATATTTCGATTCCTTCGAAACAAAAACTTTTCGAATTGTAACATTAGTTTCGCGAACTCCACGAAATGTAGCTTCGTGTGGCTACATTCAAATATTAATGTCAATTCAAACCCTGAGCATTCGACTATATTTGTTAACATATATAAACTAACGTTATACTTACCGCGAGTTGAACTTATTTTTTCGCAATAAATTTCATAAAAAAAAATAAGCGAACACGTTGGTTTACCTCGTTTAATGATATTTTCAGTGGTCCGATGAAGCGTGTTTTCATAAGCTATTGGTTCACGCGTGTTATCACAATACACGATGAAATACATTCAGCTGAAAACAGATACTACCCGTAAACGTTATTTTCCGTTTTTAACTTGTTAATTTTCGTATATCCGATACCTTTAATATTTGCGCTTCACCGTGGAGCTCGTTTTTGCGATAAAGGTAGACTTATTGCGACTCCCAGGTACACGTTCGATGATCGATGGGACACCGTAGATCCGTTTCGTATTACGCCCCATAGAAAAGGCCGGATCGACACGCGGTATGATGAATTATTTCGGGGTTTCTGCGCATTTAGACGTAGCCGCATTTTTATTGTATCCGTTATGAGTGGCGATGATCAATTATCCGCGGAGTGTCGTTCAGCTCTACCAGAATCAACTCGTTTTTAATTTAATGGGCCGCGAATAATTCATTTCGTTAGTTTCGTGCACGGAAGGATGTGTGCGATCGTGCGCGGAGAATACAATTCGCAAAATATACTGAATGCGCCGCGGCTATCCTTTATTTATTGCTGTACAGGATGAAAGTGAACTGTAAAAAGTTAGACCTTCGTCAATCAATAAACGCGCTGGGAGAAGTCAGATTTTTGTACGGTGAAAAACCATAATTACGATCCGACGAAAATTTAAGTAAAAATGATTTCACGGTTGTTGAACAATATTCAGTAATTGATCGTTTGCGTTACAGAGTAACGATGGATTTTAACGATGTGCAAACAGCGAGATGGTGATACTGTCAACGAAAATATAATGTTATGCAGAAGCGCAATAACAAATATGAAGAGTGCAGCGATTATTTATGTTAATGCAGTGTACTCTCCTACATTTTGCAATTATCGACATGAATTCCAATGTACAGTTAAAAAAGAAAGCTATTTCGAAATAGCTGAACGTTGGTTTTTTTTGTTGACATTAAGGATGTTTTGGAGGTGTTTCTATATACGCAAGAAAATTTTTCAAAATTTCACAAGATATAATTCTTACTAAATTAATGCAATTACCAAAGTTTCGGTGTTCGATTCACTGCACCGTTTAATATTTCTAGCAACTTTAACACGTCTTCTTACGGAGAATTCATAAAATTCCCTTCAAACCCTGTTTAAACCTTGAAAAACGCAAATAGAAACTGCATTTTTTATATATAGTTAAAATTGTTTAATTAATTATGTTGAAAATTTATTAGGATTCCCGAAACAGTTACACAGTAAAAAATTAAAAACTGTTACAAAACGTCAAATTTATCGTGTTGTCATCTCATTTAAATGGAACTTGTCACTTTCTTTATGCTTCGTAATATTTGAGGTTACCTTTGTTTTTCAACTTTTTAAACCATTTTGCTGTTGAGCAAGCCGCCACAAATAAACTTTCTCTGATACTATTTTACCTTTCCAACGGTAAGTTTCCGCTTTTAAAGTATCAGACATACTTGTTTAAATAAATTAAGACGTTCAAAATCACGATAGTTTCCAAACGTAGTTGTCACGTTTTTTGTTACTATCAGAATATAATTTTACGGAAATTTCACATGTTTATTTTCAGTAATAACCATGAATCAACTTTCTCAGGTATCTTCAATTTATTTAAATATTTATTTTTAACTTTTTATTGCATAGTTGTATAAATATATTGAATATCACAAATCTATTATCTTGTTGTTCAAAAAACGGGGTACAATCATTCGCAAAAGTCACTCACAATTGTTTATAATATCAAAACAATTTGATTAAAAAATAAATATAACATGAAAATCACTAATTAAACGAAAATCCATTGCCAATATATTGATGGATTTCGAATTTCTTGTACTTTTGTCTCCCATTGTACCTCCAGAACATCCTTAAATCTGACAATAAGCATTTCAGAGTGGTTGTTTGTAGTACAACAAAAGTACAAGAAATTGGAAATCCAACAATACATTGGCAATGAAAGCAATTCATAGGTACATATTGCATTAAAAAAATAGTTTAATTTAAAAAGCTTCCGTTTAATTAGTCAATTTCTGATATATTTATTTTTTAATCAAATTGTCTTGATATTATAAAAAATTGTAAGTGACTTTTGCGGATGATTGTACCCCCCGATTACGCGATAAGAAGTTAAAAATAAATATTTAAATAAATTAAAAATACTTCAGGAAGCAATATTCATGGTTATTACTGAAAACAAACATGTAAAATTTCCGTAAAATTGTATTCTGATAATAACAAAAACGGTGATTGTTTTGGTTCTATAATTTTTTGACGTTTTATAACAGTTTATAATTTTTTGCTCTGTAACTGTTTCGTGAATCCTACAAAATTCTCCATCAGAAGACGCGTTAAAATGTGCTTTAAAAAACTGTAAGTGCTATAAATATTAAACGGTGCAGTGAATCGAACCCAAACTTTGGTGATTGCATTGATATAGTAAGAATTGTATCTTGTTGAATTTTCAAAAAACTTCTTGCGTTTTTATATACTTCTAGAACATTCTTAAGTGCGTTTCGACAATTTAAACGTTACCTCGTAATCTGGAAGTTGCTAATGATCCATTTCGGCAGTTATTAATTACAATTTATAGAGACATTTGAACAAGTGATAAAGCCAATGTGTATTATCAGGTTCGCAATTTGTATTTCAATAAGCTCGATACACATCGCGCGCACACATATATCATTGAAATTGGCGGGAATGTAAACGTAGGACGCTTTGAGCGCAGACCAAACCGAAACGTTGCAGGTGCATAAGATTTCCTGACGTTCGATCGCGTTACAAAATTTATGTTTTACGTATGTTAATATATCGCGTCGGAATGTCCCCTTAATAATAAAACGTTTCGCGGAGGATAGAATGAATTAAAACCGGAGGAACGTAATTTAACGAAGGTCGACTTAAAACCGGATAAAACCACGTTGCAGTGATCGATTGTTTCTTCTCCGGTATTCCAGCAACAATGCTGGAATACCGAAGAATTACGATACACATATATCGGCCGGACATAGGGCAGCACGACAAAGGCAATAAATTATTTTAAGAGCCGTTACGCGTATTATAATGGATGCCCGTTATACGGCTTTCGTCGCGAGGAATTCTGAAAAAGGAGGAGAAGAATTGTCCTCGAGCGAATTCCCATCTCCGACAAGAGTTACAATTAATTGCTATCTACACGCAATAAATTGGCCGCGAGCGCTCGCGAGGGACGATGATAATGTAAAAGCTCGGCGTGCTCTATCTTCGCGAAGCGCGTTGGTCATTGTATCGTACGACAAAGTTGAAAACTTACTTTGAAAATTATTGCGAGTCCTACACCTGTGGTATCTGATACGCCCTTTCTCCGTGTGGAAGTTTCTACGAATCTCGTGTTTTCCAGTGAATTATTATTATTATTATTATTATTTGTCTTATTCGCAGTTCACCAGGTGCGTGTTAAACGCAAGTCACGGAATAAATAGATCGTTTCGATTAACGCCGGATCGCGACTACGTTGGATTTCACTTTTTAGTAGATCTGTCTAGCATTGTTATTGTTATAGTTATTTATTGGCTTAATCTGGAGCATGAATTTCCCAGCTTTCCAAGCAACATTCGGCGCGTTACCGCGAGAAGCTTTGTATTGGAATTTGTTTAAGCCATTACCCTGACGCCGCGCCGTCTCGCCAGGAATTGCTATTTCTGACGAACGTGCGAAAGACAATGACAAGTAGTTTCGTTCAAATGATCTAAACAACAAGAAGAATACACGCTCGGCAACGGTCTGAAGTGGCTTCATTCTTCATGCCCGACGCATGAACGTCGTCGAGACCTTACTACAAATGAAGGAACTTCGCGGCAGTAAACTTACCTCGAGACAGGTGTGCGAGGGAAGAAGAAAGAGATTATATCGAGTTCTCAGGAGCCGGTGCGGCGCGGCGCGCGTGCGAGAACGCGTTTGTTTCTACGCTATCGTGTTTCGCGAAATTTTCGCGGCATCGGCCCGGAGGAAGGTGGAGCGCGGTTCACACCTCGGAAACTTTGAATTTAATTTTCCATCTCAGACAAAGCCGGTGGCAGCGGGCAAACGAGGCACAGTGTAACGGATTGCCGATCCGATTGCACTGGATCTCGAACAATTGATTATTTTATTGGAACTTTGATGAATTAATTGGACACGAAGTAATCGAACATCCCCTTCGGTGACCAAAAATACAACCCCCGACACACACGATGATTCCGATTTTTAGAAAAAACATTCACAATTTAGAAGCATAAAATATTACTTTATGGAGTTAAAACTGATGGGAAATGAAAACAGGCTTATTGAAGAATGAAAAATAACAAAATAACATAAGCATCCATTTATTATAACACAGATACGAAAAAATAAACTAAATGTTATAGGAAAAAAAATTCCAATTTGATTTACACTGTCCAACACCAAACTTGTTCAAGAGTTACAGTTGAGTGATTTCTATAGAGTTTTTTTAGACGCACAGTTTTTAAGAAAATTAATTTGAAAAAGAAAATATATTTTTTCAATTCTAAATAAATATTGTCATGTTATTATACAAGATATTGCACTGTTCTTTGCAGAAATAGATTCTATAGACTTTCCCGAATACAGTGATATCCAACGTTAATACATTATGAATCTTTAAACATTTTAAACAATTGTTAAAGATGGAGAGACAACCTTTTTACACCGATTTGTGAGAATATTTTTTCGTTTATCTCATAAAATAAGGTGGCAACGAAAAATCGAACTATATCACGTGATAGAGCAGACTTTTATCTTGAGACTAACCCAATTCCAACCCTTTGAAGTTAACAATTCGACATTTTTTTTTTAACCCGAAAGCAAAATATCTTCGCCCAAGAGCATGAGTTGCCACCAATGCCGTGGTGTATCTCGCCGTACCTTTTTTTCGTATAACATTTAGTTTATTTTCTCGTTTCTTTGTTATAATAAATGGATACTTATGTTATTTTGTTGCTTTCATTCTTCCATAAGCCCCTTTTCATTTCCCATGAGTTTTAACTCCATAAGGTAATATTTTATACTTCTAAATTCTGAATGTTTTCTTAAAAATCGGTATCAACTATTATATACAACAATAAAATAATTAATAATATGTATGTCGAAATTCGCGAAAAACGTTTCTAAAAAACCTTGTATAACTTTGTATGGTTTTGGAGCTAAGAAAAATCTGATTATTAATTTGAATTCAGCACCACAAAATCTATAAAACTGTACGATTTTGATTAATTTAAACTTCGAAGTAGCTTCCAAAATGATTTTTCTCCGCGTTTTTTCTCGTTGCAAGCCAGCGTGCGACGGTTGGTCGTTCTGTGGGAAGTACGAATCGGTGGGGAATCGGTTTCGATTGCGTTGATCCGGATGCTCTGTTCGGGTTCGTCCTTCCGGTCTGCTGTCGATAAAAATGGCGCAGGCTGGTCGTGCCGCACGGTGGGCGAGCTGGCCTTTGAAAAACCGCTGTAAAGTTTGACTTTAACTAGGAAACTGTACCCGCGGCCGTGGGACATAAATTTTTATGGCGACCTATAAAGAACAAAAGCTAGCGTTGCTTAGCTCAAAGTGTCTCCCGTTAACAGCGGCCGCGGATTAAATCTTTCCGCGACCGCGGCGTTACGCGTCTCTCTCTCTCTCTGCTTTGTACCAGAGAGATGTTTTACAGCTCGGAACTCGGTTGAATATAATTCGTTGATACGGTAACGAGCTCAACGCGCTCGCGCTCGCAGCCAATTAAAGTGGCACTGATTCGGCGTTGCGCATGCCAGAGACTTCGGCGGAATTTGATTTAAATATGGAGACATAGACCGCGCCGAACGAACCGTGAAATCGTAAACACGCCGGGCCAGCGAGGTACAAATTAAGCTCCGCGGCGTAGGCTCTTTCGCCTGCTCTTTGACCGAGCAGCAAAGCTCCGACTCAGTGAAACGATGACCAACGAATCCCCTACCTGAAATGGCTGATTCTACAACTAATCGCAAGCTCCGACGCTTAAGCTAATTCACCAATTCTAGATCTCATTCGGATAATACACTACAAAATTGAGGGGGCTTCTCGTGTTACGACTGCGAAGACAAGCGAGCTTTAAGGATTTTCTTCGAACAACGTACTAGTGTTTTTCTCAAGTTAAATTCAATACACAAGACTATTACTTATCAAATGAAGGTATCGGTAAACTTTACGTTTACGGGGGGTAGCTCCGATGACCTCCTTGACATATGTTGCCAAGGACAACATTCTGAACAATTTTTGTTATTACGACTATCCGATGATCGGTTTTAGTTTTCGAGATAATAGCAAAAAACTATTGCTTGTACTAAATTGAATTTTCCGTATTCACGCACACTCCGTGGCAAGCAATGCAAGCCAGCCCCGACGCAGCGTCAGTTTCTTGTTTTCGTAAACACGTGTGGAGATGATAGAGAAAACAAGGTCGGTCTCACTCTATATAGAGTGATACAGGGTGCGGCACCTAAAACAGGTCACCTGAATAAATTGCTTGGTTTTGAAGATAGAAAAAAAAGGATCAGACCAAACTTACTTGATATCGAGATGCTCGTAATCTGATGTCATTAATTTTTTTATAGGTGGAGACGTCAAGTAGATATGACGGTCAACTCTGATTTTTTTTAATGGAACGGTATGGTTCTTTATTTCCATTCTGATGTTTTAAAACGAATACAATGACCTATTATGAAGGTCATTCAAGGTCACGCAAGGTCAACTGCAATAGAAAATAAAGTGTCTCAAAGCATTCACTGAGAAAGTGAAAATGGTTATCATTTATGGTGAATATCATAGAATTATGAGGAAAACGGTGCGCGTTCTGTCTTTACAAACATTATAAAAAAGTTTCGAGAAACTGAAAATGTGGATAAAAAAACACACTCGAGGAAAAAAGCAACTGATGATGGAAACACGATAAACATTGTAACAAGTGTAATACAAAATCCTCACGTTGGTGTGTTTATTTATGTTCATGAAGACACAAAAGTATTTGAAGGGTGCTTTGAGACACTTTATTTTATATTGCAGTTGACCTTGCGTGACCTTGAATGACCTTCATAATAGGTCATTGTATTCGTTTTAAAACACACTATCAGAATGTAAATAAAGAACCATACCGTTCCATTAAAAAAAATCAGAGTTAACCTTCATATCTACCTATAAAAAAATTAATGACATCAGATCACGAGCCCCTCGATATCAAGTAAGTTTGGTCTGATCCTTTTTTTTCTATCTTCAAAACCAAGCGATTTATTCAGGTGACCTGTTTTAGGTGCCGCACCCTGTATAAGGTAAGCTTTCAATTTTGAAAGACTACTCTTGGTATTTCGTATGCGTGGTCGGCTCTCCGTACCCTCCACGACATAACCACACCTCACTCTGTTCGTATTATTTTTTCAGTACTATTTCAATTTCTGGATGACAATTATAATGCAAAGATCATTCGAACAGAATGAGGTGTGGTTAGATTAGGTTACGTTCAAAATGTTGAAATCTATAACATATTTAAATTTCTTACACAAAAAGTTCCACAAGGAATCGAAGTTGTATGTCAAATTTATAAATTCATGGAGATGCATATTGAGGTAATTCAATAAATCAAAAGACTTGCAACTAACGCACTGATGTATACACTCATCGCTACCGATCCGCACTGGATTGCAATGGATCACATTAGAATATATGGGTTCTTGTTATGTTTATTTATCTAAGGTGTAGCTCATTCGAAACTATGGCAGTTTTACGTTGCCACGGAACGTGCGCGAATACGTAAAATTCAATACAGTTTTTTGCAATTATCTCGAAAACTAAGACCGAGCACCGAGTAGTTGTAATGACAAAAGTTTTTCAGAATGTTGTCCTTGATAACATATGGTGAAGGTCTAGGTCAACGAAGCTGCCTCCCCTAAACGTAAGGTTTACCGAGATATCTATCGTGAACTCGTTGCGCCTAAATAAGAAATGGTATTCTCTAATATTGCGGTTTGTATCGCTGGACGACGAACTTTTAGAGTAGGTATTAATATCTTAAGTTTCGGAATGCAAGGCATTTCGACGTACCACAAGTAATTAGGAAAAGCTTGGTCATGGTCCAGCTTATAAACTCGTCGTGCAAGCTATAGCGAGGTGTGCACAGTGTTCGTCAGAGTGAATTTCAAATCATCCTTATTAATCCATACTTCGGGGCAGCTTTAAACTTTTCGTATTACATTGACTGATAGGGTGGTAGAACGTCTAACGAAGCTATGGGAAATAATAGTTGACTATGTGTACACTAACGAGAAAACTATTTTATTCGTGTTATTAAACTACTCGGCAAGGATCGAACGATTATTTCTTATATAAGACGAAATATTTCTTATATAAGATTGAGGTGTACTTATAACGGAACAAGAAACGGTTTCGCTAAACTCGAATTTTCTATTCGTTTATTAATTAATACGAGTCGACATATTAAACGCCGGAACATATTTTATATTTTAAACGATCGAAGTTTGCGAGGCTTGATTTTAGGAACATTCTATGTATTTTATTGGAGAGTTAATGGCTAATTAATATGTATTACATCCTACCGCGATCGACATACATAATGAATAACTTTTGTAGTTTATTTAATGCATGCTGAATATAATGAATTTATGTCTGCCGCACGGTTGGTATAATTCAATAATTTATTGTCCGAAGCTAAAGCCAGGTAAAGCTGTAAGTCAACCAAAAATTAAATCTCAACATAATGAAAACATGTGATAATGATCATAAATTGCAATAACAATGCTGTTTGAGCTCTACAGCACAGCCACTTATTTTCGGCTTTGCTCCGCGGCGACGCGATACCATAATTAAAATTGATTTAGATTGCATCGCACACCTGTACATCTAATACCAATTGTTATTCGAACAATTACTACTGACAATTGCATATCAAGTTCGATCTATAATTGCGAATAAGATGTTTTTTTTTACTTCGTATGAATATCTAAATTGTGTAACCTCGAATTGTTTATAGGTATTTCTTATACACTTTCTCAGCGTGATAAATAACAAATTGAAATCTCTGTCGTGTTCGCGATATAACTTTACGCGAACTGGTTCAATTTGATATTTTACATTTAATCCTGTTTCTGCCCACGTTACCATGCCTAAGCTATTGTTTCGAATTTCGAGGTAAGAAAATTAATGAGTCGAGTGAGTAAATTTCTTTCTTTCCTTTCAGGTTACTACAATTTCAACCAAACGAAGTTTCTTTGAAACTAATATTGAAGTAATTGGGATCGAAAATTCTTGATACTTCCAAAGTAATAGCTGGTAAGTAAATTTCTGCATTTTTCAACATGTTTGTACATCCACCTATTTCGTAACCACATATGATAAAATCGGGGTGGGGTTTTCTTCGCCATATCGGATCAATTATACGTGTCATCTAGTATGACACTTTTTATAATTATAATCTCTCTATCTCTTCACAATATATTGTTTTATCATTCTAATGTACTGCTTTCAATTTTAAGTATCCGTCTTTACATAATATTTTATTTCGCTTAAAATCAAGTCCCCTTTAACACCGCTATAAATAATCTTATTGAAGGACCTGCATGGGACTAACGCAACTCAGAACTCGTAAATAATATTTTTTAAACATACTTATTTCAATTTATGGTCACTATCGCGAGTTCCATTATGTTGAGATTTAATTTTTGGTTGGCTTACAGCTTTATCTGGCTTTAGCTTCGAACAATAAATTATTGAATTATAACGATCGTGTGGCAGTCATAAATTCATTACATTCGGCATTCATTGAATAAACTACAAAAGTAATTTATGTTTGAACACCGATCGTGTATATAATACATATTAATTAGCCATTAACTTTCGAATAGAATGCATAGAATGTTCCGAAAATGAGGATCATTGAAAAATCATGGATTATCAATTTCAATCATTTCAAACATTCAATATGTTTCTGATATTTATCGCATCGATCGGGAAAGGTTTCTCAAGTTTTGTTTCTGCTTGCAGGGTGTATCGGTTGCAGGATCACAGGGGTAATCGAGGATCGGAAACAAGGATGCGTTTCTTAGCGACGATAACATTCTTCGCGGTGTGTATCCTGTGCATTCTCGCCAATCCTACTGCTGGTATACGCAGCGATCTGGAGAGACAATTCTATTTTCCCGACCAGGCGGAATACGTAGAGCTCTCCATGAAGTGTCCTGAGAACACGATCCTGTGGCCAGCGAACCGTCGGTGTTACAGGGAAGGCGAACAAGGACCCTGCAATGTCGGTCGTGTTCTGATACTCGATCGAAAATACCTGATTCCGGTTTGCAGGGACACTGTGTTTTAGAGTACTTAAAGAACGAGCACGTGGCGCTGTTGTTACCGACTCGAAACCACCCTGGCACAGATGCTAGCAGGTACTTAAACGGGCTTGGATATTTTTAATTCGAACATTAAATCGATAATATCGTTATTGGTCAATAAATTCGTCGACGCAAAAGATCCGTAAACGCGGTCGATATTAATTAAGCAGAAGTTTGCACACTTTATCATTTTCTCTTGTACTGAACATAGCTTTCGAGTGTCGATGTGCAACGCTCGATATTTGTAATAATTAGACTGCGGATTTTTAGGTAGAACAATTCCATTGAATCTTTTAACAAGTTGACAATTATACAATCGTAATCTTAAATTCATCCAATCGTTTTACGATTTTCAATTTCGTCCACTTCATGTTGTCGCATCTGCACAAGATCCGCAGTCTAGTAATGTGGCTTGCGTGTCTGGCTACTACGGGCTGAATCTACTTAGCGCTTATACAGTATTTTATCCGTATAAGTCCCCAGCACGGGTCTGCCGAAGGACATTTATGCGTCAGGGACAGTATTCTTTGACTTTTGCCGAGCATAGAGAAAGACAGCCAAGTTCGAGAGGCCTCGGTCGCCGAGAAATCTAAACATAGCTAATCCAAATTTCCAATTTCATTATTTTTCATTATTTTTTTATGGGACTTCGAGGACCATATTTGTGACATTTGTCAAATAAAAATCATACCAAATATGATAGAATTCCGATTATATGCTTACTTGTGTAATAGACAATTAAAGCATCGAGCGCAAAAAAAGAGAGTCGGCGGCGAGCTTTTAAAATTTGAAATATGCCGGCGACTGCGACGCTTTGCATCCTTCCTCGTGCCTGAAACTTTAATTGTCTATTACACAAGTAAATATCATCGGAATTACATCATATTTGGTATGATTTTTATCAGAAAAATGCCACAAATATGGTCATCGAAGTCCCATCACAAAATAATAAAAAATAAGGAAGTTCGAAATTCCGATTACGCGGTCTCACCAATATACCCGAGCCGCATGATGTCATACTTCTCGGCTACCGAGATCTCTCGAGTTTCGCGGCCTCTCAAGGGGTTATATCCCGCAGTAGTGGGGATAGATCTGAGACATTTACAGGTCAGATTTTTAGGACATTTATGGATAAAATACTGTATCAACGAACAACATGATCATCAAATTTCTGTCCAATTGTAGATGCGCATTAGTCCTGTTATACAATTGTTTATTGCAACCAGCATAAGTAGGAATATTAAGTAATGGCACTCGTGATAATTTCGTGATAATTTGAACGTGATTTTCATTGCACGAAAGAAATGTGAATTATTTCTGTGATATGATGAATTAAACTGGACCAATAAAATTGTCGTACGGAGATTCGAAGCTTCAAATTTAAAAAATTTTAAGCTTTCTCGTGGTTCTTGTTAATATACAGGATGGTCTAGAATTTTGTATCTACGATTTTCGGGACAATACAATGATTTACTATACCTTGAATTGACTTTAAGTTGACTCTTCTTATATAGAAACGCAGCTGTACTTAATGAAGTATGATTATAAAGTATAATTAGTAATTTAAAGATAGATTAAAGCGTGCGTGACTGATGGTACTGAAATAAATTGCTAGAAATGCTGTTAGCGTTTCTCTAATCAGATCTTCGACGTGTGTGTGTTATTCTAGTGCTAGCACAGCCCAGTGATGCCGTCCCGTCCTACCGTGGTACTAATCCTTACCCCCACTATGACCTACTGTTGCCCTTACTTTCCGTTTCCAACGCGCTCGCGCGCTACACAGACTAGCGTACCTTTACTATGTAGCAGAGGTACGCTGGTGTATTTGTGTGTAATGATATTCTTCTGATTTCTTGATACTTGAATTACAAATTTTTCAAGAAAGTAATGAATTATTATTTCATGAATTGCAACGATGATAGTAATGCTCTTTGTAATCTTTCTGTCGATGTCAGCAGGTTTTCAGAAATTTTCGACACTGATTATTTCTCTACTTGTATTGTCGATGATTCCATTAATGGGTCCCGTTACGTCTGGCGACGTATAGCGTAGCGCGCGCATAGGTATTAAATTATAAGTCGTTATAGTATTAAGACACCGTTCTATCTTCCCCATTCCATCGTCACTCTACCTCTCGACGTTATTCCAATCCCAAACCCTATCAACTGTCTATTATGCCGCACGACGCTCAGCAATACGTCATCGCGTCCAGCGATCCCTACTCCTCGCGTTAGCGCCTCCTTATCTGCCACCCACTCCTACTCCTAATTATCCCACTTCTATACACCTTAAACAATAGAAGTTCAATGAGCCCTGATTTTTTTCGCGATCTGCACTTCTACTTCCGAATTCCATTGAGAGACGTCGTCGTCTCCCGGAGTCCCGCGCGTTCAGCCCAGAGGCCTTACCTCTCAGGACCAATTTTGTACTCGCATTAAAGTATCATTTAAAATAGACGTAGCGTTCCGTTATTACAAGTCCTTCTACGTCGCGTGGAATATTTGTCTTTATAAAACCTTTCCTGTAGTGTCTAGAGCATTCACTTGTATGCCCAGAAGTCCACCAGTGGCTCTGTATGTTCGTGACGCTCAGACGCATTGATTGTTCTTGAAACGCACTCGTTGCACAAATCCAAAATATTCCATGTCGCGTCGCGCCGGTCGCAAATACCAGTTGAGAAAGCTCGCGCGCGAATACGTGTCGGAGACGTCTCCTAAATTCTCACCAATACGATTTTCTTTTGCATATTCTACTAATTAAACTAATTAAACTAATTTGGACATACAAAAGGGTTAAAAATATATAAAAATGGTTTTTGGGTCGCATTCTATACATCTTACTTGGTTCGATTCGCAGGTGGTTCAAATGAACAAGCTGCCGTTAGTCGTCAGCTTCATTGCCAGCCACAACTGCAACATGGGTCACATTCTGTCCCTGAAGAATAAGATCGATCCAATTCTAAGCAATCTGAAGAACGCGGTGGTGGAAACTTGATGGTTGCCGGTCGTGCATTATGGGTGATGAATGCCGAATAATGTTACTATACATCTGTTTCACTACGTAAAGAAAAATTCGAATATTTATTCTACTTTTGAATAGTCCGTTCGACCCTTTGCATTCTGAGGAATAAGCAATGCAAAGGCAACCCTTTCAAGGGAGTGATAGAAATACGAATGTGGCGGGAGGGATAGCCATTCTATAAAGTTTAATACGATTTCTGTTCTGTGTCGCAGCATTTCGATACTTTCTATATAGTATATGGTATACGATATATAGTATACAATATAATATACCATATAGTATATCATATATTTTTGTATTTGATCCTTCGCGCTTGGAGCTGTTTTAACCACTTACGCTAGAAAAAGTATGACTGACGCGTGTACCAGAACGGTCCAGTTTCTGCGTAACAATCGCATGACAACGCACATACCATGTCGTGGACGATTCTGTGACAAAAGCATAACGACGTGCGTGGCACGTCTTTTCAGCGCAAGTGGTTAATGCAAAAATCGAAGAAGTTGGATAGTTGGATTTTATACGATTTTATTAATTTTATCGATATTTGCTACAGCATACGTGTAAAAAGTAGTGCTAAAATATATTAGTGAGAAGCAAGTAATAGTTTTCAAGTAATTGCAATATTGATGTATTTGTAACGTGGAACGCAAATTACAATGGATACAGTAACGGCTTGTTCTCTAGTCCGTTGAGAATGTTCTGTGCGGCAGCGATTGACATATCACGTCTTGTCTTCTTGGTAGCACTGCCCAGATGAGGTATGATCACTGCAATACATATTTGTATGTATACATATTTTGTTATACACGATTAAGTGAAATACAATGTGTAATAGTAATAAATGCTTAGAATTCTACTTGCGATATTTGTTTGATGCATAAGCATATGCATAATTTTACTCGGAGGAGAACGCAATAATATATGGCAATTCAATTCGATATATGGCGATACTCACCAGCATTGGGGAGCTTTAGAAGCGCATGATCGGGAGGCAGCGGCTCCGGATCGGAAACGTCGAGGCCAGCAGCAAAGATCGTTCCACTGCGTAACGCCGTGACCAGTGCGTCCGTGTTGACAACCTTGCCGCGGCCGATGTTTACGAACACGGCGGTCTTCTTCATTTTACCGAAAGTGTCGGCGTTGAATAATCCCAACGTTTCGTTATTCAGTGGCACAGCAACGATCACGAAGTCGCTCTGCTCGAGCAGTTGATCCAGCGACACGAAGTGAGCTCCTAGTTCGTCGCCTACAAGTATCAAATAATTATATCACATAGTTTAACGAGAATCTTTCTAATTCGATAGGTACCTGCTTTCTTGCGGGAGTGGCCAGTGTAGACGAAACGACCGACGTCGAACCCCTTCAATCTCTTGACGATTGCCTGTCCGATATTGCCCAGTCCAACGATACCAACCGTTGAACCTTGCAAGTCTTGACCAAGCAACCACTGGAGACCGTGTTCCACTTCTCCTCTGATTTAACAATCGTTTCAACATCAACAAGCATGTTATTTTTACGAGCGTAATAACAATTGGCAAATGAGAGAGAACGAAGAGGAAAAGATTTAAATTGCAAAAATATCGCTGTAGTAATGCTGTAGTGTAATACTGTAGTAATACTGTAGTAGTACTAAAAATATGTTTAGAATTTAGATATCATTGTTCAGTAGAAGCTAAATCTTCTCGAGATTGATTCTCGTTGCAATGTTTTCTAATCACTGGGATGGGGTTCTCAACATATTTCGAACATGTTTCAGAACGTTAATTAATTACCGTTCGAGTTTCAAACGCCCTTCGTGTGTCCGCCTCGCCGCGTTCAAAGTTAATAGTACTGCAATCTCAGCGACCGCGGCTGACAAAACCATAGGCGTGTTTCCCACTTTGATTCCTCTTCGTTTAATTTCGGGAACGTCCAAATGGTCGTAGCCAGCCGACATGGTGGACACGACCTTCAACGTTGGACCTGATCGTTGAGAACGTCTTTTTAAATATACAATTTCTAATTTCTTATTAATGGAAATTCAGAATACTGTTGTGGAAATTCTGCTTTTTTAAAAACGAGAATTTTGCAAGTATTAGTTATTACTGGACAGCGGATTTTATGCATTTATGATAGAAGCGAATAGACGTGATTTAAGACTTTGAAAACATTGGAAGAATTCAAATTATGAAAGAAAATCAATTTCCGTTTCACTCCAGTTTGTTGAATTTGAAGTAGAAAAGTTTCCATATTCTATAAAGATCCGCTGACTAATAATTAAAATTTCTGTGAAAAGTTGATGTTGGTATTAGGTTCTTTATCTGTACCTGCAATATTAAGAAATTCAGTGTTCACATTATAATGCTTTCCTATAAAGACTGCATCGTGGCCTGGAAGTGCTTGTAACACATCTTCGCGAAAAGTGTTCGCATTATCGTGAATTATCGTAACGTCGCATCTAAATGAACAGAAAACGCAATTAAATATTTATTCACATACTCACAATTACTAGATGTTTTTAGTACATCTCTTCTATACTAAATATTACTGTATGTACGTATAACATTACTTTGTGCGAAGCAGATCTATCCCTTCAGACGGCACGTCGCTGCTGGTAACCAATACACGTGGTTTCATCGTGGGTCTGTCGTTTGTCGCCGGTCTATCGCACACTGCTGCAATTGCAAAACCATTCGCAACTGTTATAAGCACCCACCTATGATACTCCTGCGTTATATAACAACTGCATCAGATCTGGTATCAGATTTTACGCGCACGCGTGAGTCAACGAGAAGATAATGGAACTCGGAAGTTACAATCGTTGTAAACATAGCGTCAGAAGGAGACCGACTCGAATTTTAAAAAACAGGAAGGATAAAAATAACGTTATCGAAAGCTGCGTTTTTACAATAACAACCACCACAATATCCTACTCAAACTGTTACACATGTACGACCCGCATGGCCTCGCTAACGATTATGCTATCTGCAGATAAACACGTTCAGAGATAAAAGTAAAAGAAATGAAAATTTCCGCGCCGCGCAATAGTAGGTAGACGGGGGAGAAACCTTACCGTTCATATGTTTTTGTTTTCGTCTGCGCATTCCTAAGTTTTGGTGAAACGTACAGCTGGATTTGACAAGCTGTGACCGATTGTCGTTTGAATCACGTTTGAATTGACCGCCATTACAAAAGTCCGTAGAGCGCCATCACCGGCAAAACGTTACCGACAGAGCAGTCCTGCTGTGGTGGATGTAGATTTCTATTAATGTTAATTGTATTGATTAATTTGTTAACATTTATTTTGTTTTTGGTTTCCTATCAACAAATCTGTTTATATAACAAATTAGAATTCTTTGAAAAATAAATATTTCAAAGAAGTAATACGTCATTTTATTTAGAGGACTATCTTTCATCCCCTGCATGGTGCCGACGATAGCACCATCTAGCAGGGAGATGCGGAACTAAGGTTCTAGCCGAGTTTGGTCACCGACAAGATAGTGTTAAAAACTGCCACCCTTACGAGACTACGTGTCTCACGAATTTTTCAGTGTTCTCTTACGCCCTCTAGGATATATTCTGACTGGAGTGAGAAACACAAGGCAGCCGACAGCATTTCGCCGGTACAGAAGACCACTAAGGAGATCTTGCTGGTAAGAACTGTAAGAAGGCGAATGAACTTCATTCAATGAAGGCATGAAATGTTACATTCTCCGACGAACCGAACTGGTCTCTTTCTTATGCCAAAAATCCAACTTTCGAAACTAGGAGATCAGTGATTAAAATGTTAGGCCTTTTTCGAGTTGATTAATTTCAAATCTTTTTGCCGAACAAGAATACCTGTCACGTTTGAATGAAATAACCGTTGCACGCCGCTTACTGAGCGGCGTCGCTAGGTGGCGCCACGAGAGGACGGTTGTTGCACAAACATGCAGTTTGAACCGCCACTTGCCGCCACTGATCGCTTAGCATCGTCACGCGGAGGTTTTTCGCATTTTCTCGCCAAATTTACACAAGAAAATGGCAACAATTTCTGCTTTCCGGAGGTAGAGTGTGATCTTATTTAATTTTCTTTGATATCTATGTATTTTCGAATCGTGGTGCATGCTCGCGGTAATTTGCTCGTGTGTCGTGACGATCAAACCTGTTTAAATTCGTTTCGTGGTATAGAAATAAAGTTTATCGAATTTTGGTACACATTCATTTTGATTTTCTATTCATATTGAATTGTTTTTTACGCTATTCATTCTGATTGTTTGCTATTATTTCTGACAGCTTGTGTGTTCTTTCTGATACAGATTCCGCGAGTAAAACATCGATGATATATCTACCTATTTGACAATCAATGTCCAGACGCCAACGGTCATTTCATACATTCACCTGCTGGGTATCACACGCGAACCCAGGATCATCAGCAACGTGATCATCGAAGGACGAGTGAGAATCGTCGACCCGTCGACGACCCAGCCGATCACACAGCAGCCGCCAACGAGCAGCGAGGGCGGACCGTCTAAAGGAGGCCTACCACATCCACTGACCGCTCATTCTACTGCCTGAGAGCCGCTAACGCTTCTACTTAGAAGTTCGTCAGTCAGACCGGCCGCCCTATCTACTTTCGTCGCCTCTATTGAATCGCCGTACCAGTAAGTACTAGCTAATATATTCATGTCCGCGAAGGTCGTGGTTCCCCGTCAGACGTCGGACGTACTTGTCGCGTGGACAAAAGATTGTAATATTTGAGCGTCTCGCGAATGCAACATATCACGAAGCGATAAAATCACGTGGATCAACTTCCGGGACGTAACAACAGAATGACAGAACCAGAATCTAGAACCGAAAACTAACAGTTATAGAATCGAAATAAGCCAGAATTAATATTCTATTTAGTAACAGTTATAACATCATTTCGGTTCTTAATAATTGTTTCGAAAACCGGAACCGATCCATAACAGTTTTCATTTCCTGGAACCGAATACTCGAGTAGCCGACTATCTCATGAGATACCTGTTGGGCGTGGATTCCGAATAAACATACTCGTTGTTTTAACTTAACCTAATGTTTATTCTAACTATATACAGTTCTAATAACTTCTCTATTAATACTTTTATTACAACTTCCGATCATCATCGAAAACTCGGCGGCACACACTAATGCTTATCTCACGCACGACACTCTCCGCGCGTGCGCCGTTCACACAGCGCGTTTCGAGAGAACCCCTTCAGGAGCGAAACTCGCTCCTATCAATACCCGGGTAGCCGGCTATCTCGTAAGATAGTCGGGTATCTCATAAGTCAGAGCTCTAGAATGAACTGAAACTGACACTAAAATAAAAACTTGACTTGCACGGAAAACCGAAAGTCTTGGATTCTAAAAACATTTTGTAATAACCAGAATCCTGTTCAGAGTTTCCATCGATTACTGAATGTTCGTCTATCGTCGTGTGGACACGCAGTCATCATTGCTATTCATGTTTACACTAGCAATTTGTATTCTAATCCTGTCAATTTTCAGAATATTAAAAAAAACTTTCACAAAACATTCTTCATATAACATACCATTAAGCGAGTAATATAAGGCATCAGTGTTTTAAATCTCATACAGCTATCCTATTCGTTTATGTGCAATCACAAGAAAACATAAAATTCCTTTTTATACTAATAGTAGTATCATTTTATAACCTACATTGATTAAGAATTTTTTACTCCTTTCAGTCACTACTATGAACCACAAAAATCTTGAACCCCTTTTATGAGTGATCGCAAACTGTTCGCAAACTTTAAAGTTACATTAAACAATTAGTTGCAAATAGTGGCAGCTGATTTTTACAAGAATTAGAGAACTGGAGATTCGACGAATATGCGTGAATTTGTTTACTTTCATTCAAAAAACTGAAGTGCATGAGGATGATTTCGGCGCACAGGTTCGATCAATAATAAACAATTTATTTTTTAACAATTTTGCAACTAACATCTCAACGTTTCGATCCTGATGAGGATCATTCTCAAGAGATTTTTGCGTCTGTAACGAAATGTAAATTTAAAGTAATACCGTAATACCATAATTTAAAAATATGTTTTAAACTAGAAAATAAATTATTTTTCTCACTTGTTATAAGCAGAAAAAATAAAGTTGATGAAAAATGCGTTATTTCATGCTGGTAAATACTAGACTGATCCTTGTTGAAGGTTACAACATAAATAGTAATACAACATGAACTTTTGTATCAGTTAGATTGGCGTTTGGGCCCACTGTGCGGCGCGGCGAGCTGCAATTGATGGTTCGAAATTGGATAATCTGAATTTTCTGTTGGTGACGCTTTAAGAATGGTTCCGTCGCACCAAGTTTCTTGCAAATATTTTCGCGGCAATTATGTCATGCTGCTCGCTTCGACCGTCGATAGTCGATACCGTTAAATAAATCCAGCCAACCCGTTTTTGCCCGTCGGCTTTCCAACAATCAACCGGATCGTTAAAGTTTGCCGTCAGTTTTTCTTCGTCGAAATTACTCCGGCCTCCTTCCGCCATGATGTGTCGTTAAAACCAACAATAACAACAACGAATAGTTATAGAGAGTAAGAGCGTGGGAAGTGCGAGACGCGGAACACGAAACGCGAAACAGTGGAACTGAGTGGATACCAATGAATCCACACTGTAGTCCTACTCGAAGGAAACCGACCTTGCGCTTAGTACAGTGTGACTCATGAAAGTATTTAAACACTCATCATGAAATACTGTATTTATTATAATAAACATATTATGTGATGGGGAAAGAAAGAGACATAGTTCAAAGCATTTACCATACACTGTCCTTCTTTGCGTCGAAAATTTTGATCGTTCATTACTAGACTGCAAGAAGTTTTACTTTTGACGCGCGTGGTGTTTTACGCATATGATTTTTCCATTTCATTAAATTTCGTTCCATTTCATTCCATTTCATTAAATTTCGTTCCATTTCATTCCATTTCATTCAATTTCATTCCATTTCATTCCATTTCATTCCATTTCATTCCATTTTGGAGACCCCGTTTTCGTGACCAAAATTCAATTTCTAAAAAACATATTGAAAAAAATTCTTTTCCTACAAAGTAACAACCCTTTAAAACTCCCAAATCTAAAATATTATTCATTTTAGATAATTCTGTGATGAGATACAGCTTTTAGATTTCAGTCATCGAATATCAGAAGAAGGACTTTAATGATGGTTTTATATATGTTAGTAAGCGCATTTCAAATATTTAATCCAGTTTTAAGCATTGTTTAGTCCATACAAAAATGTTTCAGAGTAATACATCGGACTTGTTTTATATGAAAGTTTTGAACATTTACTAACAAGGAGAGGCCACAAATAAAAAACGCATTTTCTGTTTAAAAAATATTTGTTTAATGGCAGATTTCATAAATTTTAGGATTAAAACTGAAATAAACGATAAAAACTACAAAACGTATATTTTAAATTTTCATTAAGGGCCCAAGTAGAAAAGTTAAAAAAAATGCCTTTTTTATTTTTGCATGTAACCATGTAAGATATAATCTTTTGGGAAATCTTTTCTGCATATCATTTCATAAACCAGTGCTTCCAATTGATTATAAAAGTCAGGTTGTTTGGTACAATTTTAAAAAAGTTATTCCATCTTAAAAAGTGTACGAACACTTTGTACATTCACTGTATCAGAGCTGGTGAAAATAGTATTTTAAATAGTAAATAATAAATCATCCTATTTCTTTTAAAGTATGTGTACATTTTTGAAAATAAAATATTTTATTTGATGCAGTAATTTTTGAAAATAAAATAATTTATTTGTGTCAGTAATTTTTGAAAACACTATTTTATTTTACAAATATTGAAATCATTTGGCCTTTGTCTTTATTTCAAATTCCATTTAAAATATTGTTGCTGAAAATAATGGTTCGCATTCAATAGATTTATGAGTAGAAATCGTTATTATTAAATAAAACGAAAATGTGGCAGATGATATAGTTTTTTATATTAAGTACCATTTCTTCTTTAAATTATTGCTAAGATAAGAAATATTAATGACCAGTAAGTAATGACATTTCTGAAAGTATTAGGTGTAACGACGTAAAAAATACAATAGTCTATTTCGTGTTTCAAATTATTAAAATAGAAATATTTTATTTTGTGGTTCCCATTGTTAAAATAAAAATATTTTATTTTGTGGTTCTGATTTTTAAAATAGAAATATTTTATATTTTCAAAATTGTATATCTGATTTAAAATCCTATTTTCTTTTACCAAAATAAAGTAGTAAATATTAAATAATATTTGAAATATTTGGTTCGCCAAATAATGCCTATACCTCTGGACTGTATATGTATACAAAATTTCAGCAAAATCAGAGGGTTGTCACTTTTGAAAGTTTATCCTAAAGGTTGGAATCTGCAAAATGCAAGAGGATTGAAAGAGAAATAAATGTCTTTCATTTTATAAAATTTTCAAGATTGTTACATTGTGACAGTGAAAAGAATGACACGCCCATTTTCCATAGAAATTGTTATAATTCGAAATACTCGGTTGATGTTGGAGGGGTGATGGCATGCAGAGCGTCTTACGTTTAAAGAGAATGTCGCTTAATTATTTGTTTAAAAATAAATTGGCTCGACATTGATTTTGTAGGAACATAGGTCGCATAAAATAGGTATATGACGCAAGTAAGAGATGAGAAGGGTTCGTAATAGGTCACGGGCTCATGTAGGGTGTGAACGGCGAATTATTAATAATAAAAATTAATTGTATCGAACGATGCCTCGGTTCGACCGATCTTTAAGGTTCGTACGATCGAATCGTCAACACAGTAATCTCGGTTCCTTGCAGTTTCTTAAATAAAGAAATAATTTTGTTAGATATTAAAGATGACGTTTTCGTAAACTATCAACAACTACTAACAGTAGACACACTATACGGCTTTCAAGCTGATGAACTATTATATGTTATGATTACTTGTTATATAAAATAAAGTTTCTCACGATAAATAAAATATACAAAAAATAAAAATCTTAATACATGCATCAGTACATTACGAATCAGCCATTTTTGAGCTTCAGTACTTCCAGTGTTATCTGAAATAATTGCACTATCAGAAACTAAATATGGTATTTAGTCCCAAATTTGAAATGCAATAGTATAAAATTTTTTATATTAATTTAATATTACCCTCAATAATAATATTATATCTCAATATAAATTGTGTAGGCTGCATCGGGAAAATTTGTATGCGGTACGAAACATCTTCTCGGGTCGAGAAAAAAAATCATTGTGATTCATTCCGCCGCTTGACGTTACACCCTCGTGACTTTCAACTTATTTTCGTAATAACGTCCTGTCTGGCATCGTTTGAGAAACCAAATAGTCGTCAGTGTTTTCTGATCCGTATTTTCGAGAATGTGATATTTTTTTAGAAGTGCATACACGAGTATTTGAACAAATGTACAATATTTCAGACACTGACTTGGACTATCTGAAACGAAGGAAATCACTTCATATTAACGTTGGTACTCTACGGATTCAATTATCAATCACATATAATTTTCTAAACATTTATTGAAACGTATACAATGAATTCCTCTTTAAAGTCTTTCTTACTTGGCTTTCTCTGAAAGATAAAAACATATTCATCTTACAAATCGAATGTATTGTTCCTTTATGATTCCAATTTCTTTCGTTCAGAAAAACCATTCACATTTTAAACAATTATTGAATATTTTGCACACAACAGAAAAGTGCTACAATATTTTTACTTAATTATTCACAGTGATATGTATAATTTTTGTCATATTTATCAAAACGTATAGGTATTTCAGGTCACTGTAATCTCCACCGTTACCACCCCGCCCATTGCGCCCGTTTACCCTGCCGCGGAATAGCACGGGTGCTGGCAGTCTTTTACAGTATCTCGTCGGTGCTGATGTGCTCCCTGTTACGTGGTAAAAGTGGGCTCTACCGTCGGTATAGGGGCTGTTCCGTGCTAAGCGTGAATGTGCAAAAAGTGGCGTCAAATTCAGACATAGGCGTGAGAACTCTCATTTTCTCTCTGGTTTTATCACCGACTAGGTACAGAATAGACCTATCATCTAATCATTATCATCTAATCATTTAATAGGATTCCTATACCTCGTTCGTGCTGACAGCTTTCTTAGTGGTAGCACAGACGAGTTTATAGGTCGTCGGTGGTGATAGGAATTAAAATCACAGTAACTTCCCTATAAAATCGGGAAGTTAATTAAAAATAGCTGTAGTCATTAAAGTCTCGCGAATACAGAGAATATTGTTTCGATTAGTTAATCCTTATATTTGGAATAAATAAGAAACGAATGATTACTGTACGTACAATAAAGGATATGTTTAGCTGCAAAATTCGAAATGTTGTAAACAGCCAAATATTAATATGTATTTTTAAATGTAATATGTATGTAATTATATACACAAATGTAATTACATAAATGTAATGTTTGGAACTGTATTGTTATTTTATAGGATGACATAATTTAATTTGTTCCTATGTTATTAATGATTACGTACGTTGCTTTGAACAATAAGAAGAGAAATAAATAAACAAGAGTATCGTTAATTAAATCATATGTGCATTATATAGCAAATGGTTTTTATGAAAATTTTCATGAACATTACTCATTTTTCGACCATGAAATTTTTTTGGTTTAACATCCTGCAATTCAACGGATAATTTTACTTTTCATCGTTTTCTGGTTAATGATAATGACAGATGCATAACGTGGTTGGTTAATAACGGTTTAGACGATTGGGTAGAAATGGGAAATTCAGAATTGAAAAAGAAATATCTATGTAATCGGCATTTTTTTATGAAGTAATTTTTACGCGTCGGGTGTTTTACGTAAAAGTGCCGTGTCTAGGGTGCTTGTTCTTGAAGACGGTGATAATGATAGCACAGACGAGGATCTTGCCGGTGGTGAGAGTAATCTTAATGTTGACGGTGATCATTATAGTGTTAGTGATAGTATTAGAGAAATTTTTGATATTACAGCCATTTCATCTTCACCAGAATGCCATATAGAGGAAAATCGGTTGATGCAAATGGAACAACAGTTAAAGCAAAGAGAAGAATGAGTGTAAGATTCTTCGCTCGCAATTACGAGCGAAGTCTAAAGCATTGTATAGGATTAGATATAAGCTTTCTTCAGGTTGTATTAATGATACATGTTTGAAGATGGCAATCGCGAAAAGAGTTTTAGAAGCAGTTATTACTAAATAATACGAAAATGTTACAAATGATATAGTTTCTTATATTATTAAAATAGAAATATTTTATTTTGTGGTTCCCATTGTTAAAATAGAAATATTATATTATATGGTTCCGATTGTTAAAATTGAAATATTTTATTTTGTGATTCCGATTGTTAAAGTATTCTATTTTCGAAATTGTATATCTTATTTAAAATACTATTTTCTTTAAGCAAAATAAAGTCTAAAATAGTAAATAGTATTTGAAACATTTTTGTCGCCACATAATGCTCACCTCTGACAGAATCATTGGAGGACTTTGGTTCTACTTTGCCGATTAGTATGCTAAATTCGACGTGGCGCTATTTGTCATGAGAGTCACATATACACTGCGATTTCGTTCAGTCTTCCTGTTTCGTCAGTCGATTTACACGGAGCGTGGCGTCCCGTCGACGCTCGCTTCGCTATATTAAACCTTCTCGCGTTACGAATTTAAATAGTATTTCGATAGCAACATAGGGGACTGCTATGCGACAACTGTTATAAATTTACGGTTTCTATCAGTGTAGCGACGTTGAGTCATACGTAGTCACCCGCCTTGACAATCATTCCACGAGAATCGTTCATTACTTTCACTTTTCTTTCTTGTACATATGTATTCGTAAAACACATTTTAGACGGTAGCGTGAGAAAATTTCAATAATACTCCTGCAGAGGTGGGCATTATTTGGCGAAAACAAACATTTCAAATACATCAAACCACAAAATAAAATATTTCTATTTCAACAATGGGAACCACAATAACATATTTCTATTTTAATAATCTGAAACACAAAACCGAATATTATATTTTTTTGCGTCGGTATACCCAATACTTTCAAAAATCGCATTACTTATAGATGAATTTAATATTTCTTATCTTAGCAATAATTTAAAAAAGAAATGGTAATGATATACGTAATATAAGAAACTATATTGTGGGAGCGTAAATATTAAGAAGCACATTCAATGGTGAATATGAAATATGGTAATAATACTATAACACGACGCATCTCTACATGTATGAATGCGAATAATATTTAAAATTGAAATTGAAAATAAAAAAAGGCGAAATATTTTCAATATTCTTTACATAATATACTATTTTCAAAAATGACTGCCTCAAATAAATTGTTCCATTTTCAAACAATTACTGCATCAAATAGAATATTTTATTTTCGAAAATTACTGCATCAAATAAAATATTTTATTTTCAAAATTGTGCACATACTTTAAAATAAATAGGATTTTTTATTATTTATTATTTAAAATACTATTTGCCCCAGCTGTGTTTAATTGATAGTTTATTCTTTACGCCATACCATTGTATAAAAATGGTGTTGAAGAGCCGGAGCTCCATTTGCCCAATTCAAGCCTGTCAATACATTATATTTTATTTGAAGCGGTACATAAAAGTTGCTATATACTAGCGTGTACATGTAAAAGATAAAAGATAAAAGGTGTAATTACACTTGGATATAGTAAAATGTGTTCTACTATCATTCTTGTATAAGCCAGGAATTAGTTATATTGTTTTGTCAATTTGAATTAGAAATGCCGCTATTGAACTCAGAAATGGGTCATCTTTTCTACCCAGAATTTTCGTAATGCCTTCATCTAAAACTGTGTCCTTCCTGGCGAAGATACTTAGGAGTTTTCCTCTCTTTTCGTTATATAGTGAGCCGTTCCAAATAATGTGATCGACGATTCAATGCTTTATTCTTACATCTTTCAATAAGAAAATGAGCACCGCTTGTGATTTATCGCAAGGGTCAAAAATGATGGTGAGGGTGGGGAGAGAGGGGGAGAGGGAAAGAAAGAGAGAGAGGGTAAGGAAAAAAAGTAGAACGAAGAGTTTCCTTCGTGTGGAGGGAGGTTCCACCTAACAGTTATCCGGCCCTAATGCTGGGCTGCTTCGACCGTCTGGCGCATACATACACATGCGAGCCCCATTTTCAATCGCGCGACCGGTTAAGAGATCGAGATCTTGTTTTCTCTCAGCCTTCCGCTCCTTTGCTCTCCGATTTAACTTCGTCCACACCTATTTTCATTGGCGGAGATAGTATAACAGCAATCAACAAACCGTTCTATGGCACGAAACGGAGAGACGGCCGCGCTTCAGTTGTTTCATAGCCAGTGAAAATTTTCACCTCGAGAACTCGCTCGAATTACTTTTACTAGATCGACTGATCGTAAATCACCGACGCCGTGACGAAATTGTCCTCCTTTTATTTCCTACTCGCACAGGATAACGAGAGAAGAATAAGCACGCGACTTTCGACCTCTATTATGTCTTCTCATGATCTGTCCACTACGTAAATATTTACGAGCCAACTAAATTCAGTGATTCCCAAAAATATTCGGACACTTGCTATAACTAACTTTACGACTTGATAATTCGTTTATTGATAAAGAATTCGTTCTAGCAATAAAATATTTATTAATGTTGATAAACATATATAATTTGTTTGTGAAAAATGTACATACGTTTCATAATAAAAATTATTAAACGAAATAATGTACCATTTGTGGCTCACAAAAATATTCGGGCAATATTAATTTGCCCATTTAGATAATGTAGTTTAGCATTACAAAATTTGTTTAACACTTTTTGGCATAATCTTCTTTCAAATATTCAACAGTTATATTCGATCACTTAGTTGCAAGTCTTTATTTTAATTCAGCTATCGATGGACTTAAGGTTTTTCGAATTTTTCTATCCAATTCATCCCATAAATTCTCGATAGAATTAAGGTCCGGTGATTGGGGCGGCGGATAAAGAATTCTGGGGCAGCGGTGTAATAAAAATTCTTGCACAATACGTGACTTGTGCTTGGAGTCGTTGTCTTGAGAAAAGTTAAAAGTATTATTAAATCTCACTTATTCAGCACTTTGTACTAAATTATTCTTGAGTATATTTAAATAACAAACATCGGAGGAGAGGGTGTCCATATGTCGGATTCCCCCACCGCCCTTAAACAAAAAAAAAGGTTCATCCCGGTTCAGACGGTCTGGTTAGAGTCTTCACTGTTAAAACAGCACGTCATATTTGTGACGGCATATCGCGCGTCTTTGTCCTCTTTTTGTTTAACATAATTCTGAAGAGACGAACGAATCGACTCGTAGGAACAAAGACAGTTAAACTAATTGTATTTTTACGTGTACGCTACTAAATTTCGGCCATTGACAGCCATTTTGACATTACAAAATAGCGAACATACCGCTCGCTTTCGTTATCAGACGAACTTAACACAATATACAGGGTGTCCCGAAACTCCCTCAGCATCCGGAAATGGGAGGATGCTGAGATCATTTCAAGCAAGATTTTCCTTTACGAAAATGTCATCCGAGGCATCGTTAAGGAGTTATTACTTTCACAGTTTTCTCTTAAACTAAAGCCAATAGGCAAAAACTGCAAGAGAGAAATGTTCAGAATCGTGGGTTTGACAACGTATTCGAATTTCATCGACATCGGCGAGGGTTTACGTGTCGAGAGTTTCTTGTTCGTTGCGATATCGCGGTGTGCCGACAACGCTCGGCTGCCGGCTCGCCGCGACGAACGCGTGTAGGTAGCGCTCTAATTGGTCCGTGTTTTTCGTTAATAACTCCTTAACGATGCCTCGGATGACATTTTCGTAAAGGAAAATCTTGCTTGAAATGATCGCAGCATCCTCCCATTTCCGGATGCTGAGAGAGTTTCGGGACACCCTGTATATATATACGCGAGTCTAGCGAGCGATTCACGGTGGTCGCGATTGACAAGCGAACGTTGTTGTAGAGACGGTTGCCAATAAGAGGCAGAGGTTGACGGAATGTGTGGGACGACGCGAGGTTTTTCCGCGATAATTTGTAAAATGGAGTATTGTCTTGGTCTTAAATGTTCCGCGAGTGATCCCGGGTAATAAGAGATTTGGATGTTGTGGATCTTTGTACACTCAGTTCGGCAAGACTTGGATTCTACCAGGCCGGTTACACATTTAAGATTCAGAGGCATTGGAAGCATTGACGTTCCCTTGCAGTGTATATCGAAGCTGGGGCGGATCGCAAGGCTAACCGTAGCGTAGTGCTGCCGGCGAAGGAATGCCTTAAGGGCAAGCCGGAAATTGTACAGGGAGTTCCAGTGGTACTCTGCTGTGGATCACTGCGCGTTGAAATCTGGTGATAAACGGTAAGAATCATATTCACATCATATAATCATATTCATTAAAGTGAAAAATCGATTGTATTATCACGTTTTATGTAAAACTAGCGAAGTATGTTTACATTTTTGCTCGTCACTGTATGTCGAGACACTCTGTACAAAAATATTCGACAAAGGAGGACAGAGAGCAAGAGATCAAGGAAATAAGGCAGAAGGTAAGGAATACAGCAACAGCAACAAACCATGAAACCGGCAGTAACCCCCGTTCTATAGTTTATTACATGGAACAGTGTAGGAAACTGTCTCTCTCTCTCTCTCCTTCCCTCTCCTTTCTTCCCTTTCTCCCATCACCTCTCCTTCTCTCTTGTTCCCCCCTTTCTCTCTCTCTCTCTCTCTCTCTTTCTCTCACTCACACACACAATCAGTTAGACTGAAAAAACTGTCGGCGTAAAAGCGGCGTAATTTTACGTGCTGCATCTTATTGTTAGCTAGAAGCTCTATCCGTGTGTGCACGTAAACATGTCAAGAGGCAGAGGCAGTGACGAAGGTGAAGTAGCCCGGGCCGGGCTGGCGCGGCGAGAGGCTAAAAGATCGACAGTCCGGAGAAAACGGGGATCTCGATCTCTCGGACCGGTCTTCAAGAGCCAACGTCACGTCCCAACAGTTAACTTCTTGCTCCGGCAACGAACACGCGGTATCATCTAGAGACAAACGAAATTTTATTCGAACAGCCGGGCTCGTATTTGTCGTATTTGTTTTTACCTTTGCATATTCAGCGGCAATTTCTTCTTATGGATGCATACCATTTTTTCGGATGTCGGTGAAAATTAGAAAAATCGATATTTCAAAAATATTTTAAGTCGACAGAGCTGCATCCAAATATATTATCTGAAAAACTCTATTAAAGCTCCATAAAAGTCAGAAATGGCGTTGCCACGAAGAAATTAACTATTTTCACCGTCCAACACCAACAATGTTTCCATATAACTGTTGGATGGATCCTATAGAGTTTTTTTCGCTGATTCCGAATTTGCCCTTAATTTTTTCATACACGCACAGATTTTGAAATACATGACTTAAAACAAAAAACGTATTTTTCGATTTTCAACAAATATTGTGATGTTATTATAAATGATATTGAATTGGTCTTTGCAGCAAAAGATTCTGTAGTCTTTCCTAAATAAAATGATGCGCAATAGTAATATGTTATGATTGTTTAAATATGTTCGTGAAATCACTAATCAGTGAAATAACCCTTTCAAATTTCCAACGTAGACGTTTTTTTCGGACCAGAATGCAAAATATTGATGAAATATGTGTCAAAATCAATGAACTTCCGATGGAAATGAGATAAAGCAATGAAATTTTTTAAAAATTAAAGCTGAAACTTTTTAGAGCTGTTAACGCTGTTTTGCTGATGAAAACAGTGTTTGCGGGAAACAGTTGTTTGTCCTTATACAAACATAATAGGAGCTGTGTGAGGGCTCATTATAAAGAGGAGAGTTGATTGTTTTAAGGTGCACTCATGATTTCAGATTCATCTTGATGATTTCAGTAAAACAAATCGTTTTGTATTAGAAGAATACATGGGAACCTAAGGGTGGTTGTCTCGATTTTTCCCCTATTTCAGACGCTCATATTATTAATTATAAACATAATCTCGTTACATCATGACATTGATATTTTATTACTAGACAGAGGATCTTTATGCAAAACAAAATTTTTTATGTGGCCTACGACAAATTGGAGTGAAGTAAAAATTGATTTCTTTTGTTAATATGTTGTACTGGTTGAAATAGCATAACTAGAATGTTAAAATTTTTCTAAATCTTCCACTGTTTTAAATTATACCTATTAATTTTTACCATAATTTGCTTAAAATCGGCCGTATATTTATTACTGTTTCAATTATATTTCGTCTTGTAAGAAAGGAAGTCACTGAAAGACTTTCATGCAACTTCTTTACGGAGAGATTACAACTTTCATGCTAACCTGCTTTTTATAAATGTTTCCTTGACACGTAACGTTTTTTAAACATGAATTTCTATGTAAAATAATGCGAATTATTCATCGATTGAGCAAAGGTTGATTCAAACCAGCGATGCACATATTCGTTATCAAGATAAACCGTTTGGACAAATGAATCAGAGATAAGTTACAAATAGCCTCCTTACACATTGAAGCAACACCGAAATTTTATCTTAAAAAATATTTTTTCACGATCGAAGAACAATAGCTTAAACTAATGCGTTGAGCAAACGACCTTAGAAAAAAAATCACACAGGAGTATCTTCTAAATTCTAAACTAATTTATTTTCGACTTAGTATTTCCAATACTTTTTTTTAACAGAGTACAAACATTGATGATCAAAAAAATACAATTTTACAAAAAAAATCTAACTGATCTTCATTGTTAATATAATGACGATCTTTTTGCAAATATTGTTATTGCAATTTATTATCATATATTTACTAGACGACGGATCTTTCTGGTAAATAAAAATTTTTATACTTGCGTTGCAACAAACTCGAGTGAGATGGAATAAAAGTATTTTAAAATTGATATATTGTTTTGAATAGACCTTCTTATTCTTATTATAAATGCATACAATCCATTGTCTAATATTCATCGACCAACTTTTGTTAGAATTTTTTTTTATAAATTTATTAATAATGGGAGAAAAACCAAAATGATCAGATAGGAAAATAGAATAGAAATTATTTTGTATTATAAGGTACTATTTAATCGAAATTAATTTTTATTATGAATACAAATAAGAAAACTACCGATAAGTACTTCCGTGATCTGACTACTGGTTCTTTATACATGGAACTTTAAATAACAATTAAACTCCCCAAGATTGTCATAAATATAAAACATTTGTTAATTTCTGTGATTCTTTAAGGGTATTATTTTGTTAATTCTTTAATTAAAAAAAATTAAAAACTTCTATTCTAAGTTGTAAACATGTTTTGTATTTTATCTGTAAAAATACGAAACCGGTTTCATGGAAAAGTTAAAAACCGAAAACCGGTTTTTTAAAAAGTTGGTTTTTGTATAAACCCTAATGTATACCTATTATCGTCTATATAAATAAAAATGAAATTTTGTTCGTTGGTAAGCGCATCATTTGAGAATGGCTGGACCGATTTGGATATTTTTTTGAACGTTCGTAATAGTCCGAATAAGGTTTTAGGGAATGAAAAATTGGAAAAGTTGCCCGGAAAAATGAAATATTCGGGAAATCTAAAAGTGCTTTTTTAATCACATATCAATACAACAGAAAAACGAACGTCGCAGCTTTTAATCAATATTTCAATAGGAATTTACATTATCGACGTCTGAATTTATAGACAGGACCTAATCGAATAAGATGTTCAAAACTGCCCTTAGAGGTTTTTCAATGGCTATTGAACCATTCGAAAGTTGACCAAGAAAAACCCCTCTGAATAAGATTTCAGCCCTCTAGCTTGCTCGAAAGGGTAGTTACAAGGTAAATTAGATTTTACGCTCTTCTGCGCATTTTCCGGTCTCAAATGCGATCTAAAATTCGGAAAAATGTGATACACTTTGGATCCTAAGGCGCATTTTTTAGAATTTATCCAGATTTGTTTGGTTGCAAACCTTGGTCGTAAAATATGAAAAACACCAAGAAAATCGGAAAAATATTTTTTCTTCAAAATTTGAAAACATGTTATTTTACTGTTTGGTTCCCTGATAAAGTACTATAACAGGCAGTGTCGTCATTTTTCTTCAGATTTTTGATTCTCCTGCATCATTGTCAAAAACAATAAAAACCGAATCTTTCGACGTTTCTGCTGTGAAAAGGAAAGTTACACTTGTTGATTTTACCGTGGGTGTATATTAAACTATTTTTAACGTTCTTATATTGAAAGAAACAATTGTTTGACATAAAAAATGATGAAACGACATCGTCTGTCGGGCCATCAAATTAATAAATAAAATATTTCATGTGGTACGTGTTGAAATATTTTGGTGAGTCACTGTATACCTAGCCAATGTCAACTGTGGTCAATTTTTGAGCAACAGTGTACAGTGTATACTCGTTAATTGCTCAAATACTTCTTACCGTTTGCAGCCTAGGCGGACTACGGTTTCAGCGGCAACAATTTCTCGAGCACTGTGTAGTGTAGATACTTATCGAGGCGAAAGGAGCCACGAAGGCTTCGCGATTCACTAACATCAGGGCCACCTAACTGTTTTGTAGAACCATCCTACTTTTCTTTTAACGTTCGCGAGGTGCTCAACTTGAAGCATGGATCGGTGAGCTGTGTGATTTCGAAATAGAAGTTCCACTCCGTGGCAATATAATAAAACACTATATTATATCTATATTATATCCTTAACAATGTCAAATCTAGTATAATGTAACTATTTTCATGTGTCGGTCGTAGAATTGTTAATAACAATTACATTAATGTTATCGGCACACTGGTTCGATCAATTGCTTATAAGTATTTAAAAACGGATTAGTTTTATATTTTTACACATACATTTTACATATATATATATTTGAAGTATTTAAAAACACTGTTTGCAAATTACCACATTAATTTCAACGTTTCGATCTTACTTTAGATCATTTCCAAGAAATAATTGCGCCTGCAAATTATTAAACGCTATAGAAAACTAATATCTAAAAGAGGAAAATTTTCAACTTCATCGTTGACTAAATTCAACTAACGACTAATTACTATTTAGTTTTCAGCCTACTGAAAATTTTAGTGGTTACGTCTACATTGCGGTCTATGCCTACGTTTATACGTTTCATCTCTCACAAATTATTATTTATCCTTTAATAATATATATAAATAAAAATTAAATGCTGTTGGTAAGCGCATCACATGAGAACGGCTGGACCGATTTGGCTAATTTTTTTTTAAATGTTCCAATAAGATTTCTAGGGAAAGAAAAATTGGAAAAAGTTGCCCGGAAAAATAGAAAATTCGGGAAGAAATGGATGTGCTTTATTGAAGTGAAATTTCTTTTGGCACGATTCGCCACACGAAAAAGTGTAACAGTAAAAAGTGGGGGTTGCGCCCTATAATTCCTCTTCTCTCCGTTGATAGCGGTGAGTAAGGCCAGCGCGTTACGCGCTTTCCTGCCGCTGGCTGCTGTTCTATACAGGGTGAGGCAGTAACTATAGCCACCTACAATATAAGTATGATAGTAGTAGAAACGTTTTCAAAACAGAAAATACATGGGACGACAGGGCCTGTAATATGGCGACATAGTTTTTTTGCAGGTGGAGTTACATACTTCGGATATTTGAAGGTCACCTCCAATTTTTTAAATGTAACGACCTATTTTTTATATCATAGATTGATAGAGTATCAAATTTAGAGTATGAAAGTGTTAACCTTGGTATGTCCTAATCCTAATAGTTAACGAGATATCATCCAAAGAAGAAAGAAGATTGTTTCGATAATATCTCGTTAACTATTAGATTTAGACCATACCAACGACTAATGCTTCACTGGAAACACCGGTTCTCGTACCTTGTCCCTCGCTCGTCCTACGTCCGACAGGATCGGTTCGACTCTATCGAGAGCATCGGTATTATTACGAAATTCGCAGCCTAATGATAGACTAAAGCAACGAATTACAAATAATGGTAACAATAAATAGAGTGATATATACACAATAAAACTTGATAAAGCGACACGCAGAAAAGGCAGAAAAATATAGTGTAACGGAACATAACCTCTTCCAAAGAGGGACCAAAACATAAAAATGAAACAGCATTCAGTGAGGTTATAATAAATGATATAAAAAGGAAACTAATAGAAGACGAATAAAAAATGAAAAACTCAAAAAAACAACAGACTAAAATCAAATGTAGCAATAGATACGAAACATTATCAGAAGAGAGCGGAAATAATGAAATGGAAATGGAAAGAGAAGAAACTATAGAAACAGAACTAAAGAAATGCAAAAAGCCTCCCCCACTGGTACTACATGGGAAGAACCCAACAGGTTTTGACGATCTGTCAGTCAGTCAATGGCAACTTTAGTGATTTTTGAGGTCCTGCATTTCGGAACCTACTAATGGTGGAAGATTAATGTTTTGTCAATATTGATACATGATAGCATTTAACAAGTGCACGAAATTACATCTCTCCATCTGCCTCCAGTACCGAGTTATAAACCTCTAAAAAACGGCTAAATTGTTTCGTCTAAAAGAAAGTAGTGCGAGAACTTGACTGATGCACTACCGTGGACCTAGATTATTGAAATCAGTATTTCGACGAATTTTTTCTTTGTATTTATGTGGAATGATATTTCGAAGCAACGGTTGTAGCGTCTGCGGCACACAAACGCTTTTCTCATTAAAACTGTAAAGTAGAAACTGGTTTTCGCATAAAGTCGTCAGTCTCATGGGAGAGAACACGGTCGATCATCGTCCGACATCTACGCAAAAGACCGGAACTCGAGATCGATGGCCGTCAAAAATGTATTCTGTCAACATGTTTTCAAGAAATACCGATAAACCGGTATCATTAAAACGAATAATAAGACCTAGTAAAAATGCTTAAGCATTATGTCAACAAAGTATAATACAATTTTTCTGTAACTAGTTTCGCGTGTTTAAATACATATTCGAAATTTTCTTGCTACTTTTTGACGTTAGCATACATTATCGATAATAGAGTAATTGATTTACCGTGTAGACAATAGAAATATTTCGTTATGCGAATTTTCAGAATATTAACATGTTTGCTATACTCTTTCATTAGATGTCTAAAAAAAAGAAATGGTCTCTTAAACCACATAATAGTAGCTTAATGATTTATTCTTCTATCCCTCAAATAAGTCCAATATGTTGAACTATTTTATTATTTTTTATTATTATAATTATATATATGTATATTTCAATACTATATTCTAACCCAATTACTATTAATTCTACTAAACTTAATAAAAGATACCCTAACGTAACAAAAGAAACAAAATTTTAAATTTAGTTTCAATTTTTAACCCTTCAACCACAACTGGGGAAAATAGTATTTTATACAGTACATATTAAATAATCCTATTTATTTTGAAGTATGTGTACAATTTTTAAAATAAAATATGTTATTTGATGCAGTAATTTTTGAAAATAGTATTAGGAAACAGTATTTTATTTTAATTTTTTAAGTATTTTGTTTCGCATTCAATAGATTTATGAGTAGACATAGTTTCCTGGCGATAAGATACACTGTATGTTTATCAACAAACCTCAGTAGGCACAAAAAATACGATATTCCATTTTGTGTTTCAGATTATTAAAATAGAAATATTTTATTTTGTGATGTTCATTGTTAAAATAGAAATATTTTATTTTCTTAATTGTATATCTTATTTAAAAAACTGTTTTCTTTAAGGAAAATGAAGTCGAAGTCTCTTAGATTTGTGTATACTCTGTCTGTATGAACGAAATATGGGGAAATTGAATGCAATCACGGTGAACAATTGTTTGTCCTTATACAAGCATGTTACGAAGTGTGCGAGGGCTCTTTATAAAGAGGAGGGTTAATTGTTGTAAGGTGCACTCATTATATCAGTAAAAAAAATCGTTTTGTATTAGAAAAATACATGGGAACCTAAGGGTGGTTGTCTCGATTTTTTCCCTCTACTTTGGACGCTCATATTATTAAATATAAACATAATCCCGTTACATAATGAGTGCACCTTACAACAACCAACCCTCCTATTCACAATGAGCCCTCGCACAGCTCCTATTATGTTCGTATAAGGTCAAACAACTGCTTGCCGCAAACACTGTTTTCACTTGTTTTTCTAGTAATATTCTAGTAATATTTGCCTGTACCTTACCTCCTTAAGGCGGAAGTTTGTCGTTTCCTCCGACAATAATGTTCGGCGATTGGCTGCTTCCCGATGAGACGACCGGCGTAGGCTACTCCGGTCGCGTATCAAGATTCTTCATGGGCGAGGCGACGACAGGGTAGAGGTGGTCTTCATCTCAGTACTACATGTCCTCGTTGGAGCCTCTAGGTTGTATATCCTGTGCCGTGTCGATCTGTGTCGATCCCTCGGTGTCTCGGCGAGAGAAGGCAACGTAGAAAGGAATTCAGCTTGTATATCAATGGAACCGAAGGAAGAATAGAACTTTTTGGTAACTGGATCGAGAAAAAACCAACAGGAACCGAGATGGAAGGAAAGCGAACAACTTTAGACTCTGGACTCTGGATCAACGTTCCACATGATATCCATAGTGAGTAATATGGTGAACGTGTCAAGCCTCATAAAGTGAAAGTGAATCCTGCGAAAAGTGATAGAAGCATTGACTCCAAAGCGAAAGGTGATATTCGGGTACAAGTAAAAACGAATAAGAGAATACATAATACCTGCATTAGAAATATATTTATATGTGCCTTGGTTAAAAGCAAATCAATTAACAAAGGTCCGAATTGCCCACTGTGTGACGCACCAGCGCGTTTACGCGCGACAACGTTTACGTAGACGACAGCGGACAGTATTTAAGGATCTACTGTATTGGATAAACCCACAATTTTCTTGCATTTCTGCAAATTTAACACATATTTTCAAGGTTAAAAAACATTCATACCATAATCTTTCTTTTTTCTCATGTTCTGCAATATTTCAGCTTTAATAAAAAAAGGTCAACAGAAGCTCTTTGATTTTGACATAAACTTCATCGGTTTACCTTAATCTCCTTTAAATGACTGGTTTGTGAGTACGTTTTGTCCTCATGTAGTACAATTTGTAGAGGTATATGTGTGTCAACCGAGATATTTTTATCGGTAACTGATAGTCACCTAAACCATCCTCATCAACTACTTATATGTCTAATAATCAATGTACCTACTAAGTATTGATTTTCTCGTACATTCTCACGCTAGGTGCCATAATAACAAAAGCATCACTCTCTACGGAAAAACACACTTCTGATAATTAAAGAAAATTGGAGTAACTATACAGTAAACAACGAAAATATTTGAACGCACTTTAGAACAGTATCACTTTTTTATAATTGTACCAAACGACCTGATTTGTTTGAAAGCAATTAGAAGCATTGATTTATTAAATGATCTAGAAAAAAGATTTTCCAGAAATTACGATTTACAAGGTTCTATGCAGAAATAAAAATCGAATTTAATTAAATCCAATACAGTATTATCAATAGTTTTTTACGAATATCTCGAAAACTAAAAGCGACCCACTATGTTGGAAAAGGAAAATGTTGTTTAAAGTACCAAAATCTATAACATATTTAAATTTCATCAAAATCGGAGTACACTGACCCTTTTCGCAGTAATTACTAAGAATTGTTTAGATCCCCGGTAATACTGCGAAAAATGATTCGACAAATTTCAAAGAACGATGCTGTAGACGCTGTGGCTAGTATTTCGACAAATTTTTTGTTTGGTTGACTGCAAACGGTTGTACTGTACACCAATTAAGTAAGCCACTTTTCCAATAAACCGTTTCGCAGCGAACGCACCTCGGGCTAGTCGGTCTGTTTCTCTTCCCGCGCTGTATCCCTCTAATTCTAAATCTTGGATCGAATGGCGGTCGATTCAAGGAAGAATGTTCGAAATTAGAAGGTTCGAGTCAAACGATTATATTTTATTGTGCCGTACGGGACTGCAGCGTGATGGTGCGCGCTGGTTTTACGAGGACGTCCGTCGTAAATTGAAAACTACGGGTGTAGAGCTTCGAGGAAGATAATCGTTTTGTGACTACATACTGCGTAGAAACTGTCCTCCATAACGATATCCTTCTGCGCTGCGGCCAAAAGCTGACTGTCATCCGAATGCGTTCCTTATTTCGGATTGTTCGTAAAAGTAAAGACAAGTGTAAGCATCTAAGTGCACTACCGTGCACCAGCCAAGTTCTCGCACTACCTCCTTTTACACGAAACAACATAATCGTTTTTTAAAGGCTTATAACTTGGCACTGAAGGCAGCTGGAGAGATGTAATTTCGTACACTTGTTAAATGCTATCATGTCTCAATATTGACAAAACATTAATCTTCCAACATTAGTAGGTTCCGAGATATAGGATCTCAAAATCGCTAAATTTGTCACTGACTGAGTGACTGACTGACTGATTGACAGATCATCAAAGCCTATTATTTGTGCCGCTAAATCTGGATTGGCGAAAAATCTTCTGCTGGTATTCCCATCATTGGTGTTTCCGAAACCAGGTTTTGGAACGTTGCTACAGCGGATTGAATCTGACTCGGCCAACGGCAAGGCCACACGCTAACCGGGATCTGTCGCCGAGTCGAACTCCGTTCGCTATAGCCGCGCTCTGATTGGTCCGTGTTTTTCGTTAATAACTCCTAAACAAAGCCGCCGACGTCATTTTTGTAAAGGAAAATGTCGCTTCAAATGACCCAAGGAACCTCCCATTTCCCGGTCTGGAAGGAATTTTGGGACACCCTGTATTCCAATTTATGAAGAAATGGTAATTCTTTCTTTTCAAACATAAGATCCACCAAGTGTTTCTTGGATACCACATTAACTCCAGATGGACCTAAATAAAAAATTAGAGTTTTCTAGTAAACAAAAATTCGTTTTCTTTCCAACATAAATGAATGCAAATAAACACTTAAAAGTATAAAATAAAAATTAGGAAAGGACTACTTGGAAAACAGTACAAATTCAAGATATCAATAATAGGAAACTAAGGAAACGAAAAATTGAACTAAAAATAAAAACTAGTGGGGGCTTGTTGCTCGCGAGCTTCGCGGGTGGGGTTGTTGTAGCTCGCTCTCTTTGCGAGCTCGCGAGAGGTTTAGTGGTACGCATGGCTGGTAAGGCATGCAGCTATTACTGTTTTTTATTTGTGTGTGACTCTCCACGAGCCACACAACCCGGGTATCTCATAAGTCACAGTTCTAACACGTAAGATTAGTAGTCAAATAATTTCTGGAAAATCTTTTTTTGCAGATCATTTAGTAAACAGATTCTGATTGATTTCATCAATGATGCTTCTAATTGATTTCTAATTAATCGACAATTCTTGTTTTAAAGTGCGTTCAAATACGTTCGTGTTTCACTGTGTATGTATAGGGTTGGGTTGTTAAGATATATATATACAATATTCGTACTTCAACTCGTAATGAAACTGACATAAAACAGGCATCCGACAACTGGGACAACAATTATGAATTGCAGAGGGTCTCGTTCTGAACAATTTAAAAAAGGACACAAACAAAATTCAAACTATTGACCTTCAAAAAATGCATATTTGACAAAAACACGAAGAGGATTAATTTCGACATTTTCGTAAAATCTGCGTGGAACTTTTCCATATTGTATGCCCAGAGTTCACGTTTCGGAATTGATAATATTTCACAGTATCGTACGACCCGAATTTTCAAAGCGGGTTTCGCAAGTTGAACGCAGAGTGTATGCGTTCGAAGCGGTCCTATTGATTTTAGAGAAGCAAGCCGACGAGCTTACACGCGGTAATTCCCCTCTCCCCTTTGTCAAATTTGCGAGAAGGGTCACCCCATCCTTTGAATATACGGCACCCCGTCGTGCTCCTTTTGGCGGACTTCAAGTTTGCTATATTTGACGGGCCACACGCTCATTCTGGTACAGGGTCATGGGCATACTATTCGCATCAAGTTTTTCCGTGTGGTTCGACCGTCTGCTCGAAAGTCTCTGTATCTAGGTGCACGGTAGTGCACCAGCCAAGTTCTCGCACTACCTCCTTTTACACATAATTCGGCACTGGAGGCATATGGAGAGATGTAATTTCGTACACTTGTTAACCCTTTGCACTCGGAGCTATTTTACTTGGAAAATTAAACATGTCTTCCTATCTAGAATAATTCTATTCTATGTGGTTTGTTTTTATGTTGTGAATATGAAATTAATAGAATACCTCATACAATATTGAAATGTTCAATAATTGATTAGATCCCAACATATTTAATAATGTAAACGATATTTTGAGTTATAGTACATCAATTTTCAGCGGTGACTCAGAGTCACCACTCGAGCGGTGAGGGTTAAATGCTATCATATCTCTATATTAACAAACTATTTAAACCACTTTAAATAAACTATACCTTTCGATTTACACTGCAAGGTGACACGAAGGTCAGTGGCAAAAATACGGTTACATTTTGATTAACAAACCACTTTGGTACAAAAAGCAACTGCTATTATTAACTGATGGTAAATTGTACAAAATTGAATTTTGGCCAGCTTTTTGGTTAAAATGCCCCACTGCGGTGCGGTGTCTCCATCGCTGGAGCCTTCGAATTGAGCTTCTTGATCCAGCTTGGCCCACTTTAATTGTCTATTACACAAGTAAATATTATTGGAATTATATCATATTTGGTATGCTTTTATCAGAAAAATGCCACAAATATGGTCATCAAAGTCCCATCAAAAAGTAATGAAAAATAAAGAAGTTGGAAATTCCGATTAGGCGGTCTCATCGATGTACCCGAGCCGCATGATGTCATACTTCTTGGCAACCGAGGCCTCTCCAGCTTCGTCGCCCCTAAGGGGGATATACCTCGCAGTAGTGGGGATAGACCTGGGACATTTACAGGTCAGACTTTTGGGACATTTATGGATAAAATACTGTAGTAGGTACTATCGCAGTAATCGGAAATCACGTGTGACCGTTTCTATTAACCGCTCCCATAAACAGCCGGAAGCTCTGTAAACGCGTATGTCTCGGAATATTCATGATCCGAGAGGCAACAATTCACGAGAAAAAGACGGGAAAGAGAGACAATTTATGGGCGAAGTCTTTGTCTTCGTTTTACTAAACGCATTAATCCCCGACTCCGATATAATCGGAATATTCATTACGATACGGACTATCGGACAGCCAGTTTGACAAATATTAATTATCAAAAGTGGATTATAATAAACATGATCGTAGCCCGTATTGATCGGGTGCCGCTTTTAGAATAGGTATATGCATTGCTCTTGCTTACGTAACTTGATAGTTATCACTGCAAACTGTCCGTACTTTGGTATGACAATTACGGGTATGATATCGACGTCGCGCAGCGGCCGTTTTCGATGCATCGGCAACAGTAGTGCTATGTTGATGAGCTTTTTTAATTTGGAACAGCCAGGTTTTTGTGTTCGTAGGATGTAAATAAAAAATATATTTGACTTGATGGTGCTGATACTAGTATAATAAAAATGTGGTAATAATATAGGATGCACTTAAGAGGCAAAGGGCACCGCGTGACATACCTATTCTATGGTATTTATCCGTATTACCAACGTCCGCGCGGAGAAAGTTTTTTTTTGTGGTAACACTGATAAACATACATTTGTATCAGTCTAACGCTTCAATTTTGCAATGATTCCACGTTTTTTCCTTTTTTTATTAATGTCTTTATTAAAAGACATTAATCAAGCCCCATATATTTTTGTTGCTGCGATTCCACGGTTTTGACTAGGCGCCATCTGGTTTAACTAGCTGAACTAAAATGGCTCTAGACTTGCTTTAGACTCTAGCATCATGAATAGAATATGGAGAAATTGAATGCAATCACGGGCTGTCGCTTTTTTATCTTATACGAGCATATTTTGAGCTGTACAAAAGTTCATTTGATAGAGGAAGGTTAACTGCACCACGCTGTGCCCCATCATATCAGTAAAAATGTCTATTTGTGACATAAAAATAAGCCCAAAGTAGAGCAAACATCGAGAAAGACGATAGGTTTGTATCATTTTTATGATATAAGTGTTTTTCATGCAACATTTCTATCTTTTATTATTAGCATGTGATTCGTTACAATGTAAATTATAGAACACATAATGTTTTTGAATAATACCATTTTTATTAATGTGTTTACTAATCAATATTACAAAAATTTAAAATTTTTGTACGAAATAAATGTAGGTTAACTTAATCATTTTTCACTTGGATTTAACAAAATGTTTCAAATATAAGTATTAATTAATTATTTGACCTGAAAACTCAGTATTTAGTTGGTCCTCCGTTGTTTTTTATGACCTCAAAAATATCCTTTATGACATTCAGTCTGTTAATTTCTTTTAAGTCTCTTATCCGATCTGAGATCACGCCTTTTTGATGCCATTTTTAATTCATTAAACGTTACGTATTGTTTGCCATTACTGTAAACTTTTCTTGATAAAAGTAAAACCAAAATCCCAATAATTAATTCATTTTGATGTATCGCAGGTGCAATACCGCGACACTCGAAATACACACATACGAACACAATTGAACGCATGCAGAAATTCAATGCTTTCGAAAATTGATATTGTTTCTGTTGCGGATAGGATTAGGAGCGCTAAGGCGACGATGAATGAATGTATGCGAGATTATTGGGGCTAGGTGCCGTATGTTGTAAAATTGTTGTAATTCTCCATAAAAGTAAATTTATGTGAGAGATATGTAAGAAGAGCGGCGAAGGCTGGTTCGAGGTGGAAGGAGAAAGTTATTGAATATTGAAAAAATGATGCGCACCAACTCTTAACGGTGTAGCCCATTGTGCGGGGGAAGACACAAGGTCATCCCTAGGCCACGGCTGGTAGACCACGCAGGTCTAGGTACTTGAATTTATGAGGGTCATAAAGTGGAAGGGAAGACACAGGGTTATCCCTAAGCCGCGGCTGCCTAACCACACAGGGCTAGGTACCTGAGATTACGATGGTAGGATCATGCACAGGAAGACACAAGGTCTTCCAGAGCAAGCCGACGGGCTGCCGGCGAAACCGAGGGAGTTGGTATCGCGATTGAAAACAAAAAAACAAACCCCGAGAAGGAATAGGACTTTTGAGGAGGTCCTGACGAATCAGTCTTGAACCAGCGCTCGACGCGGATAGACAAAATAAACTTTGGTAAGGGCTATTACGTTCGTTTATCATTAAACCACCTACCAACCAACGAGCAACTTACAGTTTCTCGATAAAACCTTTTAACCCCCCATTCACTCCTACGATTGTATCAATGAGCACTAAGACCAAATATGATGCAAATCAGAGAACGAACAATATATTCCGCATACAAACGTTCCAAACCCTTTTCACCCCCTTAGAGGTTGAAATTTGTAAAATGCTGTAACAGGTGTTTGATTAATTATACAGGGTGTCCCAAAATTCGTGTACTTCCCGGAAATGAGAGGTTCCTTGGGTCATTTGAAGCGACATTTTCCTTTACAAAAATGGCCGTCCGCGGCTTTGTTTAGGAGTTATTAACGAAAGACACGGACCAACCAGAGCGCGACTTGGGCAGCCGTGACATCGTAACGAACAAGAGTTTCTCTCTTTGGATATGTTTTGTATTTTGAATTTGGATATGTGATCAAGACCATTATTCTGAACAACATTTCTCTATAAAATTTTTGGCTGTCGGCTTTAGTTTACGAGATAATCGCGATAAAACATTACTCGTCAATTCATTACGGGAGTTCATGATAGCGGACTCGACCTTCGGCAACTTTACCCGAACGAAAGAAGAGGCAGTAACTGCTTGTTTTAAAAACTCACCTATTCAGCCGTAAATCCATTTGCTGCCTCGAAATGTGCGACAATGGGTCAGTCGGTGACGAACTACTACACAGATGTCTTCAGGTATGCGACAGTGCCGCAATCCAAGGGGCGTACAGCCAAGTCAATGAACTGTACAGCTGGTGGTAGATTTCAGGTATACGACACCCTACCACCCTGACGGATACGCGGTCAACGATCTGGACTTTTCACTTTCACTTTCAGATCGATAAATAAATCACATCTTTTTTCACTCAGATGCACTAATAAAAATTGCAATATCCCTTGTATTGCAGCATAAATCACAACTTTTTAAAAGAAGAACATCCCGAATTTTTCTTTCACTTTTCACTGTACAGTCGATGCACTAAAATCCTTCAAAAGCGATGAACTCACAATTCTTTGGCTGGTAATTGCACCCGCTGGTGGTAGGGTGTCGTATACCTGAAATCTACCACCAGCTGTACAGTTCATTGACTTGGCTGTACGCCCCTTGGATTGCGGTACTGTCGCATACCTGAAGACATCTGTGTAGTAGTTCGTCACCGACTGACCCATTGTCGCACATTTCGAGGCAGCAAATGGATTTACGGCTGAATAGGTGAGTTTTTAAAACAAACAGTTACTGCCTCTTCTTTCGTTGGGGTAAAGTTGCCGAAGGTCGAGTCCGCTATCATGAACTCCCGTAATGAATTGACGAGTAATGTTTTATCGCGATTATCTCGTAAACTAAAGCCGACAGCCAAAAATTTTATAGAGAAATGTTGTTCAGAATAATGGTCTTGATCACATATCCAAAGCTCATTGAAATCGGTGAACATTCACGTAATCGAGAAACTCTTGTTCGTTACGATGTCACGGCGTACCGCCAACGCTCTCTGCCTAGCGCAGCGCGGCGCGGCTGCCCAAGTCGCGCTCTGATTGGTCCGTGTCTTTCGTTCATAACTCCTAAACAAAGCCGCGGACGCCATTTTTGTAAAGGAAAATGTCGCTTCAAATGACCCACGGAACCTCCCATTTCCGGGAAGTACACGAATTTTGGGACACCCTGTATACAGCAGGGACCACTTTGAAATTACCAATCTTTTGTGGTTAAATTGACACGAATTATTTTTCACAATATTATTGCATCATATTATTATTTTAAACTATTATTATAAAATGTACATTGTCCTGAATGTGCCAAAAGTATAATTTACATCATAAGTCTATTTTTTGTCGTACATAAAATTTTTATAATCTCTCCTTGAAAGAAAAGTTCTATTAGTTTGTCCCAAAAATTCGTTTCGTTTTCGATTAATGCGCACAATTCAAATGTAGAACAGATTTATGAGAAAGCAAATTATGTGATTAAGTAAAAGGAAGTTCAAGGAGTAATAAACCATTTAAGAACAGGTGCTCATATGGTTCATACATATATATACTGAATATATATACAAGCTATATAACTATGTATGTATATCGAACATGCTGTGTGAAAGCATCTTCGACGGAAATACGAAAAAGCAAGGCATTTGCAACACATAATTGAAATAACAGCTGCATCCGAAGATTTGATTTGCTTTTATGTAGTTACCTGAATGACCACCTCCGATTCGACCTAAACCAGTGGTCCCCAGTTACCTGTTGCAGTCTCATTCGATATCGCAACGCAACTTACAGTGACTCCCATTAAAACATATTCAAACGCTCTTAAAAAACCGATATAACTCATTTAATATTCGACCACACGATTTCAACATTTATGAGAAGTTAGAGCAATTGGTTTACGGCCAAAAATTGAGAAAAAATAATATTTTAAATAGTAAATAATACGTAATCCTATTTATTTTAAAGTATGTGCACAATTTTGAAAAGAAAATATTTCATTTGATGCAGTAATTTTTGAAAATAAAATAATATATTTGAGGCAGTAATTGTTGAAAATAGTATTTTATTATAAGAATATTGACAATATTTCGACTTTCTCTTTGTTTTCAATTTCAATTTTAAATATTACTGAAAATAATGGTTTGCATTCAACAGATTTATGAGTAGAAATAGTTATTATTAAATGAAACGGAAATGTGGCAAGTGATATAGTTTTATAATATATATTAAGTACCATTTCTTCTTTAAATTATTGCTAAGATAAGATGTATTAAATTACCAATAAGTGACGCGATTTCTGAAAGTATTAGGTATAACAACGCAAAAAATACAATATTCTATTTTGTGTTTCGGATTATAAAAATAGGAATATTTCATTTTGTGGTTCCGATTATTAAAATATAGAAATATTTTAGTTTGTGGTTCCAATTGTTCAAAAAGAAATATTTTATTTTCGAAATTTTATATCTTATTTAAAATACTATCTTCTTTAAGCAAAATATAGTCTAAAATATTAAATAGTATTTGAAATATTTGTTTCGCCAAATAATGCCTATCTCTGGTTTATATTTTATAGTAAACCTTTGCGATGAAGAAATTTTGTTTTTTTAGAAAAAAACTGAAAATTGGTTACAACAGTCTTTAACAAATAAGTAACGGAGAATCTTAACTAGAAACACACATAATGTTTGTCTGAAGACATTTTATGGTCCGAAGATTCGTTACCATGTTGAAACAAAACTTTGAAATACAAACGTACAGTAACGCCCATTAATATTTCGACACTCTCAAAAAACCGATAACTTTTGTATCATTGGACCACACGATTTCAACTATTTTGAGAAGTTATATCAATTGGTTTGCTACACGATGCGAAAGGAAATTTTTTCAACAAATGCGATTGGTCAATTGAATTCGATTGGTAAACTGAACTAAGTAGGTGATATTAGTCTTTAAACTAATTTAAATATTTTAGTAATTCATATAATTAAGGAATTACTGTTCTTTTGTTTTTAAAGAAACAATCTATAACAATACAAATAAATTACAAAACGTAAGTGAATCACTTTATTTGTTCATTTACGAGCTCTGGAAATATTCTTTCGAGCCAGCAACATCAGGTTTCATCGTTTTCTGTTTGATTGAAAGATTGATGAAATAATCGCATTTTACAACTTGTTATTAACATTGCCTACATTGAAAATTTTAAAAAATACGTTTTGTAGATCTGTACCAATTATGTATACGGTTTGTGAAAGTTTCATCGGAATCGATCGATGCGGAGAAAAACGGCAGACATTAAAAGATTCAAGTTTTAATATACAGGTCCACACATAAAAAAGTTATATTATAAGATATAAAATATTATAATATAAATATTTATGTATACATATTGTATAGCAGACGAGTGATCGATTATTGGAAAGATGTTAACAAAATTATAATACTATTTGGAATTTACAATTAGTATATAATTTCAAGCTGAAAGAATTAAAGGATTAAAACATTTATAATATAATATATTTATGTATATATGTATATATATGTAAAAAAATCATTCATGGTTTCAACCAAGAAATTTCTGCCAGAAGTCTTCTAATATTTCAACGTAGTTAAACTTGACGTGTCGAAACACGCTGTTATCCTAACTAAACTCGTGTGATCTTATTTGTTTGCATAATGGCTCGCGCTGGATTCCCACGTCGGTGTTAAGATACACGCACTTTGTTGTATCCGCGTTGGAGTTTCCCGAAACTTCCTTGAAAAATGTTACGCAACAGTCTCCATCAGCTACGTACATTTCAGAACCATAATTTCTATAATCTGCGAGACAGACGCGAGTACAAAACTTCTATTTGGCTAGCTCGACTATCAGGTCGACAGAGTTGGGCATTATTTGGCGCAACAAATATTTCAAATACTATTTAATATTTTCGACTTTACTTTGCTTAAAGAAGATAGTATTTTAAATAAGATATACAATTTCGAAAATAAATTATTTCTATTTTAACAATCGGAACCACAAGATAAAACATTTCTATTTTAACAATGGAAACCATAAAATAAAATATCTCTATTTTAATAATCTGTAACGCAAAATAGGATAAATATTCCGTTTTGTCGATCGTACGAATTAATAGAAATTAGTCTATGATATCGGCGCACAGGTTCGATGAATGTTAGTTGGTTACCATAACAACAAATGGTATATTTGCGGAAATCTTTTGAGGTTGGAAGGGCATTTTCAATTTATATTTACCACCTAGAATCGATTGAAGAACTTAATATCTGATTGGTTATTCGTCAATATACGTCGTTCCTTTGTTTCTGTACTGGTTCTCTCCCAACGCTCGCATGGTTCAGTTTAGTTCTCAATATCACGGGATACAGTGACACGAAAAAATTTAATTTATAGTTATTTCTGATCTTTTGAAACATTTAGTAGGACACTCAGTATTTTTCAAACACAAAATTCTCTTGAAAAGGATCCAGAATCGGATCGAAACGTTGAGAAAAATTTTATAAACTAATTTTTACAAAATAGAATACTATATTTTTGCGTCGTTATACTTAATATTTTCAAAAATCGTATTACATATTGGTAATTTAATATTTCTTTTCTTAGCAATAATTTAAAGAAGAAATGGTACTTAATATAAGAAACTGTATCACTTGACATATTTTCGTTTTATTTAATAACAAATATTTCTACTGATAAATCTATTGAATGCGAATCATTATTTTCAACAATAATATTTAAAATTGAAATTGAAAACAAAGAGAAAGTCCAAATATTGTCAATATTCTTAAAATAAAATACTATTTTCAAAAATTACTGCCTCAAATAAATTGTTTTATTTTCAGAAATTACTGCATCAAATAAAATATTTTATTTTCAAAATTGCACACATACTTTAAAATAAAAAGGATTATTTATTATTCACTATTTAAAATACTACTTTCGCCAGCTCTGCGGCTCGACATATACGTAGTGATTCAACAATCTTTAGCGGGACACTCGACGAAATAGTTGAGAGCCGCTGGTCTAAATCGTAGAAGCGCATCAATAGAATCAGTGAAAAGCGAGGGGGACTCAGTAGAGCTCGGAAGGGTTGCACAGCAGGCTGGCAACTTTTTTGATAGCGGCGCACTACGATTTATACAAAATCAGACTGGCAATCGTTTACAGAGCTGGGGCAAATAGTATTTTGAATAGTGAATAATAAATAGTCCTATTTATTTTAAAGTATGTATACAATTTTGAAAATATAATATTTTATTTGATGCAGTAATTTTTGAAAATCAAATAATTTATTTGAGGCAGTAATTTTTGGAAGTAGTATTTTATTTTAAGAATATTGAAAATATTTGGACTTTATCTTTATTCTCAACTTCAATTTGAAATATTATTATAAAATAATGATTCGCATTCGATAGATTTATGAGAAAAAATATTTGTTATTAAATAAAACGAAAATGTGGCAAATGATATAGCTTCTTACATTAAGTTCCATTTCTTCATAAATTATTGCTAAGATAAGAAATGCTAAATTACCTACAAGTAATGCAAATTCTGAAAGTGTTAAGTATAACGACGCAAAAGATACAATATTCTATTTTGGTTTCAGATTATTAAGGCTTTGCAGTCGGATCAATTTTAACTAGCAAATTAAATATTTTTATTCTCTATGATTTTTTAAATTTCGTGGGTATGAAATTGGCATTATATCTCATATAATACCAAAATATTTGATAATTGATTAGATACCGACATATTTAGTAACGTAAACAATATTTTACAGCAATTTTTGGTGGTGACTTCGAGGCATTATTCAAGTGCTATAAGGGTTAAAATAGAGATATTTTATTTTATGGTTTCCATTGTTAAAATAGAAATATTTTATTTTGTGGTTCCCATAGTTAAAATAGAAATATTTTAGTTTCGATATTGTATATCTTATTTAAAATACTATTTTCTTTGAGCAAAATAAAGTCTAAAATGTTAAATAGTGTTCGAAATATTTCATCAAATAATGACCACCTCTGGTCGTTTTCATAGTAGGATCGAGCCTCCGACTGGTCGTCACGTGGGGATAGTTTTGTGTGCATTTTCTAGGTGCCTGCATTAGTTTTATATTATTAGGTGCGCACGGTTTAGGACGATGAACGCGCACGCAGAACGAAGGGGCAGAAAAGCAGCGCGGCGGGGAATAGCAGGAAAAGGGTGATGTGGCCGGAAAAGGGGGAGGGAGGGGTCAGTAAATGCTCATTGGGGGATCATGGATCGCAGGTCACCCTCGACCATCAGGTATGTAGTAGACGACGTATCCCTTTTATCAAGGCTGGCTGGGCCGAGGGAATAATCTAACAGCGATAGAATGAAATAAACGAGGGAAATTGTGAGAAAATCGATACGCGAAGCTTCCCGGCTATGCGACTCAATCAAGGGAAACACAAGACAAATGAACTTTGCTAATTTCGTGCTGCGAAAGAAATCTCTCCTGACGAGCTCGTCCGATTTCCCAGCGAACTACGAAACTTTACGCAAATATTCAACCAGAGCTAGTAAATAGTATTTAAAATAGTAAATAATAAATAGTTCTATTTATTTTAGAGAATGTGTAAAATTTTGAATACAAAATATTTTATTTGATGCAGTAATTTTTCAATATAAAATAATTTATTTGAGGCAGTAATTTTTGAAAACAGTATTTGAAAATAGTATTTTATTTGATTTTCAATTTCAATTTTTAATATTATGTCTGAATATAATGGTTCGTGTTCAGAAGATTTATTAGTAGCAATAGTTATTATTAAATAAAACCAAAATGTGGCAAATGATAGTTTCTTATATTAAGTATCATTTCCTCTTTAAATTATTGCTATTATGAGAAATTTTTAATTACCTATAATTAATGCGATTTCTGAAAGAATTATGTATAACGACACAAAAAAAGCAATATTCTATTTCGTGTTTCGGTTTATTAAAATGGAAATATTTTATTTTCTGGTTCCCATTGTTAAAATAGAAATATTTTAGGTTCGAAATTGTATATCTTATTTAAATACTATACTGTTTAAGCAAAATAAAGTCTAAAAAAAAAAAAATAAAAGAAAAAAAAAAATAAAGTAAATGTGAATCCAATATTTGAAAAATATAAATTCAATATTTAAATAACATTCAATAATATTTTCATTTAGGTTTTTGTTGGTTTAAATTTTTCACTGTACCTTTTTCAAACTCTCCAAGTTGCATTAAAATCGACAGGGAAATGGAAAAGGAATAAAATTCGAGGAAGTAAGCAGAAGCAGGAAGTTTAAACAATAAATATCTATTATTCTATGTACAATGTACATATACATATATATTTCGAACTTACCGTTGTAACTTTACAGTTATGCGTGACCGTGTGAAATTGGCTTTATCAAATGAAATAACAAAAAGAGAAAATCGGGTTGTTCCAAATAAAAAAGGAGAACGGATGAGATAGAATAGAATGCGTATCCTGCGGCACACAATGTGAACGAGCCGAGTGATATTTATCTTCTACCCTGTGAAAAAAAAAGAATGATCCGATTGTCATTTACTGTTTGCATTTTCAGCGAAAGTTACGTACTGGTATATGATTCTTATACGTGTCAATAACACGCGTAAAAGTCACTATGTCTTAACTACTACTAAAAATTAAATATTAGATATAAATAATAAATATTTCCTTATGTCATTCAATTATTATTTTAAACACTATTTGAAAATTAACACAATAATTTTTTTCGACGTTTCGAATTCGCTTTAGATCATTTTCAAGGAAACTAGAAAAATGGCATCTGTAAATCATTAAACTTAATTATGTTTTGTTGTGCGTTAATTTAAACAAAAGAAGAAAACTGTTACCTACTTACTTAGTGGAAAAAATTTTTTTTCTTGTCTAAACTTTCTATAAACTCAAAAAATTTTGCGTTAATTTAAATAAAAGGAGAAAATTGTTACCTACTTAGTGCAAAGAAAAATTTTCTTCTATAAAGTTAAAAAATTATTTCTTTTGCACTAAGCAAGTAGGTAACAATTTTCTCCTTTTCTTTAAATTAATCCACAACAAAACACAATTAAGTTTAATAATTTACAGACGCAATTCTTCTATTTTTCTTGAAAATGATCTAAAGGTCGAAATGTCGAAAAAAAATATTGTGATAATTTGCAAGTAGTGTTTACAATAATAATTAATGGAACCAGTGCGCCGAAAAAAATAAAAATATTGTTAGCAACAATATACGATCGAAATATAATAAGGAAACATTCAACTACGTATTTTACCCTACATACACAGTATTTTACCCTTCTAAGTGCTATCGAACCCTAGGATTTCTTTCATTATATTGGCAATAATAAAGACGCTGAAAGCCTCAAGGTATCGGAAAACTTGAAGAAAAGTACCGTTCTCAGCGATCATAAAGTTCATTGTGTTTCGCATCACAAGTCCGCAAATCGAAGACTGAACAAACGGTAAACTGTGATTGCCAACTAGTTACAAAAGTTTTCTCTGCGATTGTTCTCTCTTAATTCAACTCATAAATCTAATGAATGCGGACCATTATTTGCAGCAATAATATTTAAAATTGAAATTGAAAATAAAGACAAAGCCGAAATATTTTCAATATTCTTAAAATACTATTTTCAAAAATTACTGTCTTAAATAAATTATTTTATTTTCAGAAATTACTGCATCTAATTATATAGTAATAATAATATAGTAAAAAATATAAAAATTTTTCATATAATAATAATAATAAATTTTCTATATAAATTCAATAAGACAAAATTTTTCATATTAATTTAATGCTACCCGCAATAATAATAAAAATTTCGGTATAAATTCAATAATTATTTTGATTATACCAAATTTTTCATATAATTAATTTCTTTCATTCTAAAAATGCTTTCACATTTTTTTTATTACTTATTGTTTTTATTTTTATATGTTTAAGTAGTGTTATAATTCTTATAACTGAAAATATGTATTAATTACATACTTCTGTTAATTAAATTGGTTTATATTTTGAACCTTCGAAGTATGAATATTTATATAATATAATTATATAATTTGTAATTATGACTAATAATGTATAAATTATTACGAGTAAGAATATAAAATAAATGCTAACTCAACTACGATTATGTCTTTTTCTATTTTTAATTGTTATCATAATAACTACTTTTAATGTTTCAATTTGTGTGACAGAATGAAACCGAATTAAATACGCATTCTGAATCATAAAACTATACAGGGTGTCCCAAAATTCGTGTAGTTCCCGGAAATGGGAGGTTCCTTGGGTCATTTGAAGCGACATTTTCCTTTACAAAAATGACGTCGGCGCCTTTGTTTAGGAGTTATTAACGAAAAACACGGACCAATCAGAGCGCGGCTACAGCGAACAGAGTCCGACTCAGCGACAGGTCCCGCTTAGCGTGGCGGCGCCATTGGCCGAGCCAGAATCAATCCGCTGCAGCCGCGCTCTGATTGGTCCGTGTTTTTCGTTAATAACTCCTAAACAAAGCCGCCGACGCCATTTTTGTAAAGGAAAATGTCGCTTCAAATGACCCAAGGAACCTCCCATTTCCGGGAACTACACGAATTTTGGGACACCCTGTATACATATACTATTACGAATAAGAACACAAATAAATCTGACTCGTATGACTGTACCTCTCATTGTATTTCGAAAAGATTTCATTTTTAATTTTATATTTTTCATTGTTTTTCAAGTATTTATTTTAAAAGTTATAATTTTTGTTATCGAACAACTGTTATCGGTGTAACAATATCAATCTTACATTATAATTGCAGTAATTCACACAAGTAATATGTTCTATTAAATTGAAATAATAATTCAAGTTGAATGTAGAACATCAACTAAGAAATTTCTAATTAAGAGACAGTGGATTTTATGCATTTGCGACAAAACTGAGCAGGTACCATTTGATACGTTGCAAAACATTAGAACAATTTAAGAATGGTGTTACATGATTTTCAAGCTATTACACACATTAAGCAAGAAAGAAAGGAAAATAGTATTTTAAATAGTAAATAATAAATAATCCTAGTTTTTTAATGTGTACAATTTTGAAAATAAAATATTTTATTTGATGCAGTAATTTTTGAAAATAAAATAATTTATTTGAGGCAGTAATTTTTGAAAATGGTATTGGAAAATAGCATTTTATTTTATGAATATTGAAAATATTTCGCCTTTGTCTTTATTTTCAATTTCAATTTGAAATATTATTGCTGAAAATAATGGTTCGCATTCGATACATTTATTAGTAGAAATAGTTATTATTAAATAAAACGAAAATGTGGCAAACGATATACTAGTTTCTTATATTAAGTACCATTTCTTCTTTAAATTATTGCTAAGATAAGAAATATTAAATTAACAAGTAATGCGATTTCTGAAAGTACTAGGTATAACAACGCAAAAAATACAATATTCGATTTCGTGTTTCATTATTAAAATGTTAAAATGTTCCATGATTTTCAGCCTATTACATTAAGAAAAAAGGAAATGTTCATTTCACTTTAGTTTGCTGTTCAGGTAGAAAATTTGTATTTTTCATACAAATCCGCTGCCTACTAGCGAAGAATCGACACGAAATTGAAATTTACGACACAAAGTTTGTTGTTTTCTTCGATTCAACTCGTGTACAACGTTATGAACAATGGCCTGCAAGCACCGACATCTAGAAATTACGAGTGCGATACCTTCCTTCATGTAAGTGCACGAACGTATCCGACGTTACAATTACGGTAGACTGGATAAAAACTATCATTAAATTATTTACATATCCTCCGTGAAATACGTATTTCAAAGTTGAAATTATACATCACGCGATCAAAAGAAGAAACGTAAATACACGTACGTGTGTACAGTGTATACGTAGACCGAGCGAAAAAAGATATTATCCGTGTGGTAAGACCCTAATTTAACTGTTGGAAAGTATTTTCTCCGGTTGGTCGGTTTCATACGAACAAGAAGCCCATACACGTAATCTTCTCTGTAACTCGATTTTCGGAGAAACAGTCGTGGCACGGCTCGAAAATCGCCCACTCTTATAATGACGTGGGTTATAAACCGGTTGAGAACTCCTATTCGCGCAGACAATCCGTATTCGGGACGCAGCTGCAAACGTCCGCGCAGCCCAGCAGGCGCAGAGTCGGAGCACGTGACAGCTGCGCGTAGTAGGGAAGACAGCGGTCGAATCGGCGAGCGCGTACTATCCCCTCTGCGGGCTGCGCGAACAAAGAGACAAAGCTACTTGGTTCGTGTCGACGGTTGATACCACTAGAAAGTCGTTGGTAGTCGGTGGGTGCGGTTGTTCCGCGATAAAGAGAGAAGGGCGCGTCGGTTTTAGGCATCGCGAGAAAGTTTATTCCGTCGTTCGAAAGGTGTGTAGAGTGAAAACAGCGTGGGAGTAAGAAGATCTTGTTAAAAGGAAGGATAAGAAAGGTTTATCGTCGCGTCGGTAGTGATCGTTGAAGTATATCGAACATATATATACATATATATATATACATATATATACACACAATATATAGATATATATATATATATCTCGTAGTCTGTCGCTTCTCGCGGGTATCCCAGGGATCGGAGAAACGATTTCGACCGTGTAAACGATTGCGACAGAAATCACTAAGTTGGTGATCAAAACTTAGTCGGTCTAGCCAAGACCGTCGCCACGAATTCAAAATCCGTCGACCGCCGCTCACGATCCTCGCGAGGCGAACCGCGTCGCGTCGAACTAACGAGAAGTTACTCAAGCCGTATCGTTGTCGATATACGCGAAAGAATCATCGAGAACCAACCGGTACTCCGTTTTCGCGCTGGAGCGTCGACGAACGGATACGAAGTGCAACCGTGCGACGTGGCCGCGCCGCCATTTTGTGAAGATTCCTGAGTACATCCCGCCGCGAACAACAACGGCCCCTCTCGCGCCGTGACCCATCGGAATCGAGGAAGACACGAAACGAAACGAAACGAAACGGTGTTACGGTTGTTCGATCGTCGCGCGTCGTCTCCGTTTTTCACCATCGGGGAAAAGGGGCCGCCGGCGTGGGAGGAAGGAAGAGGAGTGGAAAAGGTGTGACATATACACAACATTTCCTCGTAGATCGATTCGACCTGGGTGGCTTCGCTTAGCAACCATGAGACTGGAAATTGTGTCAGCGGCGGATTTTTTGGTGCATCTGCTGCGTCTGCAGGCGGGTCAGCTGTCCGAGCGGCAGCTCGAAATGTTCAAGTCATCGTTGACAGAGGTTCTCCGTCACCGTTACAGGGACCATTGGTTCCCGGATCGTCCGAATCGTGGTTCCGGTTACCGTTGCATACGCATCAATGGTAAAATGGACCCGGTGATCGCGCAGGCAGGCGCGAACGTAGGATTGCTGCCGACGGTGTTGCACAGCTTGTTTCCGACCGAGCTGACTATGTGGATCGATCCGTCGGAAGTGTCCTACAGAATCGGCGAGAACGGGTCCATCTGCGTTCTATACGAGCGCACGGAACCGGACCCGGAGGAGCAGCAGCATCAGTATCAACACCAGCACCCCCATCAACACCACCACCATCATCAACAACAACAACAACAACAGCAACAGCAACAATTCGAGAGCTGCAAAGACTCGTTGTTGCTCGAGCACTCGCAGTTCAGCGAGCAAATCGCCGCGTTCGTTTCCAGTTGAAGCGTCCCACGGCCAACGAATTCGTCGCTGCGAGGACGCTAGACGTCGTCTCGCATTCGCATCCATTGGACGTGCATCACGCTCTCGGACTGATCAAAGCACACGCGTCTTTTTTTTCTCTTTTTTTTTTCGTGATACATGTGATCGTGCTCCCGCGCTCCCCTCTGGTCAAAGTGAAAACATAATGGTATTTTTCATTCGTGTACACGCACGCACGCACGCACGCGATTCACCTATCGAGCAGTGTTCCCAACAACAAACATCAAGAACAACAACAACAACGAGAAAACAAGTCGATTCAACGGGAATACAATGAATATCGATTTTCGATTTCCCTTGGCCAAATTGTACAAACGGATTCGCGATCCGACGGGTCGCAGTCATTTGCAACTACATATGACTGACTCTAGTCCAACCATCGTGCGCGAATCATCCTCTATGAATTTCTCGTGATTCCTTGTGATAGAGGATATATACTCGTGGCGGAAGATGCGTCATCGTTGAATAATCGAAAACATAACGCCTCGCGCGGGCGCGCGTTCGTGTAACAACAGATGCGACCAGACCACAACTGTCGTCTTGCGTCCCGGGCGCGTCTCGCGAGAAGATCCGGGGCTTTTCCTTCGTTCCAGCTGTAAAACGGGACGGAGAAGCAGCAGCAGCAGCGAGACCGCCATTGCACAGTGAGAAACTGAAAACAAAATGGGCGAGCTCCGCGAGGAACTCTCTCCCAGCCCGACAAATTGATCTCAGCCTCCTCTCGCGCGCACCTCCGTCGATTCTGAAAGGACGCCGCGCGGGACCGGGGGAACAACGAACCAGTCTGACCCTCTTCTCTGTTCCGCGCAGAGAGAGAGGAAAACGCAAAAAAAAAAGAAAATAACAAGCCTCTCTCCCTCGAGAAGAATTCAACGTGTTTTTACCGTCGCAAATCTCTTTTCTTCCACGAAGTCTCTTTATGTAGCACTCTAATCGATTATTCGGGAAGCCTCTCGTATTCCGATCTTCTTGGTACGTCTCTCCCTTCGACGACGATCGGCACGATGAAAAGAAATCTATCCGACAACCCAGGAGGAACAACTAGAAAATTCAGTTGCATATGCACACACTCTTCTGTTATCAACTGTGATCGTTATGGACTTTTCTCCCTTAAAAACCTCGCACTGTGAAATGCAAATTACCACCGTGGACGAGCCACATACACACACACCGAAACAAAACACATTATCAGCCGTTCGGGAAGAATAATCACGGACCGATTCAATTTGCCAAGTGACCGATCAAAAGTAACAGGAGGAGCCCCGTTAACCTCTACCGTTAATCCATCGGTTTTCTGAAATTCCTCAGGAATCGATTCGGACCTACCTTCTCATGGGATACGTTATCGCCGTGCGACAATCTGCCTGCGACGTGTTACCGTCGTATCGCGTTGTCGTCGCCGCCGCCTCGACGCCGCAGTAGCGGTCCCGAGTATTGTTCTTTTCCGGATCATCCATCGTCCATCATCTCGTCTTCATTGGTCGCAGCTGTTGGACCGCTTGAAGCTCGACTCATAAACATTGGGTATCGTTAACACAATAAGAACACACGTTTACACTGCATACGTACAAACCTTTAACAAAAGCGCGAGTTTATATATGTACATATATAATAGGTATTATGTACCGTCGTAGGGAATCGCATATACGCGCGAGAGCGAACCGCAAAATTCAACTCGCGCGTGTATGTCGGTGTCGTGTCGTCAAATTGTATATTATCTGTTTTTCTCGCGCAGTGGAGAAAGAGAGACTGAGCGAGAGCGAGATGAACGAAATCTGTATGTGTACGTATGCATGTATCCTATGTATGTGATGTGATGTATGTATGTATGTGTGCATGTATGAATGAATGGTTTTTTCTTGCATGTAACAAGTACATCGATGGCTGTGTGGATGCGTGCGCGTGCGCGATAGAGAAAGGAGAAGAAGTGCGCGCATGAGCGAGAAAGGGGGCAAAGAAACAAAAAAATATGAAGTAAACAACTGTGATTTTCTTCGCACGAAGGGAGGGGCGTGTTACATCTTGTGCATGACTCTTATACAATTATCTTTTCTGGTGTTTCGGACGTGACCTAAACGCTCGGTTGGCAAAATGTGTAGTGTATATGGCCTGGGAACGAATGAGAACCTTGTAAAAGTGAAGAAACGTTATGGAGAGGTGACTATATTTCGATCCATAGATTCCCACTTGGACAATAACGTTCACCGATCGGCTGTTCTGTCGTAATCGCTTGCTTCCTACCAAGGATTCCTCCTTGGTCTTTCGTTTCGATTACGAACCACTTTGATTCGTCGTTTCCAAAATATTTGGAACCGGTGTTACTCGTTCAATGTGTCCTTCTTGGCGTAACGTCGAACTGGTTCTCTCGCGTGACTGTTTGAATCGTTCATTTCTTCCCCTGCTTGCAACAGTTTTATCGTCTATATCGAACGGGACAACTTTCGTTGTAATAGCTGCGAATTAGTGACGTAGAAATATTCAATCGAGGTTATTATACGTACAAGTTATACCAAATATTACGAACTACTCGAATAATATTCTTCGTAACCAACATTTTTCTCATTTGTTTCGATTTTTCGTCTAGGAGCCGTTTTATCGTAAACCGATTTATTCAATTCTGGGGATTTATTGATGATAGTGATTATCCATCTTGAACGCAGGAAGTTTCGAATGTCGAAACCCCACCGCTTTATGGTTCTTCGTGAGAATAGTATTCGAAAAGTTGGAATTCTTTGGTATATCTCTGAATGTTCGAATTTCATTTACAGCAATCGTTAGAATAGTTAGAATTCTCGATGTTTACAATGATCAAAGTGTGTAGAATTCTGTGGTGTGTGCAAAGAGATTTACCGGGCATAGACAAATCTGTTTTTGTCACCTGAAATCCGTCGTTCCGCGAGACGATTCACACGCAATAGTTCGATCGTTTCATCATGGTTTTTCTCTTTCCGGCGGCGCGATTTGGTTTCCATGAAATTCTGTGGAAAACAAATCATAATCAGTAGGGAAAATTTCGTACTTAAATTTTCGTAGAAACTGTTGAACATCTGTTAATTCGACAAATCCGCAAATTTTTTTCAAACAGGAACATTCAATGTTTCTTCTTAGGACGATCATAGATCGTTGCTAATAATATTTTTATGCTTTCGGCACGCTGTTCGATCAATTATTTCAAATACTATCTGCGCAAATTACCATAATATTTTTTTTCAACGTTTCGATCATTTTCGTAGAAGAATTGCGTTTGCAACTGATTAAACTTAATTATGTTTTGTTGTGCGTTAATTTAAAGAAAACTTATCTACTTGCTTAGTGCAAAACAAATTTTTTAACTTTATAGAAACACGTGTTGACGCCAAGTCGGTAATTTGCAAATAGTGTTTAAAATAGTAATTGATAGAACCTGAGCTCGGAAAAAATAAAAATATTATTAACAAAAATTCAATAGTTTCTTCAAAATTGTCCGAGAGAATTTCTTCTTTTTCGATTGTGTAATCGGAGATTGGTTAGTGATTTAATCGTGAAAAAGTGCTGCGCGATAGAGGAATATTGGAGGAGGGGGGAGAAGAGGGCAAGAATGAAAGCGAGTGAGAGAGAGAGAAAAGTATGTTTGTGAGAAAGGGAGCGAAACAAAGTTGCCGGGAATTTGTGGCGTTCAGTGATCGGATCAGAAGGCTCTGTATGTAGCAATTATAGAAACCGTGTCTGTGATTATATTAAGAATAGAGAGACAATATAAGCAATCTCTGTGTGAACGACCTAATTAGGGGCGCGTGTATTCGTGGTTCTACGGCACAGGTACACGCGACCGTTTCGCACCGATATGTAAAAGTAAATGTTTATAGATATGTTTATATCCGAGAGTATGCGTGGCAATTTTAAACGGATCTTTTTTTTAGATTAATCCAGTTTAGCGGTCAATCTTTAGCGGTTTGTGAGAATTACGTATATTTGTGTATAAATATATATATTTATATTTATATACATATATTTATATATATATATATTTTTACCGCGTCAGCTTTATACGCCGTTCCTTTCTGTTTCGTATTTCACGACGGGAGAAAGCAACAGGCTTTTGATCGTTATGTCATTTCATTCTATCTCTATATTCTTCTACCTTTTTATTCTCTCGTAGTATTTAATTATCATTACTTATTGGTTTTCGATTCGACTCGCAAGTTTACCATCGTAGAATAAAAAAATAAAGCAAGTTCGATTAAAATTGCTAAGCATATGCCTACCTTGCGAAATTACTATAGAGCGCGCGCAAAGGGACGTGGAACGATGAAGCGAAAAGCTGAAACAAAAAAAAAACGAGAGACGAAACAACAGGATTTGCATTTTCTTTTTCGAAGAACCGTGAACGCGAAACCGAGAAATTCTCTTTGTGTGACGCGCGTCGTAAAAAAAAGAAGAAAGAAACAGATCCGTGTGTGTGTCGCTGTCGAAACGAGACGTGATGGGTGAAAGTGTTGAGAGTTGAACGGCGACGCGTAGAAAATCTTGCACACCGTTTTTCATAGTCTATAGATGATATGTGTATAATAATAGCTTATACCGAAGCTGCAGATAATGTTCCTTTTTTCCTGATTTGATTTCGAGCCATCGGAAAAGATGATAGCCGACGATAATGCAACGATGCAGAACTCGTTCGATAGAACCGTTTGATTCGCGTGAGGACAGACACACACATCTACATGAACACACACGCACACCAACATAACAATCGACAACGCAAACGAAACAAGGTCAGCTGTGAAACGGAAGAACACGCGTGGCGAGTGATGAAGCGAGCGGAAATTCAGCGAGAGAAAGACACGAAAAGAAAGAATATAAAACACTTGTAAAACCAATTGTGAGAATCAGTATGAGAGAGAGAGTTTATTTCACGAGCGAATTGTAATTACTATATATACATATATATACGCATATATTATATATACATACTTATATATATATATACATCTTGTAACTATACATACAGTCCTTCAGGAAGAATTTGTACAAACCCGCTGGAATAAGGCGCCAGCAAGTCTGTGATTTTAGCTTGGTTATATTCAGTATTTTTTTAAATAAAACGAGACAAAATCAAGATAAACGATAAAAAAAAGATGAAAGATTCGAACTGCGAGAGAGAGAGAGAGAGAGAGACGTGCGAGCAAGAGAAAGTTCTGTATGTGCGAGAGAAGCATAGTCCTGCGCGAACTGTGTTTGTGTGCGTGCAGTGAAGGAGGAGGGGGGGGGATGGGGGAAGTGTGCGTAGAGGAAGCGGAGGGAGCAGCCGAGGGAAAGAAACGTAGCTAAATGCAAACGGTAGACCTTTCTTTTTAATATACCTCGAGAAACTTGAACAAATTACTCGGAAGTTTCTATACGTCAAACTTTTACAACGTTGACGAACAAAACGTGTTCGCAATCGTTTAAAATTGTAAATACGATCTGCATGTGATGCATTTCATACGAGAAATTATACGGAATGCGAGAATCTTATTTTAATCTCCGTCATTGTATTGTACATATTAAATGATTTTGTGATGCGATACGATATCAGCTGATCATTTCGAAAATTTCGCGTGTCTTCCGTTTGCATTTCCCGTTCATGCTAGCTCCCTCGATTTTCTTGGGAAAAGAGAATGTGTGCGCGTGTGCATGAGCAGACTAGAGCCGACGATAGTCAATATCACGAATCGAGGTGGACAGTGGGATAGCAGAGGTGCGGCGTCCTGATAACGAAACCTGTATTCGAGCATAATGTAAAAATTTCGAAATCCCCTGATACGTTTCAATTCGTTTCGATCCGTTTCCGACTCTCGGAAAGCTACGCATCGTTCCTCACTGTCGCGATAACCAAGTTCCAAACTATTCAGAGGTGGGCATTATTTGGCGAAATAAATATTTCAAATACCATTTAATATTTTCAACTTTATTTTGCTTAGAGAAAATAGTATTTCAAATAAGGTGCAATTTCGAAAATAAAATATTTCTATCTTAACAATGGGAACCACAAAATAGAATATTCTGAAACACGCAATAGAATATTGTATTTTTTAATACTTGCAAAAATCGCATTACTTACAGATGATTTAATATTTATCTCGGCAATAATTCAAAGAAAGAATGCTACTTAATATAAAAAACCATATCATTTGCCACATTTATTTTATTAGAATGCGAACCATTATTCTGAACAATAATATTTAATATTTAAATTGAAAATTAAAGACAAAGTCGAAATATTTTCAATATTGTTTAAATAAAATATTTTATTTTGGAAATTGTACACATACTTTCAAGTAAATAGGATTATTTATTATTTACTATTTGAAATACTATTTTCCCCAGCTCTGCAACCGTTCGATCATGTTCCAAGAATTTTTTGGGGAATCAGTTCGTCGCACCTCTAGCTTCCACTGCACACGCAGTGCGAAACTGTAGTATATGCCGCGTGTCTTTCTTTTCTGTGGGGTTGGCGTATCTGTTGGGACACCAGGAAGGAGAGAATGAACGAGAGAGCGAGCGATAAAGGATATTGTGGAACCGTGAGATTGCAAGAATGAAGGGAGAGAAAGAAAGAGCGAGCGAGTGCGAGAGCGCGACTGTGGCTGAAGGTGTGAGACGAGCCGGGAGAAAAATGGGGGGATCGACACAGTAAGAGAGCGTGAGGCCCGGCAGGGGTGCTCAACTCGGTTGAAGTGGGCCGTGGGTTCCATCGTGGTAATATTAATTGTGATGCCGAATTATTGTACTGATTAGGGAGAGTTCATAGCGATTTTAATACGCATCCACGTTTACGAGAGACGAACAAGATCGAACAAAAAAACATTCTGAATGAATTAAAAATGAAAAAGACACCGACCCAAGGTCATCGAGATCCGAATTCGGCGGCCCTGTTGGCCAGTGCACAAGAAGAAATACAAAACACGTGTACATGGAAACACACAGACACACACAAACTACGTTTACACACAGTTTATACGTTGCGCATCAACTGCGAGCGAGATACGATCGATTCGGAAAAATGTGTATAAAGAAAATTTGCTTTGTCAATAGTCACAAACACATACGTGGAAGACGAAAATAGGCACCTACACACCATTACACTTACACACCTTTGACGAAATACACGGAACAGACACGAGGAACACGTTACGTACACTCTCAAATCTGTAGACTAGTAGGTTTACTATTAATTATTACGAATTATAATTATTATATATCTATTATTACATCAATGTATAATTATATTTAGTTTTTAGGTTATATTATGTCTATTATTTCCCGCTTGTACATACGCCGTGAGCTCGAAAAAATTAAATCTTTATCAAAAGAAATCTATAATTTTTTCGACTGTTTTTGTACAGAGATAATAAAAACAAAAAGGCCTCGTGCTTATGAAATTTCATGAATATAACATTCTGCTGTCCGCTGTTTTAATTTTATCGACAACTCCGTGTTCCGCCTTCCGTTCTCCTTTCCAATAATCCGTATATTATTAACAATCGTTCGCTTTGATTTTTAAATAGTCGTCTTACCGGGGAAGAATATAGAATTTTTATTGAAATTTGTAATAAAATTATTGTTTCCAGTTAATTGTAGGAGTTTGTTGAATTTTATGGAAACTAAATTTATTACTCATTCAATTATATTGATTCTTCGTGTGAGCTGTTAAAATACTTGACAATCTAGAATCTACTTCAACGAAATAGTAGAAAACTTACATTAATCTTAACAATGGAAGGGAGTTTCTATTTTCGGTATCAGCTGCTGAGTCCATAAATAACTGTCATCGATTTCTCTCCTGGAGATGCAATATTTCACGCTTCTCAACGAGTATAATTAAAATAAATTTGTTTCAAACCTCAGCACTTGGAGCAATTTTAACTTGAAAATTAAACATTTCTTCTGATCTAGAATAATTCCATTCTACATGATTCTTCTTTTAAATTTTATGCATACGAAATTGATGTTCAGTAATTTTTAGATACCAATATATTTATAAATGTAAATTATATTTTGAATAAAATGGTACAGCAATTTTTATATAGTGGTGACACTGAAGTCACCACGCTCTTGCCAAAGATTAAATAAAATCAACGTACATTTAGTACGCATCAAGGAAATGCGATTGTTTTAAATTAACAATGCGATAATGCTATTTAATTGCAATTCTGTGTATTTATGGAAATGTGTTCTCGGCAATCTAAAATTTGTTTGTTCATGAGTACGACCAACACTTGAAAACAATTGTAATATCGCTTTCGGATTTCCAGACAGTTACGAAGAGTTATTTTGAATAACTTTTACGAAGCACTGTGAAATTTCCAGGTAAGGTCTGTTTCGTTTACGATTCTTATATCGCTTCCAACAATTATTTGTTCGGTTCTATATAATGTCGATTTTTAAACGGTTATACGTAGAATTGATTCTCGCATCAAATTTTCCGTAATTGATATGCCGAATTATTATAACCGCATATTTACTTACAAAATAGCCGGGCTTTGAACGAAACTGAATATTTCTACAAATAAAAATTGTTTTGTAAACTTTACACCTTTAAACGATTTCTTTTCTGTTTTAAGCAGTTATTTTCTATTTGGTTAATAAAAGTTTTGAAGGAACATTAATTTCTCAATAGATATTTTAGAGTAAAATATAAAACTAACAAAAACATCAGTACAACCACTGATGCATTGTTGTTCCTTGTTACGTTACACAGTGGGTCCAGTAGCCCGGTTTTTTGTGACCAAAATTATAGTAGCATTATTTTAAGGTTTAATGTTATATTATTATATAACAGTCTTTGGATTCGCCTTGATACCAGTTAGAATATTATGAAGTATAAAACAAGAAATTTCTCATTAATCTTTTATATTGAAGTTTCTAGACAAGCGAATATTTATCAACTTTCGTTGGAAACGTTTATTTGTCAGATTATCGGAAATATTTGAAAATCGTGTTAACAATTCTTACAAGGCATACTATTGTCTAGAAATCGCGGCAAAATATCTATGATTGAATTCTTCATAGGAATTATATGAAATTTAGTAACGAGGGGTTTTCGGGGCCTCTGACTGGCGCAGAGAAAACATATTAACTGGTGTCCCAGTTTTCTCCGGGCAAACATTGCCGGCGTGTTGTACACGCAAAAGTAAGGAAAAAATGTTATATAAACATATGCTCTTAAATATTTTATTAAGGAGTTATAACTAATTTCAAACAGACAGATTCAAATCCGAATCGGAAACGTTATTAGGTTCACACTCGAATCATAACGTTTCATGCCTCTTTCAGCTATATTTATTTCATGTAGAAATTGATCGAACCGTTGCGCCGAAAGCATTAAAATTATATTGTAAATCAACTATAAAACATGAAAGCAGACGTAGTCAGTTCCAATTTTTCTGGTATCTTAATCAGAAAACTTCAAAGAATACAATGGCAGTGAAATGAGCACCGGTTAAGTATAACAAAATCATTACCAAAGTTTTAAAATCATCAAGAAAGTGGCTCATCGTTGATTATCTTTAAATATTAATAATTACACAAATATATATATATAGTACAAAAGTGTACCCTATACTTAGCTAAAAAAACTTATATGAAACAAAAATTTGTTAGTGTATGTGAATAAGGTAAAATTTACTAATAGGTGAATTCGTTGAGAAATGGAAGCGTTTAACGAAACTTCAAACTTCCGACAAATTTCAGTACTTAACGGATGCATGAATGGGAAAACGAATGACGGGAGATTGTTCCTCAGACATTCAACTAACTCAACCCATAAAAAATTTTCAATTTATGTAAAATTTTTAAAATTGCTTCACGACCGCTGAAATCGGGCATATACCCCGCAGCGTATGAACCTATTATGAATATTTCTATTCGTGTTTACATAAAACATGTCCGATGCTTATCACTCGTCATCATTTTTGTGCCATTCTTTCCAAAATTTGAATTGTTCTTATTTGACGCTATTCGTGTATGGACTAAACATTGCTTTAAAACTGGATTAAATATTTGAAATACTTGAAAAGTTTCTGATATTTGATGATTGCAATCTAAAACGTTTTATTTCACTTTGAATTTTCTGACTTTGTCTTTAGAACGCTGTATCTCATCACAGAATTTTCTAAAATGATTAATATTTTGGATTTGGGAGCTTTGAAGGGTTGTTACTTTGTACGATAAGACATTTTTTCAATATGTTTAAGTTGAAAAATTGAATTTTGGCGTTCCGTTGTCAGTTTGTGCGTCGTCCCAACGCGGAAGTCCCAACATATTCCATCTCACCTGCGAATGGTTGTATACAACCATAACACTAAGAATGTGATTCAAGGTTTCCACCTCAAACCCAATATAATACTAAATGGTAAATTTGTTTGAAAACACAAACTATTTCCCAACAGAATAACTCAACAGTTACTGCCCAGAGCTGGGGAAAATAGTATTCTAAATAGTAAATAATTAATAATCCTATTTATTTTATAGTATATATACAATTTTGAAAATAAAATAATTTATTTGAGACAGTATTTTTTGGAAATAGTACTTGAAAATAGCATTTTATTTGATGAATATTAATAATATTTAGACTTAGTCTTTATTCTCAATTTCAATTTTAAATATTATTGCTGAAAATAATGCTTCGCATTCATCACATATATGCGTAGAAATAGCTATTATTAAATAAAACGAAAATGTGGCAAATGATTTCTGAAAGTATTAATAAATACAATACGTATACTATTTTGTGTTTCAGATTACTAAAATATAAATATTTTGTTTTATGGTTCCGATTGTTAAAATAGAAATATTTTATTTTGTGGTTCTGATTGTTAAAATAAAAATATTTTATTTACGAAATTGTATATCTTATTTAAAATACTATTTTCTTTAAGCAAAATAAAGCCTAAAATATTAAGTACTATTTGAAATATTTGTTACGCCAAATAATGCCCACCCCTTGTTACTGCCTAACTAGAACTGTTTCCCATTTCCGAAAAAGTAAAAGTTTTTTTCGTTTTTGCATGAATACATGGAGTGAAAGTTTCAGTGGAGTTATAACTAGTTTCTTAGAACAGAAGTTGAAAGTCAAAAACTAACTGTTACATTAGAACCAATTGAGAATTTTAACAGTTTCTTTCAAGCCCTTTGAAATAGTTATAAAAACAGACGAAACAATTGTACAGAGCGTAAAAAAAGAATTATCTGTTCGAGGGGCGAATTTAGACCTTCCTATATCATTTTTGTAAAATAAACTTGTCGAAAAATTATTTATAGCATTGAAAATTTCTGTTAACCATTTTTATTTACCGAGTTTTTCATTTTTTTCCTTCTCGCTGAGTAAGAGCTGCTGACGTGAAACATTATTAGCAACAATTTTCCTTTGTTATAAAGAATTTTGCGATGAATTTTTTTCACCAGATGACTAACAATTTACCGAATAATCATATAATGGTAGATAATGACCTTGATATCAATGCAACTGTTAAAAATAAATAAACAAGTATATATTTTTGAAAAAATACGTTTCGTTAGAATAAGAAATTCTTAGAAAAAGTTGCTTTTTACAACTGTTTTATTTGGGCATGTTACGAGTATTTAAAAAAATTTGAAGAACGTGAAAATTTCTGATAATTGTCAAATAATAGAATAAAACTGCAAAAGTGGACTGAAATCGGTAAAAACCATAATTTTCATCCGGGATAAAAATTCGGGTTAAGTGACGAATCATCGCTATTAATATTAATACAATATTCACGATGAAAGGTATAGTGTGTTAAAACTTCATTTTTCGTTACACTCTTAAATTTTCATCACATTCTACACACAATTTTCCAAAAATTTTCATTACACGCCGTCTAGTAATGTAATTCATCTAGGGTGTTAACGAAACTGTGTCGTTTGGTCCATTTTCAAAAAAATCATTCGAATTTAAAGCGTGCGCCATTAATTATGAGACTGACTGTAGAACAATCAGCCGAAGCTAGATGAATGAGTAGCATTCGTGATAAATAGACTTGATTAAAGGAATAAAAACGTTAGAAGAATTTTCAAATACTTAGGAAAATTTAAAAATTGTTATAAAAAATAATTTTATTTGGATTGATTTATTATGATTATATAAAACTTGAGGGAAAATTTTAAAGAGGAATTTTAAGATACTTAGAAAGATTTTAAAATACTTAGAATTTCTATTACGTTCCAGTCTGTTGTAATTCACGTAGAACATTCTCATTTTGCATAAACATGCGCTGTTTAGTGATAAAAAATGATTGAAACTCATCGATTAACACTTAAATGATACTGGTTGTTGTTACGAAGTGATATACAAAACACGATGAAAACCAGTTTTTACAAAGGAATGGAAACTGGACCGGTAATGCAAATGTTATTTAACAAAATCTGTAAAGATTAAAGCATAAGTCGGCTCAGCAGAAACATCCTGCGCGTCAATCGATTCGAGGTCAATCTACGAGCTCAACGATTGTTATGAAAAGTGAACTATGTCTGGGACAAGTAAGTAGTATATTCTCATAAATATTTAAAAATTATTTACATTGATCTATAAAAGTTGACCTTAAAAAGAGAGAGAGAGATACAGATTTAAATTTAAAGCTTTATTCGAAGTAAACAATCAACATTTTTATAGATTCATTTGTTACAAGCAAATTAAATAAGTTAGTCATTAAATAAGTTATTAAATATATATAATTAGTTATATATAATTATATATAATAATTAGTTATTAAATAAGTTAGTAATTAAATAAGTTAAATAATTTAGTCACTTATTTTCATGGTATCAGAAAAAAGAATTTTATGAAATATGTCCTGTGGGATATGGTAGTTTAAAGTTCAACTAATGTGACTGAGATTCCAAAATTTGTAAGTCTTTTATATGCAGTATAGTAGTAAATAATACAGTTGAGATAATGATTCTCACCTTTTTGAAGAAGGCTTTTTCCCTTTAAATAAACATATTTCAAAAGGGTACAAAACATCTTGTAGTTTTTACTTCTTCGTAATTAGTTGACATTCTTCTTCAGTTTACTACAAGTTTTTCCTGCTAAAAACTGCTACACTCAAAGTTATTTGACATTAATCCTCGGCAAATGCTACTTTTCTACGAGGCTATAAATACTTGTTTTTTATCGACATTTATTTATCTGTTTTCTATACGTAATATATGTACTATTTGTTCATATTTCATTTTTACATTATACATAAAACATGTCTCGTATTGTTTCTTTCAAATTTATGTAGTGGAAAAAATGGAAGAATTCTAAAATAGTATTCCAAATCTTCGATTAGTGCATTTAAAACAATTCTGAACAAAAAATTTTTTTTACTTTTTTCCCAAATTCTGTGAGTCGTCTTAATACATTATGATACTTTACATAATACAATACAAATTGTAAACAATCGTATGCCTACTGCACAAGCAGTTTAAAGACGTACTCTTTTTTTAAGTCTTTAACTCATAGTAATTCAGAAATGATAGGTCAGTTTACATATCTCCACCGTACGTCTGGAGAGTAGGAAATTACATGAGAGTGGAAGAAGAAGATGCAGTTTCTGTAACTGCTTGATTTTGATCTTTGTTCTTCAAATGTGGGACATTGCCATAGTACATGGTTAATATCTTCAGTTTCATAGCCGCATTGGAGATTTTCCTCACGTTGGAGATTTTTGTTAGTGTACTTGGACTGTACATACCCCAAAAAGGGGTGAAGCCTAAAAACATTCAGAAATCAAAATACTCTGTACTAGTTAAAATCTGCTGCTAAAATACTAACCAAATGAAACGAATAATGGATAAGTACTAAACAGAAATTTTATTTATTATTATATTTATACATTTCATGAAGTAAGGAAAAATATCTTCTTTCCCAATCCAGCCATCTCATCGCTAGCCTGGAAGAAACCAAATTCCGTCGTCTATGTATAGTCTGTTCAAGTAGACGAGGCAGTCGACGTAAACATAGCCACTCGAGAGCGACAGAGTTGAGGTTACCTTTCTGAGATAGTTAGCAAAGGATGCACGCTGCTGCTTGAATCCCTCGTCTCGTTGGACAGACGAGTCTAACAAGAACAGGTCATACTAGATGAACTCATCAATGTTATTTCCTAGCTCAATTGGATTGTACCCAGTGGGGTGGAGGTACTGACATGTATGTATATATAAAACGACTTTTACGAGAATGTGTAGCTTATAGAAGAATGGGAAAGCGCGCGCGCAAAACGAATTTTGAAAGTCATTAAATAATCCTTAAATAACAAATCATATACAGACAATGACCTTGGAATAATTGTATTCACTGAATTCCTAATGAAAGGGACAATCATTATAGGTGTTTAAAAAAGGCTGACTCCAAAACAAAATTTGTTATTTGGCGTCGTGTCAGCCCCATTGTATTCAACTTTATGCTTACCATATTTTACGTATCTTCAGAAACAACAAGGATATTCAAGGTGCAAACGTTAGGTGACTCATCCTGTATATGTACCTACGTAGGAGAAGTAAAAGTTCCACTAAAGCTATGATTCCATTAAAATATTACAATTTATCATCGTCCTAAGATATTAGGCTCCTGTGGGCAGTAGCCCAAAACAATGCGGCCCTCTACATAATAAAAAATGCACGGGAACTAGAAAAAGTCAATTTATGTATTACCATTATACTAAACGAAAACATAAAATTCATACATAATTTAAAAAAAAACCTATATGAACAAAAAAAACTTTATGGTAAACAAAAAACAAAAGTAACTTATATATTTATTTTTCTACCTATTTCTTTTGTAAATTGATCAATAGTATTACACGTATTTAAATTGTTAAGTAAGTCACTCTCGATCAATAAAATACTGAAATCATTTGAACAAGATCTTCCGCAGCTGCAATTTCTAGTGGCAATACTTGAAAAAAAAATTCAAGACAATTATTTTTCAATAAATGTACGTGTTTAAAATACAGGCATTCCTCAATGAAATTATTATCTATATCGTCTTTATACGTTCTTATATTCTTTCCAATTGTGTGTTAATTAAATTTTTTTAATTTACCAGAAACACAAAGTTTGAGTTAAAATGTCATCATTGGCACATTTTATCTTTTGTACTTCTGATAGAAGTTTATCAGTAATAACATAAAATGTATTTACGCGGAATTCGTTATTGGAACCATTTAACTTTTTCCGACGTATTTTCGTTGTACTGTTTTTTTTTGCGCGTACTCGTTACAAAACAAAGATATGCATACATATAATATTTTCTGTTTCGTTTAGAACAAGTTATTTGGTTATTTTTGACGTGAAAAGATTTTTAATAAAAATAACTAATAACAACAAAAAACTGCCCCCCAAAAGGATTGCGCCCCGGGGCTTAGCCCATTTAGCCCTGTGGTTAGGATGGTCCTGTTCCAATGTGGTTACTAGACTGCGGATCTTTATGCAAAATAAAAATATGCTACGTCGATTGTGGGAAGTAGTAGTCGAATAAAAATTAATTTTATCCCGTAATAGTTTTTTCGAGAGCGATCGCGTTTCTTCAAGAAAATCGTGACGGGTCGCGTACGTCAGTACCATGACACCATTAGGTGAGACTCCTGAATGGATATTTGTTACTGATAACACAAACGAAAAGACCGGTTAGCAAGTCGGTGCGACGCGACGACAGGAACACGTTTTTTTCGCCTAGATACGTTTTAATATCCGAGCGGCGATCGGCCGAGGAGATCGGCAGTCTCCTTTCCAGAGGAATCGAGGCTGGTCTTCAACTTGAAAGCTCGACAGGCTTCCACTTCGTGGAACATGGCGTGTCGGGTTCTCTCGTAGCATGTAGCGAATTCCTGATACCCTTTCTCCCGGCCGCCATCGGTCACGGCAAAATGTATCGTTCCCGCAGAACCAGTTTAACCGCTCGGTTATCGGCAATCAACGATTTAGCCAATCTGCCAAGTAATGCCCGTTAATTTTCCAGCGATATTCGCGATTTACCTGTCACCGCAGATCCATCACGATCTTTCGCGGACGAGTTTCTGATAACGGACTGTCCTTGTGTTCAAGCAGATTAGGTGGGCATTATTTGACGAAACAAATATTTCAAATACCATTTAATATTTTCAACCTTATTTTGCTTAGAGAAAATAGTATTTCAAATAAGATGCAATTTCGAAAATAAAATATTTCTATCTTAACCATGGGAACCACAATATAGTATATTCTGAAACGCGAAATAGAATATTGTATTTTTTAATACTTTCAAAAATCGCATTACTTATAGATAATTTAATATTTATCTCGGCAATAATTCAAAGAAGAAATGCTACTTAATATAAAAAACCATATCATTTGCCACATTTCGTTTTATTCAATAATAACTATTTCTGCTCATAAATCTATTGAATGCCAACCATTATTCTGAACAATAATATTTAATATTTAAATTTAAAAATAAAGACAAAGTCGAAATAGTTTCAATATTTTTCAAATAAATTATTTTATTTTGGATATTGTACACACACTTTCAAGTAAATAGGATAGTATTTAATATTTGAGACTTCATTTGTTGCACAATGAAAATAGTATTTTAAATAAGATATACAATATCGAAAATGAAAATGTTTCTACTTTAATAATCTCTACCTCAGAATAAAATATTTCTATTTTAGCGATCTAACACACGAAATAAAATATTTTACTTTCTACATAGCTATAATACTCTGACAAACTGCATAAAAATACGTTGTTATGTTATCGTTAAGAAACAAGTTGCACTCATAAATGTATTGAATTCGAACCATAATTTTCAGCAATAATATTTAAACTTGACATTAAAAATAAAGACAAAGTCGAAATATTTTCAATATTTTTCAAATGAAATACTGTTTTCAAAAGTTACTGCCTCGAATAAAATATATTAATATTTCCAATAATTAAAATAAATAGGATTATTCATGATTTACTATTTCAAATACTATTTTCCCCAGCTCGGTGTTCAAGTTCGCACGCTCTCGCATTGACGCGAATCGGACAAAAACCAGCCGTTCCTACACATACCTATATTAGTTGATATGTGTACACGTGGGAAGCAAAAAGGTCCGCGAAGTCGTAGTTTGTTTTCTGGAAAGTAGATTTTCCGCTCGCGCGCGCGCGCGCCACTTTTCAGTCGTATACAATCAGTGTTGCGTAACATTGAAATAAAAGATTTTTTAAATTAGGGATTATTCAGTTATAGATAATTATCACATTACTGTCTTTTTCTATTATAGAAAATCTCATATGAGATTCATTTCAACATGAATATAAACGCAATATAAAAATTACAAACTGATGGAAAACTTCGACAAAACAGAAAATTGAAAGTACAAACACATGAAATATAATAACAAAACATAGTACAGCCAATCGCTTATACATCAAGGGCGCAGATTTTAAGGAATGAAACCATAAATTGACAAGCCGTGATATTTGGTTTGAATATTAACAATGAAATATCCATCGCTAAATAAAAATTAATTGATCGGAGTTTATTAATTAATTTTTTTTTCTTTCATCGTTATACAAATTGCACTACCACATTATTGTCTTTTATACTGAAAACTTTATTATTAAAAAGAAGTGTATATCCCTATTGAACCGACTCTCACGAGCAACTGTCAGCGACTGACTTTTCGTAAATAAAGAAATCCTTGGTGGACGTATGTTATTTCGACATAAATAATTTAAGTAACAAGTTATTTGTTATTTGGATATTCGAATAGAAAAAAGCAAAAATAATTATGTATTACTTGAGCAAGTCTAAGTGAATTATTTAAAGTAATAAAGGTAATCGTTATTTACAAATGCAATTTCGGTTATTATTTGTCAATAAAAATATTTTATTTGTTAGAAATCCGAATTATTATTTGTGACCGTGAATTAAATAATGCTGTGTCAACGTCTGCTTCTTCTCACAATTTTAATTTATTAATATCTAGGAAGTAATGGCTAACATTTTTAAAAATACCGTTTCTAGAAAAACACGCTTAAACTGTAAATACAGTTATAATTATTTCCGTTACATTTTCATATCCAACAAGAATGCTGCGTTAATTTGCGTTCGTATGCTTTTAATTGCACACGTGGAAATTGACTTTGATGTAGAGATGTCCCAGTTTTAAATTAATATACTTGAATTTAGTTTTTCACAACGTTTTTAATTTTTCCATTTAATATAATTACATTATATATAATTATATTATATATAAATATAATATTAATATAATTAATAATTATTAATTAATATAATTATAAGTTAATATAATTTTCGTACTATTTACACGATATTTTAAAAATTCTAGGTGAATGCAATCAATATTCTTGTAAAATTATTACTTTGTAGACTTTTGGTATAATATGTAATTCTGTCACAGTTAAATAATAAGTACATAATAGAAATTCTACTTGTGAGGGTAGTGTTTGAAAGTTTAAGGAATGGAAGACGCTTAATTGTATTCGAGATTGTGATTGCGACATTAAAATAATATGAAGTTTTATGTTGGTAAAATATCGTAATACCGATTATTTTAAACATTAATAATTTCCGAAATTGAACAATGACATTAGAAGTGGTTGTTACATGTCCACGTAGGAAACTACCAAAAATACTCCAATGTCTATTGCATATGTAGGCTTCTATCCAAATCATAAAGATTGTTGATAATTTTTTTTCGTCAAGTGTTTTTTTGCTGTCTCTCAGAAAGAATGTTGAGTAACTTATTAGCAATAAATATACCGTATATAGAGTTCAGAGATGTAAAATTTAATATTGTTATTAAAATTCAATTATATAATTATTATTAAAGATTATTAGTATTGTTGAAAATTATGAAGTAAAAAGTGGTAACGCCTAGCTAAAAATGTTGTAAAAATGAATTTTTACTATTGTTTTTCACAACTCTGACCAAATGCATTTTCTCGATGTTTGGGGTTCTCGCACACCCCTGATAATTATAGAGATTAGTTTTTTAGATATTAGCTAAAATTTGTTGCCCATACAGGAAACTTGTATAAATTATATACGTTCTGAAAATTACATTGAATTTGGTTAATCGGTTTACGAGTTATAAACGTTCTCATAAAAGTGGTAAAAAGGCCGAAAATCTTGAAAAATTACAATTTTTACCAGTTTTGATGGTTCATAACTCGTAAACCAATTAACCAATTCCAATGAAATTGTCAGAACTTATATAATTTATAAGAATTGACCAAGCACATCTGTTAGATTTTCGTTATTGGCTTAGCAAAAAAGTTGTAAAAATCAAATTCATTGTTTGAACATATTTTGTAGATGTCATTTGCAAAACTGATTCTGATCCAGCCTTACTTATGTACGAAGTACCTTATGTACTTCGTATATATATATATATTCGTATTAGTTAACAGTTACCCTGTGTTACAATTATAATTTAGTTTAACCTTGTTAATGTAATAAGTAGGCAACTTCTGTTTTTTTCTTGCAAAAGAAAAAAGATTTAAAATCTTTTTTAATCCAAAATGATGTATTTCCATATATTGTTCCACTTAAAATAAAGAAATATAAGCAAATATTGGCATTGTGTTTAAAATAACAGTCTCCCTACCATAATTTTAAAAGCTTGAAATATTGTTTCATCAATTTCTTTAAAATAAGGAATTATAAGTTACCTAGTTGTTATATTCAGGCGGCGATATGGTCTAGTCTAACGTTTGAACGTCTTCGTGGCATTAGCTGAGAAACTAAAGTATAGACGGAGTCAGGGGAAATGCAGCGATCGAACTCGAACGCGAACGGTGTGAACTGCGAGAGATTTGAATCGCGACGCCTGGTCTGTTCGTTTTTTTCGTCTACGATACGAAATGAATTCACGACGAAAGGGGTTAAATCCCATCCGATCGGCAAGAAACGAAGGCACGGTTCAACAACCCATTCTCCCTAGCGTTGCGTTGGTAAGGTATCACGGTTCGGGGCCGGCGACGATGTGGGACAAATACGAGGCGGTATCGTGAACAAGAGAGGTCTTTCGCGTGTGAAATAATGGTGAATTATCGTGCCGAAGAGAAAGAAGAGGAGATAGAAAGAATGAAAGGGTGAAGAAGAGTGGGAGGAGAAGGAGTTACCGACAGAGGTGAGCATCGTTTGGCGAAACAAATATTTTAAATACTATTTAATATTTTAGAATTTATTTTGTTAACAGAAAATAGTATTTTAAATAAGATATACAATTTCGAAAATAAAATATTTCTATTTTATCAATAGGAACGAGAAAATAAAATATTTCTGTTCTAATATATAATCTGAAATACAAAATAGAACATTGTATTTTTTAATACTTTCAGAAACCGCATTATTTATAGATAATTTAATATTTCTTTTCTCAGCATTAATTTAAAGAAGAAATGGTACTTGTTCAGAACTGTTGTTCAGAACTGACTTTTAACGTACGCGTACTCAGCTTACTCGGGTTTATTTCTTATTTTAAATAATTAAATTTTTGCAATAATGGGAACACTGAATTCAAAGCGACCATTTTTTATATAGAATATTCAGACATTTGATCTCACTGCATTGGAGTAACATTCACAGTATGTATATTTAAATGAAGAGAATTAATATTCGATTATATTTTTGCCTAAGCTAAATCTAAATTGATGACTGAAATTAAAATAAGCTTTAAGTGCGATTTTTTCAGAAACTGTTTGTTCTGCAAAAAGGAGTAAGTTTCGACGCCAATGCAAATAAATAAGGCTGAAAGTTCCCTGACGATTCATTTACTAATTTTACATGGATTTTTTTCGAATTTTTTTGTCCAAATGTTTTCGATATTCTTAAAATAAAATACTATTTGCAAATACTATTTTCAAACAATTACTGCCTCAAATGAATTATTTTATTTTCAAAAAATTACTACATCGAATGAATTGTTTTATGTTCAAACAATTACTTCATCAAATAAAATATTTAATTTTCAAAATTGTACACACACTTTCAAATAAATAGAATTATACATTATTATGTACTAGTATTATGTACTAGTATAGCTAGTAATAGTATTTGAAATACTATTTTGCCCAGCTTTGGACCCAGAGCATCAAAATAGCAGGACTGGGAAAAAATAATCTGATATAAGATAGTAAATATGGAAATATTTGCATAAGTAAAAAGAAATATTAAGTAAAGAGAAATATAAAACGACATGCTACGGCATAATTAAGTTTAATTAGACTAGAACAGTAGTATATATTTGGTTTAATTGTGGCCTTGAAAAGAAATGTTCCTATCGATGTGATAAAGAACTCAGTGTTCGAGTCTTTTATTATAGGAGTTTTATCTCTTATTTTTTTTATTATTAAGAAGCAATATACAGAATTCGTGCATGCGAGAATAAGTGAATGATCGTTTTTTTAGTAATAGATTCGAAGTCGTAATATTTTCGATATATATTCTTAAAATAAAATACTATTTTCAAACAATTACGGCATCAAATAAAATATTTGATTTTCAAAATTGTACACATACTTTCGAATAAATAGGATTATTAATTATTTACTATTTGAAATATACTATTTTCCCCAGCTGTGTAGCGGTGGTGGTAGTAGAAATGTAAGAGAAGGTTGAGGAAAAGAAGGAGGGGGAGGCAGTGGAGGTGGATGAGGTGGAGGAGGAGGCGACCGATGGTTGTCGTAGGGGTCAGCGTCGGTTGTTGCCCTGGCCCCTTAACGTTGCTTCGCCCGTTCGGTTACTGTCTCTCTTCACCGCCTCCCCCCTCCGCGTATATCGCCTTAGAATTGCGATTCTGTTGAACATTAACACACCACTACGATTGCTTCTGTTCCTTTCTCTTCGGTGCATATCCATACCTCCGTAGCATCCTTATAGATCCTCTTTGATCTGTCTCTGTTCCTCCCCCGGCGTCGTGACAATCGGAAAAACTTCCCCATCTTCGGAGTCGAGTGTTGTGGCAATTGCGAACCATTTCGATGACCGTTTTTGCTCGTAACAGGAAGAGGAAATGGATTTCGTAATACCACGTTGATGGAACCCACAGGTCACATTTGCTCACTGCGATAAATCAACGTGAAATTGTAACAGCAGTTACAAGTTTACTATTGGGTTAGCAACAAAGTAATTATCGATGTTTTAAGCTGTAATAAAACAGAATTCTTTTATTCAACCGTTACGTATGTTTACGCTACCTTTGATGACTCTTGACCCTTCCGGAGATATGTGTCCTAACAGAGGATCTATTTAACAGAAGAACAAAGGGCCTACTCAAAATCAGAGCTGCATAACTTCTAAAGAATCCGCTCTAATCAGAAATCCCCACTCGCATATAGGCCGATTTTGGGTACTATATAAGGGCACTAGATCCCTTCATCTGCAGGCTTTCATTTCAAGAGTTTCGAGTCTTGTTCCGACCGTGGCCGTGATAGGACGTGTTTACGTTTACGTTTACAGTGAGGATCTTGAGCGCTCGCATACGTGTTCACGTATATCAGAGGTGTATTGTAAAGCCTGTGCTATCTTGTTAAAAAGTGATATATTGTGGCTCTACTTTAATTTATATCAATCCAAAGGGGGCTATGTGCTCCCTTCTTTCTCTCCAATGACTTCTGACTACAGGAGTCAGATGGAAATTCTTAAACCAAAGATCACAAATCTACAGAATACCTCTACGTCTCAAGCTCCCAACTATGCTGCTGCTGTTCAAAGCTCAGTTTATCCTTCAAGAGAACAAGCTGTTATCATCGATGCCTTGGAAGGTATACCAATCAAGGACTACGTTATCGCGATCTCATCATTGATTAACCCTGCTGACATCAGATCTGTATCTAAAATATCATTGAACAGAATTTGTTTCTTTTTGGCTAATACCGCTACAGCTAAAAAACTTACTGAACAAAATCAAGTAATTATCATCGACAATAAGCCTCTACAAATCCGGCCTCTAATATCTAAACTCAAGAGGATTATATTATCTAACGTATGCTCCATTATTCCTGATTACTTTCTGGAAGATTACCTCTCAAAGATGAATGTTAGAATGGGTTCAAAAATGACTACCTTACATGCGGGTTTTACTCAACCCGGTTTAGAGCTCACATTATGAGCTTCCGGCGACAAATTTTCATTCAGCCGGACGATGTAAACAAATTACCTGAGTCTTTAAAGATCGAGTTTGACAACACTACCTTCTGGATATATTTATCTTCCGACGTTGTCAAATGCTTCAACTGTAAACAGTCTGGTCATCTGGCAAAAAATTGCCCTGTTGTCACAATACTTCCTGAAAGTAATAAAAATGCTGACTTAACAAACACTCATTCGTTGACTCCCGAAATTGAGTCTCCTTCTGAAAATAACAATGTCTCTGACACAATATTTACACCATCAATTGGTAACCCAAAAAGACCTCTCTCTCTACCTCTGACTCCATTAATACTAAAGTTACTCAGAAGACCACCAAAAAACTCAAAGACAGAAACTATTCGTCTGACAATTTATCAGATACTAGTTCCAAGCCGAATAATAGTGACAGGAATGTTCCCCTCAAAAAGAAGAAGGCTAAGCTGGAACCTTTAGACATCGATTTTCATCTATCTCCAATAAGAGTTTACTTAGATAAAAACATAGACCGAAAATGCCTCAACTATATCCAACTCAAAGGTTTCATAGGCAAATCAACAGGATGTGCAAATATCGAACCTATTTGTCAAGAATACGGTGATGATATGGGTAAAATAGTACATACACTCAGGACTACATATCCCCTCCTCAAGGAAAGAGTTATGAAAAATAGATTTAGCCGTCTCATAAAAAACTCTCCCTTATTGAAGCTGGGGCGTTGGATGACAACGTAGAAGATGGTACATCGGATGAAAACACAGAAGACTACTTCAACATATCACCAAATTTAGGATCTAAGGGTAATGACTGAATCAATCTTACAATGGAACATTAATGGTTTTCACGCTCAGAGGGAACAGTTAGATTTATTTAAAAAAAACCTTAATCCTAGTAAAACATCCCGTAAACAGCCCTAGTAACACAAAATATTATATACACATTCATATAATATTAAAAAGAGATTCAATCTCTTCTTAATATTTAAATATTTATTTTATATTAAGTAACAATTATTTCTTTTTAAATATGCAGGAAATATCTATTTCATATTACGAGAAAAATATTTTTTTCTAAATACAAAATGAATCTTTATTTAATATTAGAAATAGAATATTTTTTCCTAATGTACAGATAATATTTATTTTATATTATAAAAAAATATTTTTTTCTTATTATGAAATAAATCTTTATGTAATATC
>CM052337.1:1667512-1682516 GCA_028455595.1 Lasioglossum vierecki | reverse complement strand
CTTAAGGAGGTAAGGGATAGGGAGAATATTACCAGAATATTACTAGAATATTACTAGAAAAACAAGTGAAACATGTTAGCGAGAACGAGTTGTTTGTCATTATACGAGCATCATTATCGAACATTCATATTAATTTATGTATACTCCTATTTTGCTTTCAAAAATTACTAACTGTATCCTAAAAATTCAAACGAATTAAAATGCGGATACACACGTGTACTTAAATATACGTGAAATAGTGCACGTGTATTCAAATATACATGCATGAAATAGCACACGTGTAGTTAGATACACGTGAAATTGGGATCTCTATTATAAATGCATTTAGTAGTCTAGTTATTAATGATTGCTCAGTTATGAGGATTTACTATAAACGCTCTTTTGTTGCAACTTAAATTTTCGATTTTGTCACGTAGCTTGCACCATTCGACGCGATGCAACGTGACATCGCAGATACATACTGTGTGCTGGAGCCTTCTGCGGATCGATGAAGCTCGACTGCTCGAGCTCTCTCCACGGTTCGGCGCGAAAAAACCTTAATGACCCAACACTGCTAATATCCCCTTTAATTAGCAATTTCCTGGTCAAACGATTCTGGTCGATATAGTCCATAGCCGTCTAATGGTAACAAATAAAGGTAGGCAAACGAATAAATCCGCCAAGAAAACATGTAAACGATTGATTTATACAGGGTGTCTCAAAATTCCATCATCATCCGGGAATTGGAAGTGCCCGAGATCATTTGAATCGGCGTAATCCTTTGAAAAAATGATGTCCGCAGCTTTGTTAAGTAGTACGTACGGGGGAGCAGGTCAAACGCTCGCGCGACAAGATCGGGACAGTGTTCCGATTGAAGCCCCAATTTTTCGCAATTTCAGCCTCAATAACGCAACCTTTTCGATGAAATCGGGTAGTTTGAGCACCCCGCAGACTTTTAAAAAATTATTAGTATATACATATGTTAAGCTACCCTTAAAACGTTAGCAATTAAGTTTCAAGACGTAACACTCGTTTCGCCGATAATACCGGTACACTCCCGCCAATATAAATGCCTCGGGGCGCTAGTTATTGTAGATACGCTCCTGTTTTGGACGCGCATCCGCGAAAAAACTGGGCTTGAATCGAACACTCGATCAGGAAGGCGCGTTCGTTTTCCCAACCGCTATGTGGCGACCCTTTAGTTTTAAGCAATAGTTGTAAGTAGTTCGTAAGCAACCCTGTATTATACTGTAAATAAATTTTTTTAGCGTTAGGTCAAGTGCGACCGCACCTTTAATTTCAACAAAGAGGAGGGGGGGGGGGAGTTGATGTGACGGTCTGTGCAGCGAACACACCGTTGGACCGTCAACATACATTTAAGTAGGTAATAGGTTCGATACGCCGCAATAACCTAAAATCACGGGCAGATTCGAAATCAGCGCGAAAAACTCTATAAGTTCCAACGAACAGTTATTTGGAAACATGAAAAAAGTTGTTGGACAGTGTAATCTGCGATTTCTTCTTCTTTTCATGCGTCGGTACCACAGAAATATAAAGAATTCCTTTTCATCGCTAGAACTGCTATTTTTTTTTATTAATAACGGCTGACCCACCGGATGTGACAGTAGATTGATCCTCACATCTCCTGCACTACTCCGCCCACAAGAAAACAAGTAATACTACGTAGTGTAACCTGGCATACCAAACAACTTATGTAGGACACTTTTTTTGATAACGATAACGCTCTCCGAGATATCCTGCTGTTCTCACTTAAACAAAACACCCTATATGTGCGAAGCAACTACATATGTAATATTGATTAGAGGTTAGAAATATTGCAACATTACTTCATCTGATTTTTCAGCAGCTTTAACATGATTAGAGACGCGATATATCATTGCATTAAAAGTTTCTACCGTTCAAGGAGAATTGTTATCGGCAATGTTTCTTCATTTCTTCGTCGTATTTCCACGTAGTTTCCTTGTTACGTGCACCAACACACGGTTGATATATTGCGTGTTGCGTCATCATGTTCCATGGCGTTGTAAAAGCAGGTTTTCAATGTTCCTATGTTCAACGTCTCGGCACAGAGAAAGCGATTATGTTCTCTTGGCCACGTCTATCATTAGCGGCACATCGCGTCGTTCTCGTTCTCAAAAATTCAATAGCACTACAATAGAGCTGGAGAAAATAGTATTTTAAATAGTACATAATAAATAATCCTATTTGTTTTAAAGTATGTGTACAATTTTGAAAATAAAATATTTTATGTGATGCAGTGATTTCTGAAAATTAAATAATTTATTTGAAGCAGTAATTTCTGGAAATTACTAGATCTAGTCTCTTGTTTATAGTACATTTCATATTAAAAAGGTCTTTTGTAAGAAAAAGAAACAATTTATTCCCACAGTACAGTATTACACTATGTACAATAGGCTTATTTAAATGTTATTATATTGTTATTTATTATTTATTACTATATTTATTCTGTATAAATTTTTTATATATTGTTTTAATCCTATTCTCTTGTTTATAGTATATTCCATACTAAGAAAGTCTTTTGCAAGAAAAAAAAACAATGTATTCCCACAGTACACTATTACACTATGTAAAATTATAGAGAGAGATAATACATATCGATTTAATATGGAGCAACCTATTCTTATTTATTTCTTGAAGTCGATAAAAATAGTCCCATTAATATTGTGTTTGTACTTATTTTACTCGGAAGAATCTCGAATGTTTATTGGTACTATAGGTACATAGATAAGACGGCAATTACTGCAAATAAAATTTTTCAATCGCTTAGTATGCTTCAATTTCATAAATTTGTCCTTGATAACGTTTTTTAATTACTGAAATATCTTGATAAAAACGCTCTCTATTTTCATCACAGGAAAAGATGCATGCAGACTATTGCTGGAGACTTATTAGTGAAAATAGAGAATTACGAAGTCGTTTTGCAACATTTCTAGCCCAACCATCACTATTTCTTAGGGGGAGTTCCCCTAGTACCGGACACTTAAGATTTTTCTTAAATAAATAAAAGGAATATTGATTTATTTTTATTTCTTTTGCATTAATGACAAGATAACAGTAATAGAAATCAAAGTAAACTATCAAATTAACCAACATTATTATAATATTTAAATTACATTAACATTAATATAGGTCATTGATTTAGAGTGAGTCTAGGATGGCCCCTAATATCGGACATAGTAAACATGTGTAAATTAACGCATAATACTTTTAAAATAATTTACAATGATCACAGATATAGTCGTCGAAACATTCCGGGATGTCGGCACAAGCTTCGTGAGCCCATTCTTGGCATTTTGAGCACTGTATCCAGTCCTCATTATTTATTGGTTTCCAAACAAACCACACGAACTGTCTCCTCGTTTGTATTTTCCGGCTTCACTGCTCGAGTTTTCTTTATTTTATTTTTTCAATTCGTTGTTTTAAATTTACTTTTTAAATTCTTCTTTTCTTCTCTTATCCGTTTTTTATTTTGTTTTTCTTCGACCAATAATTTATGAGATTGTGAAGTAAGAACTTGACTCTTTTCTGGTTTTCTTTTTCTTGATTCTGATCGCTTTTTTGTTTCATCAGGCAACGGAGACAATTTTAAAAAGGATTTATAAATATCAGCAGCAGAGGTACTAGGTTGATGATTTGGATCATTTCTCTTGTAATAACTATGTTTAACGCAGTTTTAAAATCCTTTTCATTCCATAAACCTCGTTTTTTGATGTCCATGTCGTTGCTTAGGTGTATTTTTAACGACCGAAAGTAAGATAATAAACATTATTATAAATACGAACAAATCTATTGAACGCAAACCATTATTTTCAGCAATAATATTTAAAATTGAAAATAAAAAAGAGAGAGAGAGAAAGACATACAAATATTTTTAATATTGTTCAAATAAAATACTATTTCCAGAAATTACTGCATCAGATAAAATATTTTATTTTCAAAATTGTACACATACTTTAAAATAAATATGATTATTTATTATTTACTATTTAAAATATTATTTTCCTCAGCTCTGTCACAGTGTCGGTTATTGACCAAAAAATCACGAACAAGCAATGAAGTGTGAGCAGGTGCATTATCGTGGTGCAAAAGTCATGAATGGTTTTACCACACATAATCGCTGATCGTACCAAACACATGTAATTTTCTCGAAAGCTGTCAATAGCTGACTTTTCACAGCATGTTCGTCAACACTAACACAATAAAAACAAATGTCGTAAATCGGACTAATACTATCCACGAAATTACAAAATTTCTGTAATTTTGTTTGACGCACCTCGTGTGTATACCCTAACGAAAAAATAAGTAGTCTTCTCTTGCGATTTCGAAGAGTTCTTGCATGCTATTCTTCACAGAAAACACTGGCTTTTATTCTCCGGTACTTCCAGGTGTGCGTAACCCCTTAAACGCGCATTTAAATGCGCTCATGCTCGCCGAGCGTTTCGGAGTCTATAAAGAGCGACGACGACACGTTGCCATAGTCTTATCCATTTTCACATAAGGTTAACGACCGGCGAGCTTGTGAAACTCGTCGTTGCAAACGTGCAAGGCGTCTGCTGAGGTCGCGAGTCGCGACGTATCGCATTTGCTTCGCGAGGACACGTTACACCGCGCTGCACCGCTTTGTGCCGAGTTGTGCCTCGCGTAAATTGGAAATGGAGCGTTCACGCCCAGCCAGCCGACATAAGAGGACGCTCGCATGAGTGTGCCGCTTAAAAAAGCTCGGAAGTTTCCGTGAGTTGGTTGCATAAAAGAGAACACCGCGTGTCGTCTATGGTTACGCCACGGCATGCCGTGCTCGGAAAAAGGAAAAAACCCAAAATTATGAAAGTCGTTATGTCAAATATCGATCACTATTTCCTGATAGGCCATGAATCAATGTATCGTGCTATGAAAACGAATTTATATTTTTCTCTTTAATAACGGAGAAAAATACATAGATCTAAAGTAGACCTCTCAGATTCTAGAGTTGGATTCTTACAGAATTCTAACCACACGTTCGACGTTATTCTTTCATTTTTCGGGACATTTAGAATCATATATGCTATATATTATACATGTCTATAGTCTCACAACCAAAATAACAATACAAAGCCCGAAAGTAGAATACGTATAATTTCATATTGCAGCTACTTTCTTCAGCTCTACAAAAAAAGCTACGCGTTCCTATATTCTCTGAATGGGATCTTTTGAAAGAAGACACCAACTGCACGTTTTTGCATGTTTAGCTGATATTAACATTTAAAGTTCGAGAGCGCATGAAGTTTCAGCAAAGAAACAGGATCCCTGAATAAGTGTGCGACACTTCGTTGGCTGGTTCGAAGAATTATGATCCCTGTACCGAATTGTTATTCTCATAGGAATACATTCAATAAAATGATTAATCGCCATGGTAAATTTGTAAATTGCATTTGCCATGTAAATTGCAAATTATGCGGACATGCAACAAATGAGGACATGTTAAACACATGCTCTAAATAACTTCGGATCCATATATTAATCTTTTAAGACCAGAACCGAACACCAAATCACTGCCACTTACAGAACAAGCGCAGTCTCTAATGAAATAGTGTTAATGTACATTTTATAAATATTATTATAATAACATAATAATGTAGGATTTAAGTATGTTAAGGTGTTCGTTAATAATATTATTAGAAATATTATGAATATTTCTAGTTTGTTTGCTTAATACTATTTCAAGTATTCAATTTCAGTATGCTGAAATAATAGTTCGTAACGTAGTAAACAATATTATGTATAAACAATTATATTAAGTTCACTGCGTCAGTGCGTCAACTTTTTTAAGAAACGATGGACCGTTACTTGTATCTGACAAAGCTGCACGTGAAATTGCACATCGTCCTCGCTCTGAAAGTCGTAAAACTCCAAAAATCGTGGCTCAAAACGTTGGAATAAATGCAAGGGAATGGACTATTCACCGTTCCTTAAAGAGAATCGGGTTGAAAGCGAAAGAAAAGAAACGCAAAACAGCTCTTTCAGATAAAAATATTAAATCACGACAAAAATTTGCTCATACATACAAAGAATGGACAACAGAAGATTAGATAAGAATTGTATGGTCTGACGAAACAAAAATTAATAGATTTGAATCTGATGGAAGATCCTGGTACTGGATTTGATCCGAAAATATTAATCTAGCAAATATCAGAAAACAAACTATGAAGTTCGGCGGTGGTTAAATTATGAGTTGGGGTTGTTTTACTCATAAGGGTGTTGGTCCCTTAGTTCTGATAGAAGGTATCATGTGCAAAGAGCATTATTTAAATATTTTGCAAAATAATTTACCTACTGTTGTTAATTCTATTGAATTTCCTGTAGATGAAGTAGTATTCCAACAGGATAGAGATCCTAAGCATACTGCAAAGATATTCAAATCCTAGCTAAGAAATAAAAAATTTTCTGTGATGAATCGAAACTTTTCGGTCATTTGTGAAAAAAATGCTAGCAAAATATGTTAATCCACCTTCAGGTATTTTTGAATTGCGGAAAACAACAGAACAAGTATGATACACTATCGAGCCGGAAATTATCAAAAATTTCATAAATAGTATGCCACGCAGGCTAGTGAGAGTACAAAAAAAATAAAGGAAAATGGACAAAATATTCATGCAAATCTTTATTTCGAAGAGCACAATTAAAGTGTAAAACTGTAAACATTGCCATAAATCCCTATTTTTATAAAATATTCTATATATCGTTAATATCAACGAGAATAAACTGTGATATTATGTTTAACATACTCGCCATAAAATTTATTATTGCCTAAGCTTTATCATTCAATTGAAAAATAAGTGGTATTATTACGTTTTATGTAAACCAAGCGAAGTATGTCTACACTTTTGCTCGTCATTGTAATTTTTTAAATTTTCAATATAAGCCCACATAAAAAAGTTGAAAATGCAACTTTTAGTATTTTCTGCAACTCCGATCAATTGCAATTTTTGACCAATTTTTTTCACATCCTGTAACAAACTATTTATTATAGCTTCCCAAAAAAGTTTAAATCGTATAGCACAGTATTAAAAAAGTTATCGTCTTTTTAATAGTGTCCACATATTAGTGGGAGTCACTGTACGTTGGAAATGATTCGAATTTTTCGTCATAAATCGAAAAGATTCGAAGTGTTCAGACCCCATTATTAGATATTGGTCTCCTAACTGTTGGCGCGTTTAAAAACATAATTTACTAGTCATAGTCGTGCTGCTGCCGACGCGACGCGACGCGACTATAGTCAACTATAGTCTCCCTCGTTGTTGCCGTAGACTAAAAAACTCGGTAGCGAACGTAGTCGAGCGATAATCTCGTTAGAAGGCCAGTTATCTTGTTACACGGCTCGTATACGTCGAAGCCTAGAAGATGGAAAGAGACCGCACCACAGCACAGTACAGTGCGCCACGAGCTTGTTGCAGACGCAACACGGATTCTGCGTGCACGTGCATACGACCGCCGTAACTCGCACGTGCAAATTTTCCATTTACATTATGATATTACGTTAACGTCACGTTCCTGTAATCTCTCATGTTAATATGTCCCATAACGGTTCTTCTACAGGTAGACTTTTTATCATAGCATCTCACGAGCTGCGGAAAATGTGATCTTTTATTTACTACCAGCTATTATAGTTGCATTTTACAACAAACTCAACTTCTATAAAATCCTGTCTGTTCTTCAAAGCAATATATTAGGCTGTTAGATACACACGTACACGAATGTCCCTAAATTTTTCGATCCGGCTCACTGTGCAACGGTTTTGTACATTTGAAGCCTTATAACTCGAAAAGTAATTCATAAAAGAACATTTGATTATAGTGTTTTGGAAAGCCCTTTAGATTAGCTACAAGAATATGTAATAAAAAAATAGGAGGTGCCATTTAAAAAAATTGAGGTAACCTTCACGTGATCTTCAAATGACTCTTCAAGGTCAAACCAATGGCACCATCTTAAAGCTCTTGCGAAACCATAAAATACTTGTGTGGACCATTTATCTCTAAAATGCTTTAGTTTTTAGATATTCGACCGTTTCCAGACTTTTCTAATACCCTGTATGTAACCTAATACTTTACTTTAATAAATTTATTCTTAATAATTTCAATTCAATTTCAATACAGAGCAGAACAATTTATTACTATCTCGCTTTTTTTGAAACCAGGAGATTTTTCCAATAAAACCGAAGCCCAGAGGTAGAAGGAATTTTCTAGTTTACATTTTTCCGAGTCTTTTCCATCCACAGCAGATCACCTCGAACACTCGCATTGAAAACATCATTCCTAATCTGAACTGCATACCTATTCTTTTTAATTTATTAAATACATTCATTGTTATAAGTCAGTGTTGCAATTACTGCCGAGATAAAGTATCACAAACCCTGGAAACCAGGTCTCGCATATTTATCATACGAGCACGCGCGTCACATTGTTAACATAACAATTTTCGCGGCGGTGACATCGCGACACGTAGTGTTTTGAGCTCAATTCAATGCCAGCTATAAGAATGTGTAAGAAAACATATTGAGTGCCGTTTAAAAATTTGAATGTGACCTTCATAGAACTCTCCAACTCATTGCAACGTAACGTCAAAGAATTATCATCGCGACGTGTTCTCCTTGATACCATAGAATATACAACGTCCGTCTAAAACGTTTCTCTTTTTAATACTTCAAAAAATAAAAGCGTGTATACTACAGTGGTTCTTGTATCTACTCTTGTCAAAAAATTTTTTACAGCACCCCTCCCCCCTTCAGAGTTGTTCCAAATAATTTAAAAATCTGTACAAAGTTCGAGACCTTGAGAAAGTGAAACTTAAAAATTTATAAGACTTGAAAAAATGAAAGTACTGCAGCAAAAAAGTAAGTTCTGCAAGTTAAAAAAGAAAATATTTTTCGCTAAGGTTTATTGATAAAAGATAATGAACCCACAATTAAATTTCCAAATTTCAGAATAAATTTTTGGATTTTGGTTCGACGGTTTTTTTATTTTAATGATTAATTCATTTAGGGAACGTTTTCCCGTTATCCGATCGAGCTCAAACTTTGCATAGATTTTTTTTATACTTATATTGTATATGGATACTTTTGTGTATACATATGTATATTTAAATTATTTATATTTATATTTATTCGGCGCGCTGTTTAGGTCTGAACGAAGCCTTAGTATAATTCGTCATTTTACTCGCAGAACATGCTGAAACTGTGTCCCAGGAAAATCTGGAGCACCTTGTATTTATACGATGTAAATGAAGAAACATAAACTTATTCTACTGTGCAGCTATATTTCCTTAAATCACGTTACTCTTTGTTTCCAGTTTCCATACGCAACGTGGTACATTCTGAAAGTAGGTTACGAAGACAGAAAGCATGAAAAATTCTTATTAACATTTCTTCATAATCGATAATTAAATGCGTATGTTTCAGCAGGATTTGTAATAAAATTTAAAAATCTAATGTGTCGAGAAAATTGTGCTGTAGTTGAATACACATTTAAGATGTAAAATTATGAACAAGACACAATATTGAATTAAAAGGCAGAATGAAAATGCATGGAAACCACGGCAAGATTGTTTATGCTATTTTTGGAGCAATGTTAAGTTAATTACACCCAATTATCAAACCAAAATATAATAGAATCTAAAACAGGAAACGGGTGTATATTTCCCCGAAGAGTATATAAAGTATAATATTAATATTATTCTACTATACAAAATTAAAGTATCACTACATTGTAACCAAAAAATTATCGACTTTTGAAACTATCACTTCGTATAAAAAAGTATTACAACATTCAGTCCATATTATAAATATAAGGGTGAAAATTCACACCCTTGCATTTAGTTTCTTCAATCACCTTTTTTGCTCCAAAATAAAGTAAGAAACTGCTTCTCATTTGAAATTTTACAAGTTGAAATGACTTTTACATTCGTTTTAATGTGACCTTATGAAGCGGTATGTATCGTAACTTGAATCGCAAGTTTCCACCTCATTTTTATTATAATTCAGTATTATATAACTTCAGTTTGTCGCTCCGTTTTATAACAAAAACGGTTCATTGAAGAAATTAAGGTCAAGGGTATACAGCGAGCGAGTCGTGTAAGTACGCGTCCATTCTTACAAGGAGCACAATTTTATTTAAAAGTGGATCAAACGACTTGAATTTTTTGAGGAAATAGGAGAATTTGTTTACTAGATGATGTGAAGAAATATTCTAAAAATTTCAGTTGGTAGAAATTACGAAGGAAATGCTACGGTTCCTACAATTGTTTTATGCAAGCCTGATATTTACGTGTCAGTTTCATACATTCTGAAAATTTCATCGAAATCGGTTACTTTGATATGACTAGACATCTTTATGCAAAGTAAAAATTTTCTACCTGGATCACAAGAAAACTGGAGTGAAATAGAAATCTATTTTCTTCCTTAATATGTTTAATAGATAGAAAATAATATAACACAGTATTTTTAAGTTCTAATATTTTTAATAAATACATAAAATCCGCTATTTATAAGCGGTTAAGATAATGAAAACCAGTTTTTCACAATTTTCAACTTCTAACTGTAAGTAAATTTAAAGATTCTTATATTTCTCGATGCTATTATATTTTTATATCCTAAATATTCAGAACTGTATGTATTTAATCAACTCATATCTATAAATCGTATTTTTAAAATTTTCAATATAGGCTCGAAAAAATTTGTAAACTTTTTTTCTTCATAATTTTTACCATTGTAATTTTTTTCATGTTACATAGTAAACTATTTGTCTTAATTTCTCAAGGAAATCGAAGTCGTATTATATAATTTCGTAGTTCTTTAATTTTACGTGTATTATTTGAATATTATTATGGAACCTCGTATTTTTTTCGAGTTTTTAGAAAGTTTCGTGATCTATAGTAGTGGGCAAAAGTATTGATAATAGTACGAAATTCCACATACAAACGCATATAATTGAAATAATTACTTGTATCTTTTTGAACAATACTTAGCACTCGAATGGTGACTCAGAGTCACCACTAAAAATTGCTGTACTAATCTAATCAGTTACTAAATATTTACGAGTATTGTATGAGGTATTATACCAATTTCATATCCGTAAAAGGAAAAAATGTTTGATTTTCAAGTTAAAATAGCTCAGAGTGCAAAGAGTTAAAACAGAAAGTACGTATGTTGTGGTTGAAAAATACCGTGTATGTAATGAATAGAAATGTTATGTCACAGTCATATTACATCTGGACAAAAACATTTGTACATTTGCAATAATTGTATGTCAAATTGAAGGTTTAATAGTTTGTCGCATGTCCCTTTCGATTCCCCATTACTCATCTTTTTGTAAATTATTAACTAATCTTGTTCCATTATCCTAGTATTGCTTCTTTCAAATGTGATTTGTTAGAAATATCATGTTCACTACATTTCTTTCTAATTCATGCCATCAGTTTTCTACTAATCTAAAGGCGGAGTAGAAGTAGACTGCGGATCTTAATGCATTTATGCCTTCTGAAAATTTTCAAACAGTACCAGAATATATCCTTCGACAGGTTTTAAAAAAATTTTGATATATTTTAGATGTCCCAAGGCTACTGCCACTGAAAATAATATTTTATTTGGTTCCCCTTTCTTAAATATCATCTTGAGAAATTTCAAATTGCATAAATGTCCGCAATCTAATTATAAGTAATTCGTTCTCGAATTTTTTATTTTTTACAATGTTTAAATAAATGCAAGTCCATTAGCTCCATCAAGCAATACCAAATCCACCACAAATGAAGACACACATCCTGAAATATGTATCTATCTACCCTGTCACCTCCATGTTTCACTGTAGCTTGCATGATCTTAACGGTCCATTTCTGTGTTACGTTTCCTCATCACTACCATTTGGCCATTTAATTTAAATAGGTATATGACAAAAATTTTCATCCAAGAATAAAATTTTATTTAAAAAATTGACCCTTTTATTCGTATTCGTTTTACTGTGTTACGTTTCATTAGCTGGCGATACATAAGTACTGAATACAGCAGTTTTCGGTACACCACTGTCTTAATACTAATTTCTCTTCCATAGCGATACCTTAACTATTCGGTTTTTCTTTACTGTAGTACATACACTCAATAACTCGAATCTTAAGGTAAGAACAAAAATTTTCAAGTAAGAGAGGTTTACACTGTCAAGAGTGTAATTCCGTATTGAAACAATAATAAAGTCGAACCTCGACGGCTTGAACCTCTTTAACTCGAGATCCTCTATAAAACGAAAATTTTGTTCATTCCCTTCCGCTGCAATTAAAATATCTCTATAAATCAAAACAAAACTTCTTTCAACTCGATTTATTTTCCACAAGTGTGGAAACCAAACAAGCAAAATCAGCAGTAAATATTTGACAAAGTTTGGGAGAATAATGTGATTATATTGAAAAATCTGTTAATTCATTAACGCAGAATAAAATCACAGATTTCTTTAATATGTAAGAGCCTAATAGATTATATTTACTATATGTATATAATAAATAACTTGTCTCCAAAAATCAAACTTCTTTTTCTTTAAAACTATTCTAATCAGAAAATTATTAATTCTTGTATAAATCCCCTGTAAATTGAATTTTCATAGGGTATACCTCTCTTACTCGAAAACTTTGATAAGTCGAAACCTCTATAACTAGAAAATTCTAATTCTTCTCCTGAGATTCAAGTTATCGAGGTACAACCGTACATGGATATTGGGATTCCACATTTCTACAATTATTTATCTGTCGACTGATTTCCCAATGTCAATATGTCGAGCAATTATACGTATTTCAGCTATGTTTGTAGCACTTGTAGCGCATCTACTTACGAATTGCTATTTTCAACGTTAAAAAATAGTAAAACTGCAGAGAAGTTAAGATTAACAGTTCAGCGTATACAAGCAATTTAAAAAATAATTATAGCTCAACAAACCCAATCAAATTTTCAAAATTTGGTTACTGAAAACAGTTATTGAGAACTAGTTTTTCCCAGCTGTAAGATGAGTGTGTGTGTGACAGTTTCAATTATGTACACAGTATTTCGTCCACATATGTACTTTCTGTTTGGGTTTATATAAACAGAATAATAAATATATATAATAATATAAATAAGGTACATACATAAAGACATAATAAATCATTATTTCAATGGCTATAAGCAGACAGTGGTAGTTTATGAAAAATAAAAATTGTCCAAGTCAATTGTGAGAAAGAACAGTAAATTAATAATACATTTCCTCTTTTAATAATTCTAATTAACTGAAAATAATATAAAAACAATATACAATTCTTCTAATGATTTTTCAGTTTTGTATTTGACTAATACAGTGGTCGACAAACTCGTTAGTCAAGAGAGCCAAATATCAGCAGTACAACGATTTCGAATATAAGATTAGAATTTAGTGTCTACCGTTCATATTAATTTAACTTTATATAACGATATATACTTCATTATTATTTCGCCACCTGAGTGTAAGAACTAGGTAACTTGAAATTTGGACATTTTGAGTTATCTATTTTGAATCAAGTAGAATTCAATGTAAAAACACTGGCTAACCTATCAAAGTAATCTACGACATCTAGTGAATCATAATTTAGTTTAATCTTGTCAATGTAAAAAGTAGGCAACTTCTGTTTTTTTTTGCAAAGAAAACAAAAAGGTTTAAAATTGTTTTTAATCCAAAATCAGAAAATATAAACAAATATTGACATTATGTTTAAAATAACGGTCGCCCTACCATAATCTTAAAACCTTAAAATACTGTTTCATCAATTTATCTAAAATGAGGAATTTTAAGTTGCCTACAATTCAAGCGGTGAAATTTTTATACTAATGTACGCTGCACAAACCAAACATGGTTTACGGCACGAATAAGTAAATAAATAAAAAACAACTTTTCTTACAAGAACCGTTCTCGGAAGTCGGTTAAAACTAGATACACATTGTGAATAATGCTAGAATTGAATTTAGATATAACTATCGATTATTTGAATTCAGACATAACACACTGGCTGATTGAAACTCGAATAGATCAACACGTCGCCGACCACAGGAATATATTTTTGCCATAAATGCATCAAATTCGCAGTCTAGCTAAAAGCGTTTCTATTTATGTGGAATTTCGTACTGTGTCACTACTTTTGTCCATCATTGTACCGATGACGTTCGTTGCATTTTTATCGTTTTCGTTGACGTGGAAAATTCAACGCATGACAACGCTGGACAAGAAAGCAGAAAGAACGACGTTCCCCGAGAGAGAGCGTTGGTTCTGAATTTCCAACGACGTACTATACATACACTATACTAATTATACTATACAACGATGCGACCGTGTCCGCGACGCGACCCGACACCGGTGCGCTGGTAGAGACCGACCACTCGAATCCGAAGTGTATCTTTCTGAACCGTCGCGACGCGAGCGACGCAACTCGACGACTCGGCTCGACGCGTGGAGTCGCGACGTGGCGCTGCGTGCATCCGTTGTTTGTGTTACGGGTTTGCATACGAGTGTGTTCATTAGAGGTTTCGAAAGTCGGTGTCTATGGTTCACGGACCTTTTCATTACCGGTGTAAGTGACTTCATTTCTATGACTCATCGTATCGCGTTTAGCATTATACGCAGAAAGGCGGCGCGCATGGCGTTCCGTTGCATGCTTCGAAAAAATCGAGTGATTGTCCGCTAAGACTACCGTATCCAGCACGGATCGATTTGTTTTCAACGTTAATTTTCCACTAAAGCCAGGCTTACTCATAAAGCTTTCACTCTGTAATGATTTAATAGCTGCAGAAAAGGATTCGTTCGTATTACGTGAGTACTCGCAATGAAAATCGTATAGTTATTCATCGATCATAATATTTGTTTAAATAATTTACATTTAATGACTTTTAAATATGTTGTCATCGTTCTGAACAACAATTCTCTTCAAAGATTTTGGCGCTTGGCTCCTGTTTTTCGAGATAATTGCGAAA
>CM052337.1:1564288-1667412 GCA_028455595.1 Lasioglossum vierecki | reverse complement strand
GCTGGCGTCATTTTTGTAAAGGAAAATGTCGCTTCAAATGACCCAAGGAACCTCCCATTTCCGGGAAGTACACGAATTTTGGGACACCCTGTATAATAGTTTTCAAGTGTTGGTCTAGCGTTGGATGGGCGCTGAAGAACAGTTTCAGTTTTTTTCATTACTATTTATTATAGACGCACTGAAGCCTTTTACATAAGTGTTTCCAAAAAAATATCGATGAATGTGTACCATACATACAAGTGACCCCCACTCAGGGCCGTCCTAAGACATCGGCGCCTGTGGGCTACTAAAAATAATGCGCCCCTCTTCCTAAGAAAAAATGCACGGGAACTAGAAAAAGTCAATTTATTACCATGACACTAAACGAAAACAAAATTCATACATAACTTAAAAAAACTATATGAATAAAAGAAACATTATAATAGATAAAAATAACTTATGTATTTATTGTTCTACCTTTTTCTTTTATAAATTGATCAATAATAAATCACGTACATTATTTTAACCATATAAATCCCCAGCACGGGTCTCCCGAGGGACATTTATTCGCCAGGTACAGTATTCTTTGACTTCTGCCGAACGTGGAGAAAGACAGCCGGGCTCGAGAGGCCTCGGTCGCCGAGAAATGTAAACATAGCTAATCCAAATTTCCAACTTCATTATTTTTTGATGGGACTTCGGTGACCATGTTTGTGGTATTTTTCTAATTAAGTTCATATCAAATATGAAATAATTCCTATGATATTTACTTGTGTAATAGATAATTAAAATTTCGGCCGCGGAGAAGGATAGCGTATTGGAAAGAAAGAGATTCAGAGAGTCGCAGTCGCCGGGACATTTCAAAGGCTCGCCGGCGACTGTCCTTCATTGCGCCCGAAACTTTAATTGTCTATTAGACAAGTAAATATCATCAGAATTATATCATATTTGGTATGATTTTTATTAGAAAAATGCCACAAATATAGTCATCGAAGTCCCATAAAAAATAATGGAAAATAGAGAAGTTGGAAATTATAATTAGGTGGGCTCACCAATATATCCGAGCCGCATGGTGTTATATTTCTTGGCAACCGAGACCTTTCGAGCTTCAAGTACACCCCGCAGTCGTGGGGATAGATTTGAGACATTTACAGGTCAGACTTTTGGGACTATGCTATTTTTTTCCTTTTTAAAAGTCATATATCTTTTTAAGTTGTGTTAACTACAAATTATAATTCTTTTTAAGTGTCTCTGAAAAAATCGTATTTTGACAAACCTTACATGGTTTTTCCTCAGAATTTTTATTTTTCCACTTACAGCGTTTTCTAATTCCGATCTTCAATTATGGAACAGACGAATGTCGTCAAATATGCTGTGTGTAATCGCAAACACTTCAATTAATGATTTTTGTTATTTCAATCGACGAAACTTTATGGGAGCGAAGATTACGCGATATCAGAACGGAAATGTACTTCGTCGTTGACGTCACATGAACCGCAGGTCAACAGTAGCTTGATCTATAGAATTTTGATGTGAAACTACAAAACGAGTTTGAATCAATCAATAGTCGGCGACTGAATCGAGAGTGGTCGTGCAGTTGTTTCGCAATTTCGAGCGTGAACTTAGATACATATACAGGGTGGTTCATCAGATTGCCAACTAGATTTTCGTCATTATTACAGGGCCGTCCTAAGATCTTTGGGACTCGTTGGCTACTAAAAATAATGTGCTCCTTTTAATAAGCAAAAATACACGGGAACTAGAAAAAGTCAATTTATTACCCTTACACTAAACAAAAACATAAAATTCATACATAACTTAAAAAATACCTATATGACCAAATAAACTTTATAGTGCACAAAAAACAAAAGTAACATATATATTTATTTTTCTACCTTTTCTTTTTGTAAATTGATTAATAATATCACACGTATTTAACTTATTAAATAAGTCACTTTCGATGAATGAAATACTGAAATCATTTGAAAAAGATCTTTTGCCGCTGCAATTTCTAGTGACAATACTTGAAAAAAATTCGAGTCAATTATTGTCCTTAAACTGAGTTCAGTAGATGTATTTTCTTTATGTTTCAATAAATATACGTGTTTAAAATGCAGGCATTCCTCGATAAAATTATTTTCTATATCGTCCATATACGTTACGTACAACTTTGCAGCATTCTTCTCAATTGTGTCTTCATTTAAATTTTTTTAATTGACCAGAAACCCAAATTTTGAGTAAATCTCATCATCGGCACAATTTCTCTTTTGTGCTTCTGCTAGAAGTATATCAATTCGTTACTGGCATCAAATTCAATTTATTCCGATGTATTTTCGTCGTGCTGTTTCTTTTCTTTTGCGTATTCGTTACAAAACAAAGATATGCATACATATAATATTTTCTGTTTCGTTTCGAACAGGTTATTTGGTTATTTTTGTCGTGAAAAGAGTTTGAATAAAAATAACTAACAACTAAATAACTAATAACAACAAAAAATACAACGCCAAGAAAAACTGCCGCCCCCATAAGGCTAGCGCCCTGGGGATTAGCCCATTTTGTCCTGTGGTTAGGGTAGTCCCGCAGTAATACCGCTTTATTTTAAAACTACATGAACTTAAAAGAATTATATCATTTCATATTGCTTCATAGGTTGCATTTCTGCCAAAAAATATTTTTTGCTGAATCAGTAATAGCTTAGCCCATTATCAATAGGGGCTTAGCCCATTTTGTCCTGTGGTTAGGGTGGTACTGCCCTATTATTTTTCGTAGCCAGGAGTGCTTATATACATACAGGGTGTCCCAAAATTCGTGAACTTCCCGGAAATGGGAGGTTCCTTGGGTCATTTGAAGCGACATTTTCCTTTACAAAAATGACGCCAGCGGCTTTGTTTGGGAGTTATTAACAAAAAACACGGACCAATCAAAGCGCGGCTACAGCGGATTGATTCTGGCTCGGCCAATGGCGCCGCCACGCTAAGCGGGACCTGTCGCTGAGTCGGACTCCGTTCGCTGTAGCCGTGCTCTGATTGGTCCGTGTTTTTTGTTAATAACTCCTAAACAAAGCCGCTGGCGTCATTTTTGTAAAGGAAAATGTCGCTTCAAATGACCCAAGGAACCTCCCATTTCCATGAAGTACACGAATTTTGGGGCACCCTGTATAAATTGAAAAATATCCTTAAAAATGTGTGCAAAAGTGGTGTCTCTCTTTCTTTAATAATTGTTTAAACATGTTTAAATGAATGATGGATACCACTGGATTCGGGAAAGTCTTATCTTTTATAATAACAGCACATTATTTGTTTAAATTTGAAAAATATGTTTTTCTTTCAAAGTCATGTTTCTGAAAAACTGTGCGTGTAGGAGAAAAATTAAGGACAGATTCGGAATCAGCACGAAAAACTCGATAAGATCCACCCAAGATTTTTATTTTTATTTTATTTTTATTTTTTTCTAATATGGAAACCTGAAAAAAGTTTTTGTTGGTCAGTGTATTCGGAATAATATTCCCACTAAAAGAATAATAAATATATCTAATACTATTTAATATTTTAGATTTTATTTTGCTTAAAGAAAATAATATTTTAAATAAGATATACAATTTCGAAAATGAAAATATTTCTGCTTAAAAATCTGTACCTCCAAATAAAATATTTCCATTTCAACAATTTGATCCATAAAATAAAATATTTTACTCTTTGCGTTGCTATAATACTCTGAGAAACTGTTTAAACATGCAGTCTTATCTTATCGTTAAGAAACGATTTACACTCGTAAATGTATTAAATTCGAACCATAATTTTCAGCAATAATATTTAAACTTGACATTGAAAAAACAGACAAAATACAAATGTTTTCAATATTCTTCAAATAAAATGCTATTTTCAAAACTTACTGCTTTAAATATATTATTTTATATTCAAACAATTACTGCATCAAATAAAATATTTCATTTTCAAAGTTCTACAAATACGTTAAAATAAATAAGATTAGTTATATTATTTACAGTATTTTAAAATACTATTTTCCCTAACTTTGAATTAATATTCCACTAATGTGGGAGTCGCTTGTATATAACAACGATTGGCTGCGTAAACGTCATGTTTTATTTAGCCGGTTCATAGAATCAAGGTTCTACGCGACTGACGATTCAAACGATTCGCGCGATTGTTGTTTACAAGTGTGTTTGTCCGTGTTCGCAGCAGCGCAGGGGCTAGAACAATGAGAATCAACGAAGGAAATCCTGTGGCGGCCGCTGCGTTTTCTTCGGAATCGATGACCACTTCCACCGGAAGCCCGAGCGACGATTATCCGGCGAATTCAGAACTTCCACTTCCTCTCACGACATTCTCCGTCCAGGACTGTGTTTATAAAGGCGAAGGGAATGCTAACGTCGTTATTGCACTCCCACAAGTAAGTCGATAAACCTCGTCTTCTACTATCCGCTCGAATAAGTACAGTGACTCCCATAAAATATTCGGACACTAGCTATAACTAACTTTACCACCTGATAATTTACAAAATCGTCGATAGATATTTGCAACAGTACTCGTACCTATACGAAGCATGGTACTAATTTCGCGGTAGGTTTTTCCTTTCTCTCGATTGGAAATTACAAGCAGTCGCACATCGATGCATGTATTCTTTCCTTTACGAGCCATTTTGAACGAATTCACGTTTACTAGTGACAGTAGTAAGGTGGACATTTCAAGGTCAGCTTGATTTTTATAAAAGGGAAACACCTACTTTCTGCATCATGAATCGGTAGATTATCGAATTCTGAGTAAAAATGTAATGACCTCCATGTGTCCTTTTTTTGTTAATAGGAGTGGTAAAAAAAAAATACGTTTGCGTATACCCATACCCGTTAAAAAATCAATCCATTCCCGGGACAGCCCCTTACACATCAACTTTGATGTCGAGCTAGAGAAACGGGAACCTACTCTGCGTATTACGCCCGAACTCCTCCATATGTCCTAAATTGAATAGTTAACGAGACATTTTTGTCGAATTAATTTTCTTTCTTCTGTGGATAATATCTCGTTAACTATTGAGTTCAGGATATACGAAGGTCAACACTTTTATACTCAGAATAAAATTCTCTATCGATCTGTGATATAAAAAATACGACATTCCATTTAAAAAATGATAGTGACCTCCGTTTCTATCAAAATAATGTAACTACAACAAAAATGCATTTGTTAATTTGTTGCGTATAAAAAACAGTACTACTTTTTCCTCTATCATTTTTTTCAAATATTTACTATTTACAAAAAGAATGCTGGCTAGTAATAGCCTGAACACCCTAATTAATGGAGCTCACGTTGCTTGTTACCAATCTAGACTATTGTTTAATGTATATTTTTCATAATTTCCCGACATCCTCTATGTCACGTTTACCCAGTAAAATCTCGCCTCGTCGATCTCTGCTACTTTTTTGTTTGTATTCGTCATAATTGTACGTCATTCTATTTAGTTTATTTTTACAGTGCAAAAACAGATCTCGTCGGTATAATCCTACTTTTTCGTTTGTATTCGTCATACCTATCAGACGTCCTGCGTCATTTTTACCCAGCATAAAAACGTTTCGTCTGTTCACTACTACTTTTCCACTAGTGTCAGTCATAATTAGACTGCGGATCTTTATGCAAAAAGAAACTTAATTGAATGTTGTTCCTATCCTTAATGATTTTAATAGAGGAGAAATAATATGTTGAGACCTTCGATTTTTTAAATTTTCCAACCATTTTATATTTCATCTATTCAATTTTGTTATAAACGGTCCGGCCAGTGCACCAATGCTTAAGAGGCAAGGGGCACCACGTGACATACCTAGAAAGTAACTAGAATCTTACTAGATTTTGTAACGAAACATGGGTTTGCGGGCTGTCGCTTTTTTACCTTATATGAGCATATTTTGAGCTGCATAAGGGTTCATTTGATAGAGGAAGGTTAACTGCACCACGCTGTGCCCCATCATATTAGTCAAAAATGTTTATTTGTGACAGAAAAATAAGTCCAAAGTATATATATATATATAGAGCAAACATCGAGAAAAACACCAGCAGATTCCAATGTATTTTTCCTCTCGAAACGCCTCAATTTCTGGGCGGACAGTCACAGGCATCCGAAATTCTGAACTATGACGCTCTGACTAAACTAAATACTTAAATAGACATTAAAGATCCCCAGTCTAGTCATAATTTTCTGACGTCCTACGTCACACAGTGGGGTATTTGTCCGATTTCAGCGGTCAAAATTCAATTTTTTAAAAATTTTACATAAATTGTAAATTTCTTATTGAGTTAGTTGAATGTCTGAGGATTAATCTCCCATCATTCATTTTCCCATTCATATGTCCATTAAGCACTGAAGTTTGTCGGAAGTTTGCACTTCCGAAAATCATAAACAAGAGGAATCAACCTTTGAAATTTTATTCTGTGAAAACATTCGTTTTGCTATGGTGGTATTCCATTAGTCGTTAATCGAGATTATTTGTTACGTTAAAAAATTGTGACAGCCGTTAAAGTCGCTGTGTTTCGCAATTCACGTTCCACCGGAAACAGACCGCTTTATTCTAGTTGTGTTCGACACGAGGGACTGCCATTCCGTCGTCTGTCATTGTTTTAATATTCTTTTTTGCGCGATTTTCAAAAGGTAATTTATTGGCAGAGCGAATAGCGCGTTTACGCTTTCCGCCTATTCAAATGGGTCATTTGATTCGCACAGAAATCAATGTTCTCGCTGATGTCATAGCCGAGGATATCTTCGTTGAATCGATGTACGCTGGCAACCCATTTGATGTGCAACCGTATTAGCGGACTGGTTCTGCCTTGGTTTGCACGAGGTACGCGAATTTCTTGCAAACATCTGTTTGTTGGAAATTCGTGATTATGCTAGAAACAGTTCGTGCACACGGTAAATACGAGTTTTAATCGTTTAATTACCGGCAAATTAGCGATCACGTGTTTATAGTTCTCGTTAATGTCTGTCAATCGTACCCTGAGCAATGTATCAGAAACACACGTTCCTGCGAACGACAGTTGGGTAACTGCAGTTGTGTAACTGTTCCGAAGGCAATGGTATCCTTTTGGTTTCGAAGCAGGGTAAAAGGACCCTTCTCAAAGCACACGGTAAAATTTCGTATAAAACGTTTTTTCTTTTAATTTATCAATTTATCAAACTAGTTTATGATCAAAATAAAATATACCTGAAATTGGTTGGGGATTCTATAGTCCAGTCAACGAAAACTTGTAGAGGGAATTGGAAAGCACACAATTTTTTACTTTAGGACTTTGTTCGGAATAGTTAGGAGGTAAACATACTAAAAGTCCCCACTCTACCTCGAATTTCTATCATTCTATTTCCGCGAGATATGTATGTACATATACAGCGTGTCCCAAAATTCGTGTAGTTCCCGGAAATGGGAGGTTCCTTGGGTCATTTGAAGCGACATTTTCCTTTACAAAAATGACGCCAGCGGCTTTGTTTAGGAGTTATTAACAAAAAAACACGGACCAATCAGAGCACGGCTACAGCAGATTGATTCTGGCTCGGCCAATGGCGCCGCCACGCTAAGCGGGACCTGTCGCTGAGTCGGACTCCGTTCAAGGCCCCTCAAGGGGGTACACCCCGCAGTCGTGGGGATAGATCTGGGACATTTAAAGGTCAGACTTTTGGGACATTTATGGATAAAAGACTATATAACGAAGAAAACAAAAAACGAATTACGCATATTCATCGTTCGAATCGTGAGTTATATTCTCGAGTTCATAAAAATATCCCATAGAAAAAATCACTTTCATTTTTTCCCGAATTTTCCATTTATTTATCAGATGTCATTTACTAAACTAGTTCTCTCAGCCTTATAGAAAAAATGAAGTCTCTTCGTCCATTCATAAAAAAATTATTCCGATTTCAAGCGTGTAGAAACAATTATGTTCCTTACTGCAATAATGAATTATGTGTATGTATAGGTATGTACACATTTTGATGATTAGTAATATACATATTTTCTTCAAACTTCAATACAGTGTTTGATTGAACCGCGTCTGTGTTTGTACTGTATATGAATGTGATAATAAATATTATTAAAACCCGCAATTTTAATCGGTATGAAACGTCGGTTTTCAATGCATCTACAATAAGATCCACTACATTTGCATATTGTATGCGAGACAAGGAAAATTGTTATCGGTATATTAATATTTAACACCTCACGATAACATTACACTCTATCGCTACAGCAATGTGTCTTTTTTTATCCTACAGCTCTAAGCAAATATTTTTCATGTCATCCTTCCATCACTTATGTGTACCTTGTTGCGTATTATCGTCGCCTTGAAATAAGTCACGCTTATCCTTTTGCAAAAGGCTTGTGTGTGTTTCGCAACACCACGGGAAGTTCAAATAATTACGTAGAAATATAAGGAATTTATTGCAGGTGTGGCATGAAATACTGGCAGATTTTTATGAATATTAACGTGAATTATGTAGGGTGTCTCAAAATTCCTTCAACATCCGAAAATTGGAGGTTCTTGAGTTCATTTGAAGCAACATTTTCAGTAATTATTTAGAAGTTGAGCTTCCTCTCAGATTTTCATGTTCTTGAAATATGTTGTCAAGGTGATCATTCTGAACAACTTTTCCCTGTACATGTTACCGCCGCTCGGTTTTAGTTTTCGAGATATTCGCAAAAAACTATTGCTAATACTGTATTGAATTTCATCTCTTGGACAGACAGGTTCAGTGCGTTTGCCGGAACCCGGTCTCGCGTTTTAAAAGGCCCCGCGATCTACGAAAACTCATCAGATATTTTGCAGGACAATCTGTATAGTAGATTGCATAATAATAGTTATCACTTATTGTGAAATTTAAGGTTGGTATTTGAATGTGTATTCTGACTCCGCAAAATTTTTTAACTGGGTCCCGCAAAAGGTCACGGCGGTCCTGGGTAAAAGTCAGCCTAGAAAGAGTGTTTCGCTCAGGGTACCTTTCTTCATAAAGCAATCGGGCCTGTAATGCATTTGTATACATTCACAGTAAACCATTATCAGGTCGCACATCCCAATCATTGTATAAGACATAGCGGAATGGTGTTTAGAAATATATTGTTAGTAAATAAATCGCAGCGTACTGGGCTAGATGATGTTTGAAAATATTCCATAACAGTGAAGAACCTTAGCATGTTTACTACATAAACGTATTCTGCCTCCACATTTTAATTTTATACCTTGAGTAATTATAGTCATTGATTCTATCCATATAAATAAAAATTAAATGCTGTTCGTTGGTGAACGCATCACTTGAGAACGGCTCGACCGATTTGGCTAATTATAAAGAAAAGAATGTTCGTAATAGTCCGAATAAGGTTTTTAGGGAAAGAAAAATTGGAAAAGTTGCCGGAAAATGAAAAATTCTGATAAAAATGAAAGTGCTTTTTCTATTTGATTTAGGTATGAAGTATGAACACCAGACCATAACTTTCGATTCGAACGATGGATATGCATAAATCTTTTTTTGTTTTTTTCATTATGGTCCTGGAAAAGTTTTCCGGAAAAAGACTTCGATACAATTACAAAGGAAAGTCGGAAAATTCGGACAAACTGTAAAAATCATAACTTTTGAAAGGGCACAAGTGGCAGGTTGTTTATATTTTGTTGTTTATATTTGGCCCTTGCATTATTGGTTCCCAATGAGTTCGTCGTCGAGATCACAACAAACTTTTAATTAATTAATTAATTCTCTAGCGGGTCTAGAACGAAACACCTCCTTTCTTTTCCTCCTATTAAACATTGTTAATAGCTAACGTGGTTCTTGAACCGGAAGATTCATATCCGAATCCAGCGTTTAGTATTCCTACAAAATAGCTATTTGTTGTGTAGAAAAATGATCGAACCTTGCGCCGAAAATAAAAATCATAATATTTGAAAGATAAATTACGATCGATAAACTAATTAATTATTTAACTTTATTAATATTTGGACAAGACAACGTCTGTGGGGTCAGCTAGTTCCTAATGAAAAGGACTATCATCGTAGACGTTTAAAAACGACTGCTTTAATTTTAAAAAAATGAAGGTGTCCTTGACATCTGTAAAACAATCACATAAAAACAAAAATGTTTTTAATATCATGTGAGTCTCACTGAACCATTCAACTTTGTCCTTCAGACATTTGACGTATCTTTATATGACGACAAAGATATTTGAGGTGGCAACGTTAGGTGATTCACCCTGTATGGTTACGCAACATGCTTATTCAAATAAAACTTAAAGCAATCACTTTATATTCGAATGGATAATGCGCTGACAATTTAGCAACTTTCAAACAGATTACTTAACAGACTGTGTGTGACCACTTTTCGAAATCTGTAGGATGGTTATTGAAGCAATAAAAAGCAGACAAACGTACATTTTTTAACATCGGGAATTGCTGTTTATTATAGAAATTATACGAGCTGTATCCACAACTTTGTCCATGTGCAATAATAAATCCTGATTGGTTATTAACGCAATTAAATTTCCAATCGCTAAGGTGATCTCAGAATTTTCCCCAAAACCTACCGTTGAAAAGCTACAGCTGTTTAAAAAGTCGGTAAACCAAAACGATTAAGAAAAATGCACACTTTTTGTGTTAAAACGACTAAACTATGCAACTTATAGGATTGGCTCAGAGGCCATTTCAAAGAACTCGGCGAGTTGAATCCAATGAGCACCTCAAATTGAATATAGGTGCTGCCAGTCGAAAGTTATAGGCAGAAACGTGCCCTAAAGTGGGCAAAAAGTCGTATTTGATCACTAATGACGTCACAACTTTTGAACGAATGGACTTTTCCGAATGCAGTTTGCTCTAAAACTTTCCTAAAGAAACGCCGCCGCGTTTAATGGTCTAAATCCCAGCTTTCTACGTTCAGCCGTTCTCAATTGATGTCGTTACAAACAGACAGACAGACACGATGTATACTTTTATATATATACAAGCATCAATTTTGATATATATATATAGATAGAGATTCAGCGTGCTTGGTGTGGCAGGCCATTGCAGTTGAAAAATATAATACAGGAAAATCTTTGTACATGTGTGCGTCCTGTTTCTGCGGCCAAAAAGAAGGAGATGATAGATTTGCTGAAATTTATTCCTCCAATTGATCATGTATTTTTTCAATCATTAAAGACCAGTGCAATTGAAGAGACTGGTGAAGAATCCAGCAACGAATAAATTTTTTTAATACATAGCATACCGAAAACTTGTAGCGCATTAAAAATAACATTTGTGTGACTTATGATTATTAATACACTAATAACCATATGGCGTAAGTCACTTTCTCACAAAATAGTAGTATCACAATTCAGTACAATAATGGCACTTTATTATTTGTTACGTTCTGTTTGTTTACTATTGAAAAAAATATGGATATTATTTTAAGTAATAATGACATAATTACTATTCTTTCGCTTTATCTGGTTATAATAAATAATTTTTTGTACTTTATTACACAGAAGTCTAATTTCTGCAATATTAAGAAAAAGGACTTAATTCACTTGTCTACCAAGCGGCTCAAATATTATCTAGTTAATACTTGACATTATAACGATCCTTTCAAACTTTATGGCTATTGTATATGTTCCTTTCTATCGATCTATAGTTGTTTATAAAAGATGTATTGATGCTCTCGGTGCACTGGTTCGCTCAATTTTTACTTAGACGAAGAGAAATCTCTTTTAAATTTCCCATTACTAAATTTGCAATAACATGGAAGATGGAAGAAACCATCGCTGTCCCAAACAATCTGTTAATAATAAATTCCATTAAACATGAAAACGTTGGCTTCAATCACAAACTTGGTAGCCTGAAGAAAATCATTTTTTCACACTTTTGCCCAGCAGTGTATACGCATTTTACATTTCGACTGGCAATAAGCGAAAAACGTATTTTGCTCACTATCTGTTTTAAAGAATTTAATTTATTAATGAGAATTGTTTGTGAAATACAATATAATTGCACTTGTATTATTAGTATTATACAACGAATTACGTCACGCATATAACGTTATAAATGGATCGAGTGTGTAAACTCTTGGTTTACAAAGCGTGTTGTAAGAACATACAACCAATGACAAAAGTTTATTCGCAGCCTATGACCTTTCTCCTGTATTCGTTTACATATTTGAATGCTGAATCAGTATCAACGACTTCGGATAGGTGTGTGGCAAATCTGGATAACAAAAAAAAAATGGTATGAATGTTGATCCATTAAACATTATTCTTATGTTAACTCTCGCGTGGTGAAGTGGAGTCTCTCTAAGGCCGTATGGAATTCTTGAAACAAATGATAATATCTTCCCTTGAATTGTAATTTCACAAATCTACCGAGGCTAAAATTAAATAAAATTCAAGATCTCTCTCTGTGTTGCAAATGCATCAATATTCGCGGGCTATTTTCAGTGACTCCCGTTAATATTCGGACGCTCTAAAAACAAACTATTTTTACTTGTTTACTACAAGATGTGAAAAGAAATTTTTCAAAAATTACAATTGATCAGAATTGTATAGAAAGTACTAAAAGTTGCATTTTACAACCTTTAATTTAATGTTACCGTCAATAATAATAAAATTTCTGTATAAGTTTCAATAATTATTTCAATTATACCAAATTTCTCATATGTTTAATTTTTTCCATTCTAAAAAAGCTGCCTCATGTTTTTATTATTTATTGTTTTAATACACAAAATAAGTTATTATTATCAATTACAAAAATAATTAATTATTGAGTAAAAATCAGTAAAAATAAACAGTGGGCCTACAATGAAAATTTACAAAATACGTTTCTTAGATGTGTGTCAATTATATGCATTATGAGAGAGAGAGAGTTTTATCGAAATTTTCAGAATATGTTTAATTCATACAGATCTATGAAACGTGTCTTCTCTACAATTCCGACACCTTGCAATTATTTTAAGGATGTTCTCGAGGTACAATGGGAGACAAAAGTACAAGAAATTCGAAATCCATGAATATATTGGCAATTAAAGCCATTCATGAGTATATTTTGCATTACAAAAATAGATTAATTTAAAAAGCTTTCGTTTAACTAGTGAATTTCATGTTATATTTATTTTTTAATCAAATTGTCTTCATATTATAACAAATTTTAAATAACTTTTGCGAATGATTGTAACCCCTGATATGAACTTCAAGATAATAAATTATAAATATTTTCTACCTGAATTCCAACAAACTGGAATGCAATATAAATTTATTCTGTCTTTTAATATGTTTAATACGTTGAAAATAATATAAACGTATTCATAAATTGTTGTAATGTTTTTGCTGAAGACTACTCTTACGCATACGAAAATCCAGTAGTTTTTCAAAATTGAAAGTTTACCTTATATATGTATCACCCTATATACAGTGAGACTCTGTTATCTCTCTCATCTCAACAGCGTGTTTACAAAAAAAAAGTAAACAGACGCCGCGCGGATCAGAATACAGAAAATTCAATACAGTATTAGCAATAGTTTTTTGCGAATATTTTGAAAACTAAAAGTGATCCCTCATTATTGGAAACGGAAAAAGTTGTGCAAAATGTGTTGCTGCATAACGTATTTAAATTCCATCAAAATCGAAGTACTGTGACCCTTTCGAAATTATTACCAAAAATCCATTACAGTATTAGCAATAGTTTTGCAAATATTTCGAAAACTAAAAGCGAACCCCCTATATTGGAAAAGGAAAAAGTTGTTAAAAATGCGTTACTGCATAACGAATTTAAATTTCATCAAAATCAAAGTACCGTGACTGTTTCGCAATAATTACCGAAAATTCAATACCGTATTAGCAATAGTTTTTTGTAAATATTTCGAAAACTAAAAGCGAACCCCCTACATTGGAAAAGGAAAAAGTTGTTCAAGATGCGTTGCTGCATAACATATTTGAATTTCATCAAGATCATATTAGAGTGACCCTTTCGCAATAATTACCAAAATTTTTTGGTTAAGATTGAAAATTATTTTAAGATTTAAGGTTTTTAATCTTGAAAATTTTTGGTTTTTGTTTGACCTTGTGTGTTCACGTTCAAGTCAATTTTGCATCCCTCAAAACAGGTGTGCAGAATCGCGCTAAAGTGTTCGCTATTTATAATTTTGCGACACCCCGTACATACACATATGCGCTCGGTATACGCAGATGTTCTATTCATTCGCGATCCCGATGCGGCGATAACTTCGAATACAAAAGTGAGCATAATTACGACACGGACATCTGACTTCCTCTTATCGGACGCTGTTAATGATATACGTAGTTGTTTGTACACGATTACGGAAAAGAGGACCGTGTATTCGATTTAAACGAATAACTGTGTTCCGCGAACTCGGCTACCCTGTGAAGGAAATACTTTACGTTCGTGCTCGACAACTTATTAAAAATTCAGCCAAACGTGTTTACGCTGGCTTTAAAATATTATTCGAGTAAACATTCTAGCTACGCCGTGCTTTTTTCTGTACATAATACCGCGATTTCTCGTATTCAGCTTGTTACCCGAATTCAGGAAGTTTATTAAGTTTTAGGACTAATAATTGTTTAGGAAACTTTGCAAAATAATTCAAATTAAAATATACTTCAGTTGACGGAGTACCTGATATAAAATGTCTGAAAATAATTTATAATTTCCTTAAACAATGCTCCATTAGAATTTAGAAACAATGTAAACCTGTTTAATGTAAGCCAAATGTAATAATACTGTACTTGCTACATAAACCACTTGGTTTAAAGCAATAAATAATAATAATAATAATGAATTTAGACTTGGACAAGAAGTAACTATTCAGGATTGCTTAACAGACAATATATATTTATTAGCGTGTAAAAATGTGTGTTACAAATAATACAATATGGCGGGTAAGTGAAGAAAAGAACAAAAAAATGTAATAAAGGCAGCGACTGTGTAGAGAGAAAAGAACAAAAAGCACACAGCGCCACATAGTGATGACTCTATCTAAACAAAACTTGAACAATAGACCAACAGTGATCGTGCATTCATATTGAATCAAATGCCATTCTAACACTTAAAAGTTAGATTACAGATGTTTTTGCGTACTATAGATTGTTCATTTTCGCAATTCTTTTTCTGAGTTCCTTATTGATATTTGAAATTGAAAATAATCGACAAAAGTTATAAACACAAAAACGGAAATATTTTCATTCAAATTGAAATTGAAAAAGAAGATTTCAGAAGATACATCAAAAAACGAATACGGAATACATGTTGCACCATGAGAAACTACATTAAGCTGCAAAAATTATAAGAATGGCAACATCATTTTTAAAGAAAACGGTTGGTCCAAAGTTGGTCCTGGGGATCAGCACGATTAAACATCAAAAATTTGTTTGCTTTTTACCTTTATTTTCAAGGTCAAGGTCAATTTTGCGGGGAATTTTTTTGTGTCAATTTCTACTAAATCGTAGATGTAGAATCACGCTATGGTGGCCATGACGTATAATTTCGTGACACCCTGTACAGTACACGCACGTTCCTGGCGCGGCGCACTCGTACGCATTATGTATTTCTGCAGGCAGCTGGAAACGTGAAAACACGGATGCGGATGTGCGAACTGTTTAAATGGGAAACACTTATCAAGAAAGAGGATTTTGTTCTGCCGTTTCTGATATTTAGTCACGCAATCCTGTCAGATGTAAGTAGCTATCAGATCTCGTATATTGATCACGTCTAAAAGCTAAGGGTGTGCGAGAGCCCGGAACATCGGGGTCGGTCGAGAACCAGGACCACCCTCACCACAAGGGTAAATAAAAAAAAGGTTAAAAGAAACGTTACAGTTTAACTAATACCTTTTAATTTTAAAAATGGCATTATGTACCCTAGTTTCAAGTCGAAATTATACGTAAAAATTTACTTTACATAAATTTTAATAAATTCATTCAAATAAATTACAGAATCATTCAATTCAAAGGCAAATAATTAGAATTATTAAAAACAAAATAAAGAATGTATAAATTGATGTAAGAGACAGATTATTTAGTAATTTTAAAATAGGAAGAATTAAAATGATTTCTACATAAAAAATTAAAAATATTAGGGTTATAATATAAAAATGAATTGAAAAAGGTAAACTTGCTCTAGTAATTGGATCAAGTCCAAACTGATGAAAATACGATCGTCACCGATTCTTCAATGTCGACCCTGATTTCCTAGAAATTCGGAAATCAACAGGTCAAACTGTTGTCTGGAGATATTAGTTATCTTTTAGAGTACGTCGAACGGGTACTCGTGCACTCCCTGACGATACTTCAACATCCTTTTACAATTCGCGACGTTAATCTATCGCATAAACACCCGCCTTCCCATTCGCTGCGAATTGTAAATCATCCTCGCCCACACTCCTGCAATTACGGCTGTTCCGTATCTGTCCGACGAAGCTTTCTTTCCCGTTCGGGTTGTCATAATCTTCGTAACACTGTTCGAAAAAATCACTTTTTTCAAGTTTACAACTTCGAATGAACGATTCATACGTGTAATTATTTGGAGAAAGAAATATTTTAAATACTATTTAATATTTTAAACTTTATTTTTCTTAAAGAATATAGTATTTTAAATAAAATATTTCTATTTTAACAATCGGAACCACAAAATAAAATATTTCTATTTTAATAATCTAAAACACAAAATAGAACATTATATTTTTTGCCTCGTTATACCTAATACTTTCAGAAAGCGCATTACTTATAGGTAATTTAATATTTCTTATTTTAGCAATAATTCAAAGAAGAAATTGTACTTAATATTAAAAAAACTATATCATTTGCCACATTTTCGTTTTATTTAATAATAACTATTTTTACTCATAAATCTATTGAATGAGAAACATTATTTTCAGCAATAATATTTCAAATTGAAATTGAAAATGAGGACAAAGTCCAAATATTTTCAAAGTTCTTAAAATAAAATACTATTTTCAAAAATTACTGCCTTCTGAATCATTCATTACATTATATCTAAATTCAAATAAAGAGTTAATAAAGAAATAAAGACTTCTACTCTATTTTTATCAATAAACTGTGGATGGAGAAACTGTATAAGAATCGCACAGTGAAAATCGGAATGTTAAAATAAAAAGGTGAAGTTGGACCGTTTTACTTAGGGAATCACCCGTTTCAAGGTTTCCCGACATTTTTCGGACACCCTGTATAATGCGTAATGTACTATTGGAGTGAGACAGAGTGAATCACGTAAGGTTAATTCGGCGCGTGAAAGTCGCGATTCACCGAATCTCTTTCGTCAAGGACTTCACGACGCAACGAATCTCACATTATCAATACATATGTAAGTAGATGTTAACAATGATTGCAGTGTAAAAGACGCATCAACTTTCACGAATACGTATCGCCGCCTGAATGTAAGAACTAGGTAACTTACAATCCCTTATTTTAAAGAAATTGATGAAACAGTATTTCAAGACTTTAGGATTATGGTAAGGAGACCGTTATTTTAAACATAATGCCAATATCTAAATACGCCAACGTCGAAATTTGACGTTGATAAATTGCAGAATTGCGTCTAAATAAAAATTGATCGAACCAGTGCACCGAGAGCATCAATACATCTTTTATAAAAGAATTATTAATTTTCTTGAAGATGATATGAACATAGATCGAAACGTCAAATTTGTAGATGCTAATTTGAAGAATTGCTTCTAAGTAAAAATTGACCGAACTAGTGCGCCGAGATCATCTTTTATCAATACGAATAGTAGAGTTAAATTTGCAAAATCTGCAAATACTTTAGAAGCTTAGAGTACGAAGACTTTAAATTAGTGGCGGACCCAGGAGCAATCAGGGGCCAATCTCTCCCCCCGGTCAATAAAAAGGAAACAAAACACTGGAAAATTAGCTAAACTGTAGAATAACTGCTTCCTCTCCCATTCAGATGATTTTTGGATATGTTATATGTAAAATTAAACATTTTGAACAACTTTTCTCTATATATCTATACGATGTTCCGAATTTAAATGGCAAAACCTCAGGAGCGTGTAGGGGACCAAAAAGCTGAGACAAAATGTCTGTGAGAGATTTGCTCGTTTTTGCTTTGTTTTGGAGAAAATCGCAAAAAAAGGAAACAGAACAAGTTTTCATTTGTACTTATTTATTTACATTTTATTTACATTGCCCATAGATTTCTCTGTATGGGGAAACTTGCATTAGAAAGTTATACGTGTGACCACCATTAACAGATATTTTTGTTAAAAAAAAAAGGTTTTGTTGAACTCATCCTTCCCCCTAAGATTAAATCCTGGGCGCGCCACTGCTTTAAATCTTTTTAAAAATCGTAAAGAAATATTGGCTAATGACACGTGTATTAACCTGTAATCAGCAGGTATTGTTTCTTTTTAAGTGCATTACTACCTGCCATGAATTAACTATATTAACTGTGTGTTACACTAACAATAAGGCACCTGTGTGAGATAATTATCATGATTATCAACGCGTGCTGTCTCGCTCGAGGTTATTGACACGAGCACAATAGCGGACAATAGTTGATTTGCTCTTTGTCATAACAGTTTATCGAACTGCTCGATCCTTGACATTTCACTTTAGAAACTTCATACGTCCAAGAGAAAACCGAGTCATTAAGGATGTTCTGGAGGTATATAAAAACGCAATAAAATTTTTAAAAATTCGATACGATATAATTCTTACTAAATTAATGCAATTACCAAAGTTTGGGTTCGATTCACCGCACCATTTAATATTTATAGCAACTTAAATTTTGCACATTTTACACGTCTTCTTATGAAGAATTCATAAAATTCCAATTCAAACCCTATTTAAACTTTGTAAAAACGCAACTAGAAACTCCATTTTTTATATATAGTAAAAATTATGTAATTAATTATGTTAAAATAGAAATATTTTATATTCGAAATTGTATATCTCATTTAAAATACTATTTTCTTTAAGCAAAATAAAGTCGAAAATATTAAATAGTATTTAAAGTATGTTTCGCCAAATAATGCACAACCTCTCGCATCGTTGGAATTTTCGTTTCATTAACATCGTTACCGATTCTTCAATGTCGACACTGATTTCCCAGAAATTCGAAAATCAACAGGTCAAATTTCGATCCCATTGTAAATCTCTGGACTATTTTAGTTAAAATGCTCGTACCAACTAACAAACAAAGTATTATTTTGAAAAGCTTCTAGAATACTTCAAACAAAATCTATTAAATACTAGCTAACCCGACAGACGTTGTCCTGTCCAAATTTCAATAAATTTGTTTGTGATTGTTTCGCGGATTTTTTGAAAAGCTATTGGAAATGCGTAAGCAAAGTAAAAATGAGAAAAAACGTAGTCCTGAGTGATTATTGTATCTATTAACGATTGTGGCCATGGATAATCAATTTTATTCATTTTTTCCCGAATTTTCCATTTTTCTGGATAACTTATCCAATTTTTCCCCTAAAAACCTTATTAGGACTATTACGAACATTTTTTTAATTAGCCGTTCTCAAGTTGCGTTTACCAACGAATAGTATTTAATTTTTAATTATATAGACAGATGAATATTGTATATTGGTTTTATGGGATAATTAAATAAATTGTCTTTCAAATATATTTAATATTGCTTGTATTAAACGGCTCAAAAAAAGGACGCCCGTATCCTGTGAACTCCTCTAAATCTCTACGAGGGGCTAACGAGGACGCCCGAAAGGGGAGCTGGGGCCCGGCTGTTCACTCTATTGTCCTGAAGTATCGAGGGTTTCCGCTCCAGGACCTACCACCGTCACATCTGGCAGTCCTTCCAAGTACTATCCATATTTTAGTTAGAGTAAACGCCCTAAAACCTCGGGCTACTTTTGACCTGGCCGGATATTCACTTTACCATTCTTGATCCATGATTGTGTCGTTCTTTTTAAAGGAAAAAGAATTCTATTCTTTTCCCAACAACATTTAAGCATTAAAGTAAACTTAGACACACACATGCTAAATATAAATTTCCTTCCCTCTTATGTGAAATTATTATAGACAAAGAAGTTGTAATTATTGTAACCTTGAAGATACAGTCGTTTAGCGAGGGGTTAATCACAAGTATGCATACCGGTCAGGCTATAAGCCATAATAAGTTGTGATACACAGCAATATAAGTCCTATACAGGGTAGTCCATTTAAATGTGGGATTTCCTTCACGCGTCCGAATGCAGCGTTCTGCGTTCCATGCGCCAATTATACTCCATTCGTCATACTTCACATCTGAACTGCGTCTAGGTATGAACCACTGCGTCTAGACACGTGTGTCTACGCCATGGAATAATATCCCATAGGAATATTCTAGAATGTTCCATGATTATCAATCGTGAAATTTATAAAATTTCTAGAATATATAGGATTTCTAGAATAAAATTTCAATTTGTATCTTGTCAATCGTACCTGTGTTCAAGCAAGTTTGTACCGGGTGACATATATTTACTAAGGGTAAATAGCCTTACAATAGAGTCATTTGACGCGACAAGTAATGAAAAAAAGTATGAAATAATTTCTATTTAATTTATCCTAGTTAATTTAGAAACCACACCAACTATTAATAAAATTAATTTTGTGTGATTTGTATGAATACACACCAACTGTTAATAAAATTAACTAAAATAAAATTGATTGAAATAAAATATTAAATATCATATTGAATACAATACAATATTGTTAGATGCGGTGCAAAATTGAAAATTTTCCAAATGACAGATGTTTCTGATTATGATTTCATTGGAATATGGTAGACTTGGAAATCAGATACATTATTTTAATTTTGCGCCGCCTCCGAAAAGATTGTATTGTATTTCATATGGTAATTAGTATTTAATATTTTATTTTATTTTATTTTATTACCAGTTGGTGTGTATTGGTGATAAAATAAGTAACAAACGAACAATTAAAATTTTATTTTGAGGCAACAAAATGGAAACGTTCCATTAAAAAATGATTACAAAAGATATATATTTATTACTATAACTATCGGAACATAAAAATCAGTTTTTAATGAATTTTATTTTAAATTTCATCCCGATTTCAAGAGTTATTGTAAAATGTCACGATCCAGCCCACTGTGTTCTTCGGCTGTCCGAGATTGTATATCGTGGTGTAGCGTTTATTTTAAAATATTTTAATTTCGTCAATTTTCAAATGTCTAGTTTTTCAAAAACAGGTTGGTAAAGGGTAAAAAACATTGTTTTCAAATAACAACATTTTGCTAATTCTGCTGTTATAATAGTATTCTGAAGCACGGGTCAATAGGACGCATGGCTCAGCGTCCGTACTGCCTCGGACAGCAGTGGGTCAAATAACGCGTGCGTTTGAATCTAGTGCAACATTCAGAGGTCTCGAAGCGAAAAAACAAACGCGAACGTGTGTGCCGAACACATGTCGTAAATCGATCGATGTACGTGTTTGAGTTTCGGCGATGCTCTTTCCCTTTTCTTCGCAAATGAAAAGCAAGGAAAGACATAACAAATCGCATCATAGCAACGCAAACCGGTGCGTCCAGAGGCACAGAAAAGAGGTACGACGAATGGAGTATGGGACGCAAAACGTTGCAGTCGGACGCGTAAAGGAGATCACACCTTTACAAAGCTCCCAAAACATTTCAAACAAAATCTATTAAATATGATAGTTATACTTAATATAAATTGTCTTTCAAATACAATTCTTTTTTTCTATATCTATATTCTTTTTTTCCATTTTCACTTTGACAGCAAATATAATTCACTACTGAACAATTGCAATTCACAAACAAATATAATTCACTACTAGACAATAGGCAGAACACAAAGTAATGGATCGGAAAAACCGTCATTATTTTTGTACTAATTTAATATCAATCTAGTTAATAATTAATCTAGTTATAAAATACATCAAGGATTTGATGCAATTATGGAAAAGAACGGTAGGTAAAATTCAAGGTAGTAGACAAATTAAAAGAATTTAAGAAGATCGACGTAGATTAGTGTTAGCTGATGTAAATTATTAAAAGAAGAATTTCTGTTAGGCTCCTGTTGATTGTAATCGATGCAACCAATTGTTAATAAAAAATCCGCAATCTAATTATAACTATCAGGACTATAAATCGGCTGATGAAAATTATTAAACGAATGATTGAAGGAAGAATTTCTGTTTGGCTCCTTGTTCATTGCAATGTAAATATAGAATTTATGCTGTGGCATGAACAGATCATCTTGTAGAGTCGATTCCAGTTTGCGAGGGTCAAGAATTTTCATGAGTCTAATTGTGAGAGCACATGTAGTTACGCACTGTTGGAAAAAAGGAAACGAAAGAAAACCGACGACGCGACGGTCGCCGAGAGACTGAGTGAGGTTGCAATTCTTTTGCGTGGCGCGCACGTGCTCCGCGCACACGTAACCGGGGAAAAGAGAGAGACAGACTCGAACGAAGCGGAGGCCGGAAGAGGATGATGGAACGATGGCCGTTGACCTCGACCACCAAAGGAGGGGGAGAATTTCCGATGGTGGGGGAAGCTAAGCCGCTTAAGTGGGGATCTGCTGAATGATCGATGAACTTTGCCTTTCAAAACCGCGGAAGGTGTCGTGGGGGGAAGTTTTAATGAGGGGGAACGTGCTATGTTTCGCACACCGATTCTGCTTGATTCTCCCCAAATTTTCCGCATACTCCGCACGATATTCTGTAGAATAAAAGATGTATCGACGCTCTCGGCGCCACTGCACTGGTTCGATCAATTTTTACTTGGAAGCAATTCTACAATTTATCAACTTCAAATTTCGACGTTCCGATCTATGTTCGGATCATCTCACATTGATCGATTGCTCGATTCTAGGTGGACAAAATTCAAATTTTTGTGTTCTCTTGTAGTAAGTATACAGGGCCGTCCTAAGATATTCGGCGCCCGTGGGCTACTAAAAATAATGCGCCCCTCTTCTTAAGAAAAAATGCACGGGAACTAGAAAAAGTCAATTTATTATTATTACACTAAATGAAAACATAACATTCATACATAACTTTAAAAAAAACCTATATGAACAGAAGAAACTTTATATGATAACAGCACGTGTTTTGTCTGCTCTACGCAATTAAAATTATTTTCGTAAAGCAAACGAGTAACTTATTTCATAATTAGATATTCAATGGTTAATCCACTGATGTCAATAGTGAATATAATTTCGTTTAATGATTTACAAACGCAATTATTAATTTTCTTGAAGACGATCTGAACATAGATCGAAACGTTGCACAGCTGGGGAGAATAGTATTTTAAATAGTAACTACTAAATAATCCTATTTATTTGAAACTATGTGTACAATTTTGAAAATAAAATATTTTATTTGATGCAGTCATTTTTGAAAATAGTATTTTCGTTTAAGAATATTAAAAATATTTGAACTTTGTCTTTATTTTCAATTTCAATTTGAAATATTATTGCTGAAAATAATGGTTCGCAATTCAATAGATAATATTACGAGTAGAAATAGTTTCCTGGTGATACGATGCACTGTATATTTATCAACAAACCTCAGTAGGCACAAAAATTACAATATTCTATTTTGTGGTTTTCATTGTTAAAATTGAAACATTTTATTTTGTGATTCCGATTGTTAAAATAGAAATATTTTATTTTATAAATTGCATATCTTATTTAAAATACTATTTTCTTTAAGCAAACTAAAGTGTAAAATATTAAATAGTATTTAAAATATTTGTTTCTCTAAATAATGCCCACCTCTGAAACGTTGAAATTTGAAGTTGATAAATTGCAGAATTGCTTCCAAAGAAACTTTGATCGAATCAGTGCGCCGAGAGCATCAATACATCTTTTATAAACAAATATACGATCGACAGAAAGGAACATTTATTCTGTAGAATGTTTCAAGCAACCTGTTTCATGGACTCGCGCTGAGACATCAATTATTTCCCTTGCTTTTAGTTTGTCGCGGTTCATTTTATTACCACGATTCGGCTCTACGTTTTAGGTGAGAGAGGAGGGTAATGATCGTTTTGTTAAAAATTTCCTTAGCAACCTAGCCCCAGATTAGCCAGACGTTTCTGAAATTCATTAATACTTCGTTAGTAACGTGTAATGCTAAAATTATCCGAAGCTTGCGCCATTCTATTACGGGAAGGAGCTTATAAAATATTCGTGGGACATTTACAGTGACTCACGAAAGTATTTGAACGCTTACCGTGAAATACTTTATTTATTATAATAAGTATATTATGCATTATTTACAGAAATATTATTAACACTGTAAATAAGTATGACTCTATAGATTATACAGGTGACGTTTCAAGTGAATCGAGATATGTATAGAATAATTATGAATTATTTCTTACAAATATAAAATTTGCTGATGCTACGAAAATACATCAACAGAGGTGGGCATTATTTTTAAAACAAATATTTCAAATATTATTTAATATGTTTGACTTTATTTTGATTAAAGAAAATAATATTTTAATTAAGATATACAATTTCGAAGATAAAATATTTCTATTTTAATAATTGTAACCACAAAATAGTATTTTTAGTGCCTACTGAGGTTTCTTGATAAACATACAGTGCATCGTATCACCAGGAAACTCAAAAAGTTGAAATTTATTGGACAGTCTTTTCAACCGTTGGCCACCGTTGGTCAACCATAAATACTACTAGGGTCCTTTCCAGGAAGTACAACATTTTTTGACACCCTGTACACATAGGAACAAAATTGGATTGGAAAGAGACTTGCAGGTTGTAGCAGAGTAAAATGGCGAGTAAACGGATGCCGTGCACATTTTATGTGTTCGTCATTCTACGGCGGATGTTTGTACAGATGCCCAATTTTACATAACAGTTTATAAGATGGAGTTGCTATAATTTAGATATATACCGTCTACAACTATAAATACATACCTCCTCTCCAATAATAACTTTGTATGTAGAATGTGTTATATTCTAATGGAATTATACCACCACATTATGGAATATTTAATCTATCTTCTTCTTCTATATAAATAAAAATTAAATGCTGTTCGTTTGTAAGCGTATCACTTGAGAACGGCTGGACCGATTTGTCTAATTAAAAAAAAAAATGTACGTAATATACCGAATAAGGTTTTTAGAGAAAGAAAAATTGGAAAAATTGCCAAAAAATGGAAATTTCGGGAAAAAATGAAAGTGCTTCTTTCTATGGAATTTTTGTATGAACTCAAGACCATAACTCACGATTCGAACGACGAATATGCGTGATTCTTTTTTTGTTTTGTTCGTTATGATCCTGGAAAAGTTTTCAGAAAAAAAATTCGAGATAATTACAAAGGAAAGTCGGATAATTTGGACAAACGGAAACATCATCATTTTTGAAACAGCACAAGTAGCAAGTTGCCATGTTTGGCTGCGCATTATTGTTTCCCAATGAGAAAAACATTGATGTCGACGAATTGAATTTGAAGATTCAAACTGAAATTGCTTCACATACAAAATTGAAATTTGGACAAGACAACGTCTGTCGGGTCAGCTAGTTTTCAATAGTTATTTACGTTTACGAATAAATTAGTTGGGTGCAATATAAAACAGTAAAAGTTTGGAAAAATCTAAGAAAATATTATTATGATGTCAACGTAAAGAATCCATTAAGGGGTGAAATGAATTTTTCTTTAACTTCTGCTGTCCACAATCGTTGCAAAACATTTTTATTTTGCATAAAGATCAGCAGTCTAATAATAACTCAAGAATTATTTATCGTATAAAATTAGCCGCTTAAAAATACGAATTATCTTCATCTTCATTAAGCCCTTGTTGTATTTTAACGAGTTAAAACCCGTCGTGAAGATTTTAACAAAACTCTAACAAATATAAATGTTACGTGTTTTACTTTAGATTAAGTAATAATTGATTCGTTTGTAATCAATACTTCAAAAATATAAATTTTCTTTACCCTCCTATGATATTTTTGGGATTAAAGACGTTTTAATCACCGTAACTGTAAAGAAAATGGTAAAGTACAGTTAATGTGAAAAAGTTCGTACCTACATGCTAGATGTTTATGAATAAAAGTTTTCAATCATTTTAAAACGATATCTTGTGATGTTCACCTTGTTATAATATCAAGAAACTTTTATCTACAGTATTTAAAAATATACTGGCTCGTGTATGTTTAACAATTCTTGGAAAAGAAATATTATTTTTGCCCTGACATTTTTTAAATCTGCCAGTTAGGGCAGATTTTTTTATATCCATAAACATATGTGTGTATGCAGTCTGTACATGTGTATACTTGTTACACAAACGAGTGAGTGACGCACGGAAAAGTTGCAGCCACGTCAGCCGGCACACGGGAACAGCCAATATATTGATTGGACCTTTATGAGAGACAACCATCACCTGAGAAGTTTACATGGACACCGCAAAATCTGATGATCTAAATCTTATTTTCACCGTAAAGTGTCGATGTCGTTCGCTCGTAATAATTTTTTCATCGATAACCGACGAAACGAGCTCGCGGTAGCTCGAGTCATGTTCTAATCAAATATTCGATAATAATTAATTAAAATAAAAATACAATTTGAGCGCGATTAACGCGTGAAGCAGAACAACAGAAAATACGAATAGTACAAAAAGTATTTAATGAAAAATGTTTACACGTGTACACGCGTAGAACGTTACAAGAAGAAGAGAAGCATGACGCGCGCAGGCACAAAGAGAAGAGCGGACGGAACGCACGCGCAGTCACACAGCGTTCCTTCTACATACCCCGCGAAGGATTGAATCGAAAGAATAGGGTTAATCGCAACACGCCCCCCTCAATCCAAGCGCACGTACATTAAAGCAAAAAACGAAAGCATACTAGCGCGGTCGCATTCCCAGAGCTTCAATACAATAGTAATGCTTAATCCTTGGCAATGACTTTGTAAAAACATCAGCTAACATTTTATCTGTCGAAATGTTCGATAATTTAAATAATTGTTCTTTAACCGCGTCACGAACGAAGTGACCTAAGTGACCTAAGTGACCGAAGTTAACACCACAATTGCAGTTAACTGCTCTTTTGGGAAGTCCCATAAAAGTTAAATAATACAACTGTCATCAATAATATGGTTAGTGAATTAATTAGTCGTGAAAGCAATTGTGTTGGTTCCGCCGCGAAAAGTCTGCTCTATCGCGTGATATTTTTCGATTTTTCGCTGCACCCTTATTTTTTAAGATAAATTGAAAAATATCCTCACAAACTGGTTTAAAAAGGTTGTCTCTCCATCTTTAACGATTGTTTAAACATGTTTAAAGATTCATAATGTATTCTATTTAATACTCACATTATTACTATTTATAATGGAATCTGTTTCTGCAAAGAACAGTGCAACATCTTGTATAATAACATGACAATATTTGTTTAAAATTGAAAAATATATTTTCTCATTCAAATTAAGTTTCTTAAAAATCGTGCGTCTAGGGGGAAAATTGAGGGCAGATTCGGATTCAGCGCAAAATACTCTATGGGAATCATCCAACTGCAATTGTTTGACAAATTTAGTGTTGGACATTGTAAATAAAATTTTTTCCAGCAGTTGTATCAATCGGAAACTTTTTTCTCAGTGACATTTGTTTATTTGTTCGTTTCTTTGTCATAATAAATGTAAGCTTATGTTATTTTGTTGTTTTTTATTCGTTAATAAGCCTCTTTTTCATTTCCCATCAGTTTTAACTCCATAAAGTAATATTTTATACTTCTAAATTGTGAATGTTTTCTCTAAAATACGTTTTAATGCTTCCGATCGGAAACATTCTGCCAGGGGGTGTACCTCCTTTCTTTTCCTCCTATTAAACATTTTTAATAGCTAACGCGGTTCTTGAACCGGAAGATTCATATCCGAATCCAGCGTTTAGTATTCACAAAAATAGCTAATTGTTGTTGTAAATGATCGAACCTTTGCGCTGTGAATAAAAATTTGTAATATCCTGAAGATAAATTACGATCGATAACCAATTAATTATTTAAAAATTAAATGCGTTCGTTGGTAAGCGCATCGCTTGAGAACGGCTGGACCGATTTGGCTAATGTTTTTTAAAAAATGTTCGTAATAGTCCGAATAAGGTTTTTAGGGAAGAAAAATTGTAAAAGTTGCCCGGAAAAATGAAAAATTCTGTTAAAAATGGAAGTGCTTTATTCTATTGAAATTTCGACAGGACATCGTCTGCTGGGTCAGCTAGTAATAAATAAAGAAGACGTTATTTCAGCAGTCTATATAATTAATCCAAGCGTTACTCCAATAACTTCTAAGGATACGCGACTCTGTGAGTAGCAGTGTTGAACAAAGTTTACATTAAGTATTGACAGCAGTTGCCGCGGAACTTGGAATAGAAACCAGAAAATAACAAGGTGAACCAACAGAGCGATATGCAGTATCCTGCAGCTACGAGTTATCTGTTTTGAACATTTTTTGTACTATTGACCTGAATATTTTCTGAAATGTCGCAACAAGTCGATACAACCACGTTGATTCATTACTGATAACGGACAATCAACTATAGTGTCGAGTATGCGAATCATGCGGACAGTTGTTGCAGTAGAAAAGTGTTCGTATGCTCAATGATACTTTACGTTATACCAGTTTCGTGTGATCTTAGTTTATGGGGTCAAACAAATTTTTCTTTCCATTATCTGAAAATTGTTTATTGCACGCTAGTGACCAAACATGGTTTACGTTACGCGTTCGCCAACATCGTTTGTTTCATTTATGCTTTTTGTAATTGGAATACTTTATCGAAGACAGTATATCGTTATTAACCCTCCGTATGCTACAGCGCACCGCACACTGGGCAATTCGGACGAAAACGACGACAATCAAAGAACTTTCGATAGAAATGAGATAGAGGGATGAAATTTTTTTAAAAATTAAAGCTGAGACTTTGTAATTAGAATATGGGAAAATAGGGAGATTATGGTACGTGTGGGAAGTTTTGAGTATACTTTTAATCGAGCAACCCAAAGATCATTTACCGAAAGTTATTTATTAAGAACACAATTGTAATGGAAGAAATATGATACAAAAGAATGTTTTATCAGAACGATGTCAGAAGAGTGAATGTACGCAAATAAATAAATATTTGTGTCGCAAAGGAACCATTCTCTATTATTTTTATAAACATCTTTAATCTGTATACTGGGCGATTAAACGAACAAAAAAATGAAATTTTGTAAATAATTCAAAATTACTAAATATGTTAGTAGCTCCTGAAAGTTTTTATATTCAGCCCTTACAATGTTTTCCGCAAGAAAAAATTCCCTGAACTCGTTTATTCATGCCGTTCGGCCTAAAAAGAAAATAACAAACGAAAAAGATGAAATTTTGTAAATAATTCGTTAGAAAATATGTTAGTAGCTCCTGGAAGTGTTTATATTCAGCTCTCACAATGTTTCCCGCAAGAACTCTTCGTTGAACTTGTTTTTTCATAAGCCGATCTACCGAAAACGAAAATAACGAACAAAAAAATGAAATTTTGTAAATAATTCGTTAGAAAATATGTAGGTAGCTCCTGAAAGTGTTTGTATTCAGCTCTCACAATGTTTTCCGCAAGGACTCTTCTCTGAACTCGTTTATTCATGAATCATTCGGCCGAAAAAAACATCTGCATAAACACCGCCAGTTCGACTTGATAGAGAATACATCATAAATATTCTTATCGCATAAATCGGCTTCTTCTCTTCGTTTCGCTTACGTTTTTGTTCCTCTACGTTTCAGGAGCACAAGGTAATTCGATTCCGGAAGTCGTTGCCGGACGATGTTCCACCGGATGGCGGCAAACAACGGGCCGAACGAGAAGTGGAATTCGTGAGGAGCGTTGCTTCCTGTTTTTTGGGCCGGTACACGAAGATCCCTGAGATTCTTCGGTGCGACGTGAAAGACATTGCCAGACTTTCGGAAGCCATTCAAATGCACCGCCCAGGTAAAGCCTTCACCCACCAAATTTTTCACACGGACCCACATAAAAACCTTATCCTCCCTTTCTCAAGGTTTCTTCTTCTCACTGCTATCCATCATGTCGAACATATACTTTGCAATTACAATGCGTAATCGGAACGTTTAAATTATTATTTATCCTTTAATAATAATACAATATAAAGGCGAAGAGTTGACGAACTTTAAAAAAAAAGTTATTGATAAATATAATTATAAAATACTACATTTTCTTTAGGTTGTGATTAAAATTTTTTCAACAATCGTTTTTAAACAATCATAATGCATTAGTATTGGATATCACTGTATTCGGGAACGTCTATAAAATCGTTTACTGCATATTCAAAGATCGATCTTAATGTACAATTTCAAAGTTCAAGTTTATAGTCCAAATCTATAATTCAAGTTCATAATTAAAGTTCAAAGCTCATCAGCACAAGTTTAAAGCTGATCCTCACATCTCTAATTTAAAGATAAATTTCAAAATTCAAGTTTAAAGTCGGAACCCATAATTCGCGTTCAAAGTTCAACTTTGACGTTAAATGTGTACAATTTTGAAAATGAAATATTTTATTTGATGCAGTAATTTTTGAAAATAGTATTTCATTTGAAGAATATTGAAAATATTTCGACTTTGTCTTTATTTTCAATTTCAATTTGAAATATTATTGCTGAAAATAATGGTTCGCATTCAATAGATTTATGAGTAGAAACAGTTATTATTGAATAAAACGAAAATGTGACAAATGATATAGTTTCTTATATTAAGTACCATTTTTTCTTAAAATTATTGCTAAGATACGAAATATTAAATTACCTATAAGTAATGCGATTTCTAAACGTATTAGGTATAAGTAGAATTAGGTTATGTAGAACTATGAATATAGAGCCTATAAGAATTACAAGATACTCTTAAAGTCTTAGTTAAAACTTTCGAAAAACTGAATACTGAATTGAGTAATGAGTTTCTTGTTGTTATTAAAGAAAAAACATCTAAACGAAGAGACAAGATTGTTGTATCCCTTATGAAATATCTGCATAATCCAAAGACAGTTTGCAAAAAAATTCAGAAGATACATTTTTCTATTTAACATCCAAGGCAGATATGTGTAAAATGGTAAAACAAATTCTAAGCAGACTTCACGAAAAATATAACAATGATTCTTATGAAAACAGTGAAAAACTTTCAGATTCTCAGAATGGAGAATTATCTATCACTGGAAAACAGTTAGAATTAGAATTTGCATATAGCCTTCAAAAATTTAGTGTCAAGAGTTTAGCGTCAGAAGAAAATAAATTCTGGGCTCTAACAAAGGAATTTGTGATTTTTCAGTCCACTGAGGAAAGGACACCCAATCTATAGCAACTTTTGGATGTTTTCCATACAATAAAACCAACATCCACACAACATGAAAAAAATTTTTCTACGGCTACAGATTTTGTTACAAAAAAGAATTAGATTGTCCGATTTTACATTAGACGCATTATGCTTCTTAAGAAGTTATTTCAAAAGAAAAGCGTAATGTTTCGCTTTATAAAAGTCTGTTTTTAAATAAATAAATTTATCGGTTATATAAAGCGTCTATTTCTTCCTTGTTTTTAAAGTTATTGGTGTTATGCTATTGGACAGAAATGAACATTGAGTTAAAGTTTTTTGCGCTTTTGATAAATATTATCAATGATATTCCAAATATCATAAGTTTTCCAATATTTTTGTATCTTATTAAAAATTCTCGACAATTCTCGAAACATAGCCTTAGTTCTCATTTCTCGAGGAAATGAAAAATGTTGAGAAATCAGGAACAATACGCATAACGACGCAGAAAACACAATATTCTATTTTATGTTTCAGATTATTAAAATAGAAATATTTTATTTTTTGTTTGTCATCGTTAAAATAGAAATATTTTATTTTGTGGTTCCGATTGTTAAGATAGAAATATTTTATTTTCGAAATTCTATATCTTATTTAAAATACTATTTTCTTTCAGAAAAATAAAGTCTAAAATATTAAATGGTATTTGAAATATTTCTATCGCCAAATACTGTCCACCTCTTCTCGGAGAGAATTGATCTTTCAGTAAAATGTCATTGAATTCTTGGATCTCAATAGCGTGCCCACCACCGCACCGTGCGAGGGTTTATACAAGCGTTATGCATAGGCGCAGATGTCCGCCGATGAACTTGATTGTTCACGACAGGTGTTGGGCCAAGGTAACAAGTTTCGAGTCTCTACAGCCATCCAACTTTCGTTGACCGCTCAGGTAGCTCGACCTTTTTTCCCGCACGTCCACCTGCTGACTGCACCTTTTCTTCGGAAAGAAAAATGCAAGGTTTGCAGGCGCGGAGACTTTCCGTCAGATCAGGGTTTCTCATGCATCCACACTGATGAAATCTCATCCGGGCAATAGCTGTTCTACTTTAGTTCTACTCGTAAAATTCGAATATTTCGTGAAACTTAATTACATAAAAAATTATTAAATTTTTTTTTTTATTTTTAAAAATTTTGCTAATGTTACCGCTTACAATAATCGAAAATTTTCCCAAATTTACAAATTTGTATGTAGCACTGAGCAGAGTTTCAAAATTGATCGGTTTATATATTTTGGGGCAATTTAAATTAACAGTATCGAACAAAACCAAGATCAATCCGGATAATGAGGAGTTGCATCGTTTGCGAAAAATAAATTAAGACAATTTATTTTACAACATTAGTATGCTATAACAAGGAACCAAGCGAGCAACCAGCCTACGATGTTGGTTTAATGCGACGCCATATAGCAAATATTCTGATAAGTAGAAAACTATTGAATTTCCCTGAAAACGTATAATCTTCTTAAAACGTACACTAAATAAATAATGATAATAATATACTGCAACTAACGAATCGGGAAGTTCTTTGTGTGGCTCGTGGAGAGTCACACACAAAATAAAAAACATTAATAGCTGCAGGCCCTACTAGTTTTTACCTGGGATGAATTTGACAAAATCGACTTTTGGCAGCTAGATCGGCCAAGTACCGCATAGTGTTCTTTCCGGCTCACAGTTTTGTGTTAAAATCGAAGAACTTTTGATAGAAATGAGATAGATCGACGATTTTTTTTAAATTAAATCTGAAATATTACAGAATATTTGGCGCAAAAAAGAGAGATTATGGTTCAAACATTGTTTATTACCACGCTTATATTAGCTTGCCGTGTTGTTTGTATCAAATCTTGTAATCGAATTTTAAACCACTTTCCGATGAGCTAGAGACTTCAGAACTAGATGACAATGTAATATTAAAACAAAAATTTGTAAGGAAAGTTTCATCAACGTAATTGGAATCGTGAAAGTTCTCTTTCGTTTACAGAACGTGTTAGTATATGTTCAGTGCATTTCTCTTCATGTATCTAGTTATAATGAATCTTAAATATATTTATGTAAGACTGTGTTTTTTTGCAACTTCCTTATATCTTTGAAATTAAATACTCATAATACTTGAATTATGGATTTGGACTTTAAACTTGAACTTTGAAATTACACGTTAAAGTAGAACTTTGAAACAGCATGTTTAAATTGAAAACAGATTTTTAATAACAGAATGCTTTTTGGATTCGATCTAGAAGATTCTAGAATTGTGAGGACGAGCTTTAAACTTGAATTGTGAAGAGTTTCTCTTCGTGTATCTAGTTTTAACGAACCTTAAATATATTTATGTCAAACTATGTTTGCAACTTCTTTAAATATTTTTAATGAAATACCCCTCGGAACAGTATTTGCAAGTGTTAAAATACGTATTTTCGATGAATACAGTAAAAGTCATGTTCAAGTAATTAAAAATCATCATATTTTGAGTAGTTTTAACAATAATACATGATATAAAAATAGAAACACCATCATTAACAATTCAATGCCCCTAAATGATCGAAATAAATCACACTGTGTGAATACTTTAAATTATCTACACTGTTGAATGTTCCATTGTGTATAAAAAATTTTAGCGAGCTTCAGAAATTCAAAGTTAACGACTCTGAATCTACTGAAGCCTCTCTTGGATCCCCATGGGACTGAATATATTCTGCATGGTCTGAATATTTATTCTTCGAGCGATCCCGATGGATTCTCATCTAGGGGGGGGGGTCACGGTTCTTCTCCTCTATACATTTCCAATTGCGATAACAATAATATTGCGCCTCATTGTTCGCACGGACTGTAACTCGTGAGATTGGAACGGAGCGTGACCGTTCCGTGTTTCTAAACTGGATCTGTCTGGTGTCCAAATTGACCTAACAAAATGATATCACGATTCTTACCAGATATATCTGCACCGCCTGGATGACTTTCCAGCCGGAACGTCGAGCATATCGATCAGATAATAAAACCATTCTCATTATAAAAACAGTAAGAAGAGGTGTACTTTTTATGCTCGTAGCACACGTTGATATTCCAACGAGCGTATTATGGAAATGGAACTAAGGGTAAACTTATCCTTGCGTAACCAGAAATTTTGCTTTTCTCGTAGAAATTGTTGCCTGTTCCTATATTAGACAATAGATTTCGACGAGAAGGTGCGAGAAACCCATGTTTGATTTTGCAGGATCAATGGTTCATTAGTTATAAATTTTTAAAGTTGAACTGAGCCATAATCTTGGAAAAATAGGTTCTGGTAAAATTAGGAAGCTGAAATTGAGCGGGTTATGTCCTCGGGAGGTGTAGATGGTATCCCTGAAGAACTCTAAGGGCAAAGATTGAAGTTCTTTATAGCCCTCCCCCCTAGTGGTGTATCAAGCTCCTCCGGGAAACCCAAACAGTAACCTACTACGGTTAAATTTTTAATATTGATTAGACTACTTAAAAAATTAAAAAAGTGGAATTTGATCCCCCCCGTGTGGGAGCACGTTTTGCTGCTGACCTGATTAATTTTGTGTAGAGACTCATTCAAATTGTAATGATTTGAACGAGCTCTACAGATCAATACCGACAATTGTCTGGTTAACTGGTGTTGGGAGAACCACGGTGTTTTGTCTCTGACGAAGAATCGATGGAAGTAGATTGCTCCTGTCACGGGACCGTTACGTCCCTATTTAATAATAATTTCAGTACGGAACATTCATAACAGCCAGAGCCATCTTTTGAAAACGGACCAAACTAATTTGTACTCCTAATAATTGTATCTTTAACATAAATCCAAATTTTGAAGTTTAAAACTTCGGAATTCCCCGTTTTTTCAATCTTCTAATAATTTACTACGGAGTTTCGAAGACTTCAAAGTTTCTGAAAATGAAGCTTCTAAATCTTCGACCTTCGAAGGAAAGTTAAGCCCCTACTACAAAACCCATGTAAGTCGAATTCTCGTTAAGGTGAACTTCTCTTACTCGAAGCCTTGGATAAGGCGAAACCTCTACAACTCGAAGATTTTAGTCCTTCCCTTGAGATTCAAGTTATCGAGGTTCGACTGTAATTACCCGGCGACCTCTCTTTGTTAGTTGAATTTGAAAAGAGAAATCGAATAAAAAATTGGTGAGATAAAAGAGGAGATACTTGGGAGGCAGACCTTTCTCTTTAAAGCATAACGGTGCCTCGCATGCGAACGGAAATGGCCGTATAAAGATTAAACGGTCAACATTCGGGAGCCAAGAAAAATTTACGGCATGCATGTCGCGGTGGCTATTCATTGTCAGCCCACACGGCAACTGCAGCTGTACGCTCTCGAAAAGATGACGACGTCGCCAGACACTCTCGAGAACACATTAAGCCAGCGCCGTACTTGTTCGTACCTCTACAGGCTGCACAGGCACCACCGCAGGCTCTACACTCTACAGTGACTCCCACAAGTAACACTACCCAACTGATACTCACTGATTTCAATGAAATTTAACGTACTTATTAAACACCGAAAAATATTAAGAATGTTCTGGAGGTAGAATGGGAGTCAAAAGTACAAGAAATTCGACGTCCATCAATATATTGGCAATGTAAGCCATTCATGAATACATTTTGCATTAAAAAATAGATTCATTTAAAAAGCTTTCGTTCAATTAGTGAATTTCATATTATATTTATTTGTCCGAATATTAGTGGAAGTGTGTCACTGTACGTACAGGCTCCCCAGACTGCACAGAAGAGACATTTGCAGTGTTCACACGTTTCCACGGAGAAACACACGTGCGATCAGTCACTCCTATGAAAAGGGTATGACCCTCAGGGCAACATCCGTTGAGCTCACCTTCGGGAAAGCTGATGCACGGCCTATTGAAGCACTTCTTTTTTTGCCAGACGAGGTCACTTGAATATCCTTTTCTCGCGGATCATCCTCTTTCCCGAATAATTAATCGTCTATCCGGAAGCCAGAGTTGGGAAAAATAGTATTTTCAATAGTATATAATAAATAATCCTATCTATTTTAAAGTATGTGTACAACTTTGAAAATAAAATATTTTATTTAATGCAGTAATTTTTGGAAATAAAATAATTTATTTGAGGCAGTAATTTTTGAAAATAGTATTTTATTTAAAGAATATTGAGAATATTTGTGCTTTGTCTTTATTTCCAATTTGAATTTTAAATATGATTTCTGAAAATAATGGTTCGCATTCAATAGATTTATAAGTAGAAATAGTTATTATTAAATAAAACGAAAATGTGGCAAATGCTATAGTTTTTTATATTAAGTACTGTGTTAAGTATTGTGTTTCAGATTACTAAAATAGAAATATTTCATGTTATGGATCCCATTGTTAAAATAGAAATCGATTGATGTATTAAAAAATACCTGTTTCTATTTAAAAAAATAAAGTTGACATTTTGAGTTGATATTTTGAAAAATTACTGCTTCAAACAAATTATCTTATTTTCAAACAATTACTGCATCAAATAAAATATTTTATTTTCGCAATTGTGCACATCTTTAAAATAGATAGGGTTATATATATTATTTACTATTTAAAATACTATTTTCAATAGTCAATAAGTAGTTGATTAAACATATCGTTGGTTGATATTAATATTTCACACAGAAAGCTGGTGAAATTACTTATGAGATGACCATTAGCCTCTAAGAGGTTAATTAAGAGTGGGGACTGGCGAATAAGAGTGCAGCGGTTGTTTTGCAGCTGTGGCTGAGTGGAGTACGCGAAAGTAGTTAGTGAAAAACAGCATGATTCAGACTGATGAACATGGAGTCGGAGCTGGTTGCCACAAAAACACATACATATACTTTACACTTTGCAGGATCGTATTTTTCTGCACTGCAATAGTCTATAATATATACATACATTTGTTTTCTAATTAATTTCTAACTGTGAAATGTATCACGATAAATGTATAATAGTATACTGATGTATTCGTTCTTAAAACATGCGGTGGCAACCTAAAATTATGTTAAATCATTCAAACCGTACGATTTCAGACAGGACCGTCCTAAGATATTCGGTGCCCGTAGGCTACTAAAAATAATGCGCCCTTCTTCATAAGAAAAATTCACAGGAATTGGAAAAAATCAATTTATTACCATTACACTAAACGAAAACATAAAATTCATACACAATTTTTAAAAAACCTATATGAACAAAAGAAACTTTATGGTAAACAAAAAACGAAAGTAACTTATATATTTATTTTTCTACCTTTTTCTTTTGTAAATTGATCAATAATATTACACGTATGTAACTTATTAAATATGTCACTCTCGATGAATAAAATAGAGTGAGACACTGTTTTCTGTATCATCTCATCAGCGTGTTTAGAAAAAAAGTGAACAGATACCGCAGCGTTACGTTGCCACGGAGCGTGCAGGAATACGAAAAACTCAATACAGTATTAGCGATAGTTTTTTGCGAATATCTCGAAAACTAAAATCGAGCAGCGGTAACATGTATAGGAAAAAATTGTTCAAAACGTAGAAATGTATAACGTTTATCAAAATCTGAGAGGAGACCCAACTTCTAAATAATTACGGAAAAATTGATACATTTTCTAAATTTTTTATGTTATTTATTTTTCGTAAGTCGAACTCGAGAAGTTACTCGTATGAGTTTGATTATGGGTATTGCCTTCTCGTTTCACCCGAATTTTATATCTTATTGTTGTTTAATATGCGAAATACATTTAAATGAATTTTCATATTGTTAATTATTATCCAAAACGGTTTATAAGGTAATTTGCGTGACCGCTAACAATGAGTTCATAATAGAGAAAGATCAAAACGAGAAATCGACAACAAGTTCCAGAGTTTCTTACGCGAACAACTCAACAAGTTGGTTTCCGTCTTCGTAACAGTACAGGAAGACAGATCCCACAGACAGAATCTTTCGACTGATGGAACCTGGGATTTCGAAACCTGCATGATGTATTTACGAGAAACCTGCTTCTACAAGATACATGCTCTGGCTGACAGGAAGAAATTAGAACGATATGAGAAACCGTTCGCAAAGAATGGAAACCGCTCAGGTTACGAAGAAAACACGCTATACAGGAAGCCCAAATTGGCTCCCCTTAATGAGGGGCATAGACTTCATCTAGACTTCGTTTATCAATAGTTCGCCGGTTTAGTTAGCGAAACTATTAATCATCGGCTATTAACAATAACCCAGAGCTGGGGAAAATAGTATATAATAAAAAATAATTAAAAAAATAAAATATAAAAAAATTTCGTAGACAAAAGTTATATTATTTATTAAATTAAATATATTGCAAAAAAATTTTTTGAAAAGACAATTTTTGAGATTTCAAGATCACGATTTTTTTTTAAATTAATGCTAAGTCTAATTTATTCTCGTTAGAATATTCATCTGATTGGTTTCTGACGAACGCGTTCCGTGTCTGTGCAGATAATATTAAACCACATTGAACCGTGTATGAAATGTTAATAAAGCATTCCATTAAATTGAATGAGTTTCCGAAATTTCAAATGTTTCCCAAGCATTAATTTTTACTGTTCTTGTAAACGGTAAAATCATCTAATGGCTTTGCTCGACTAATTACAGTTCAGTGGATGATTTCCGTGTTCAGTTTGAAACATAATAGTCGGAGGCGTAGCATTACACAAGATTTATATTTAAAGGAGAGCAAAGAGTTTTCTACTCACTCTCGTTTCTCATGACTCGTGACCTTTTAACTGGGATCGGAGGACTAGCGATGTAATTTATATTGTTTCTTGGTAACTCGTATGTTTGAAATTGCAGAAACTCGTGCTGTCGCAATTCTGTGAACGGTACACGTAGTCGGAGGATAGTATAACCCACTCGGTGATTGTTCGCGTATAATGCTGCTACACGTTTTATTTAAACCACACTTTCGGAAAAGGTTATTATGTTATTCCCGTTGCACAGTATGTATAAATATACAACATTTCCCACACAACTCTGCCTAGCAATAACTCTATCAAGTAGTTGGCGAAACAGAGGCGGGTCAAGTCAAGTGGAGGTCCCAAGCGGTAAAAATTTTGGGGCCCTTGAACTCAAGTTAGAAATAGAACTTGCAAAAATACTCTTGTAAACTTAATTTTTCGTAAATACATCAAATAAAATATTTTATTTTCAAAATTGTACACACACTTGAAAACAAATAGGATTATTTTTTATTTACTATTTAAAATACTATTTTCTTCAGCTCTGTACGGTTAGCGTTAAGAAAGTCCTAGTATTAAATAGGAGTGATTGTATAAAACTTATTTTTGGACTTGCATTAGATCAAAAATATACTTGACAGACATTCTTTACACAAAATTTGGGAGATGGTACCACACACCGTTGTTGACTTTTACTTGGCATTCAAGCACAGGGAATTCTGTAGAGGAGCTCTCGAACTATCGGCACACACGAGTCCCCCATTATTTTCTCAGGAAGCTCTGGTAGACAGGAAAACGAAATCCGAAACTTTCGTCTCCAGACCGTCTAACGACCACCTTATCGAAGGAAATCGTATCTAAACATGAGCTACTAGGCTGTCAGCTGCCACGGACAATGTTCTTCATAATATTGATTTTCTGTTCCGTGCTATAAAGTTCAGGGGTATCGATCATGTTCATTCAGTTATAATAGATAATGCACGAAAAATAAGAAAACCTTAAAACACGATTGCCAAAGTAATAAGATTGGAAGATAATTGTTAAATAAATACAGGCAACGAAAGTTTTGAAAATAGATGTTCCGAAATTATTATTTCATGTGTTAATTTCGTTCGTTCAAAATTGCTTTAAAGAATTAATCTTCCTTTGTGTGACAATACTAAATCTGTAAATAAGAAGAAACGCAAAACAAAATTAATTTATTTTTGAGCGCTTTCCACCTATTAATAAGGGAAACAAAAAAATAATATTAATTTTATTTTGTGTTTCTTCTTATTGATAGATGAAGTATTGTCACACTATGGAAGATTAAAATTTACATATGATGTTTTTGAATGCATTAGTCATTTTAATTTTCCTTAGTGTAACAATACAGTATCTATCAATTAGAAGAAACATAAAATATAATTAATTCATTTTTAAGCTTTCTATCTATCAGTAATGAAAACAAAAAAATAATATTAATTAATTTTTTAACTGAGTCATACGGTTAGCGCTTTCCCTGCAAGAGAGAAAGTTGGAAGGGGGAGGGTATTTAACATTTTTCCGGTAACCCTTCGAATCAACCGAGCATGCATCCTGTATAATCCTTCTGCCACTTCTTTGTTCAAGCCAAGTATTCGTGCAACCAATGTAACAGCTGTTTTCAACCTAAAATGAAATTATTGTGTAATTGTATTAGCATTGTGAGAAAAACAAGAAAATTAATAGATTAAAACGTTACACTATACACACTACACAATACGTATTGTATATATTTAATAGAAAGCTTCTTCAACATATGCGAAGAAATTGTTTGATCATTTGTACACAAATACAAAGTAACATTTTATTTTCGAACCACTTTCAAAATAAAAATTTGTATCATTGTATTAACCAACTAATTTCCTTTTTACAAAATCTTTGTGATTTTGAACCTTGTAAATTGTAATTATTGGAAAATCTTTTTCCACATCATTTGGTAAACAGTACAATTATAAAAAATGTAAATCTGTTTTAAAGAGCGTACGAATACTTATGAGACTGACTGTAGGTCTTATTTAGCATATAATATTTAATCGGTTTCCAAGAAATTGACGTTTCTCAATTCACCTCGTAATTCCAACATACGTGCAATCGATTTCCTGTCACGATTGGTTTTAACTTGGCTTTGAGAATAATTGATTTTCACAGTAGACTTTCGGTTTCTTGAAATGATTGAGTCGCTCGCAGGCGAGCAACAGGTGTAAGAACGTTATCACTGACGAGATATTAATCGACGGCGTCGTGATAATATCAATTTTCATGTCTCATTATCCGCGGGGTACATGTACTACGTCATGCACCCGTAAATGCTTCAGCCATCTAATTCCGCGATGCAGACGACCACATTGCATTTCGTTAACCCTTAAAATGCTGTATACTTTTTGGCAACATTAATAACGATGTCGGGTCCTCAAGGAATCCCATGTTAAAAAATTGTAGAATTGAAAATAAAAAATAGATATGTTGAATATATATTATATTATATATATGTGTGTATGTATATATTATTTATTTATTTTTATTTTACTTTTATTATAAATTAATTAATTTACATATAATAATACATATGTATGTATTTATTGCTACACAAATCATCCACAATACTCGACGATGAAAAAAAAATACATAAAATATGAAAAATTACTTACAAAGTTATTAAGGAAAAAATAAATTTTTAAAAATACCACGTTTTTAAAAACGGACTAAAAAGCATAAAATAATTTTTCCTAGTGCCATACAGATTCATAACCTCGTACAGATAGTCCTGAAAATTTGTGATTGTGAATTTTGAATAGCTGTGAAAATACTTTGTGAGATTTAAAATGAAAAACGTGGGGCGCATGCGATAGATAATTGATGCATTTTGCGCCTAACTTTATCAGATTTTGTGAAATTGTAGCAGAATCTCATGTCTGGATCGTTTTGATTTACGTTACTGTTGTAAGTTATTGTTATATCGTAATTTTTTCTATTGTAATGGTATATTATTGTTATGTACCAAAAAACATCGATGACCTTGACAACTCCGAAAAAAATGACCCTCGGATAAAAATATTCGTGCCAAACATTTGGTCCATTAACACCATGCACATTACGTAACAAATATTTTTTGCATCACAATAACCTGAAGAGATATTTGGGAGTTCTTATTTAAACGGACCTCCCTGTATATTTAAGGACGTATGATTCCTGTAAAGCGCGATTTTCGTGGGCTAGCCAATAAACTTCAAGTTATCAGGAAGGAAAAGGGTTATTTCTCGAGAGAATCCCATCCTTTCCTTCTTCACGGCATAACAGAACGCGCCACTTCTGGCGAGCCATCTGTCAAAAATCTCAAACTAGTGAAATCACGTCCTAACAGAGCTAAAGTTGCGCGGTGGGGGTTGCGAGTGAGTCAATGTCATGCATCCCATTACCGTGCAGTCCCAGCATAATCTAATTCCCACGATGTATTTTACTACCACAAAGCCACATCTCCCCACTCTTTAATGACCTTGACTCTTCGCACGACTTGCTGCCTGATTCGCAAAACTCAAAAAGACCTGTGATTCGCGAAAGTTCCATTTCTATGCGACTGGTTTAGAATTAAGTGGTTCTAGATCAGTGGTTCTTAACATTTTTGAAGTCAGGGAACACTTTTGATCGTATAAAAAATTTGCGAAACACCAAAATTAATGATCCAAAAGAACGGTTATATGTAGAATGCCTAGCCAATGGAGGGCTTCAGCAATGTCCCCAATACACATACATTTCAAAGAAAACTCGATTTAAATCAAATCTTATCCACGTTTTATTAATTATATATAACGTTTAAATTAATATCTATGTTATGAAAATTATTAAAAAAAAGAAATTCGGCTTTCATAATTTTGCGGAACACTTGCAAAAAGCTCGCGGAACAACGATTAAGTGCCATCTAATACTGTGGTGTCCAAGGTGGTTCGGGGGGAACCCACCTTTAAACTAAACTGTAGGTCCCCGTCGCGAAATAATTCTCATAGAAGAATTTAAAAAGCGACGTTAAATAAGGATGAAAAAACACCGATTAAGAACCAGTGGTGTAGATCCTAGAGCAGGCAACACAGGATATCTTAAAATTAAATTTATGAAATGTGTCTCTTTTTTATTTCGAGTCATTTTTTCATTGCGTCCCACAGTGAGAGACTTGTTTCCAGGATTGCAAGGGTGCAGGATGCATCTTCTCATTTCTCGATAATGCAAAGATGGAGTTTTCAGTAGTTAACAGCGGTAGATTCTCACCATTTCTGTTATCTCGAGTAACGATCCATTTTTGATAATGGCAGACTGTCTACGGCTGTTTCTGTTTACGTCCATTCTCAGAATTCGATGAAATTTTGAAAATAGGTTCCTTTTTTATTAAAATGACGAATCGAAAATTTTTCTTTAAAATTTGAAAGTTTACCTTATGTATGTATCACTCTAAATTAAAGAGGATTCGTTTATAGATCATATGTGTGAATTTTTATGACGCTGTGAGGTGAACCAGGCTGATGATGATCCATCTTTACAATTAATTGAAGATATTCTATATAAAATAGAAAGTCGGTAAGTCGGTAAGGTAGAGAGCGACATTGAAATGACAAAAAAATTGTTTTCGAGTCGGGAACAATCCTTCTGGCAATCGTCATTTTAGTAAAAAAAAAGAACCTATTTTCAAAGTTGCATCGAATTCTGAGAATGGACGTAAACAGAAACTTCGCCGAAACTGGAATGGAATAGAATCCTATTTGTGATGGGAACAGTCTTGAAATATCTGCAGAGTTATTAATTTTATTAAAATATCTCCTGACCTACTAACTTTTCGACATACATACTTTTTATATAACAAATGTCCAGCTGCATCGATTGATGTATTAAAAAAATACCTAATTCTATTTTTAAAAAAGTAAGTTGACCTTTATGTGTCCACTCGCGAAAAAACTAATAACATCGGAAAATTCTCGATTCGATATCATTCAAGCCTCCGTTGCAACATTTTTTGCTACGAGTAACAATAGCGGGAAAATCAAGATGTCAAAATGTATAAACCTGCGCGGTGTCATCTGCTGTTGGTGCAGTTTAGTTTTCAAGAGCTAACAATAAGAGCTTATAGTCTTACATATAATACGTATTTACCCTCGTGATAAGATCAGGCACTGTGAGTATGACACTATCTCAGATATCGTCGTCGTTCGATCTCTTCGCGATCAAAAACTCACAGATAGCTAAGATGGTCCCACTTTTATGGCTATGCTTATCATATCTGGTTATCAAGCTCCGTGAGCCTCGAAGAAGGTAAAAGACCTACTTGAACAGACCCACACTAGGACATTATTGTACTTGACAACATCATAAAACATTCAATTATAACACAGAATTACTTAATCGAATATATTTCTCAGAACAATAGTAATTCAATGAAACTGATATATGGCTAGATTGTGAATTTTATGCATTTACAACAAAAATGAAGAGATGTAATCTAAAACAGTAAAGTCATTAGAAGGATTTTAAAAAACTTTTTAAAAACCAGTGAACTACTTTTTCCTGTACCATTTTTTTCTAATCTTCTTGTATTTATATAAATAAATATCAAATACTGTTCCCTAGTAAGCGCATCACTTGAGAACGACTGGACCGATTTGGCTAATTTCTTTTTTAAATGTTCTTAATAGCCCGAATAAGGTTTTAGGCGAAGGAAAATTGGAAAAGTTGCCTGGCAAAATGGAAAATTCGGGAAAAACTAAGAGTGCTTTTTTAATCATATTTTAATAGAATGAAAAACCAACGTCGCAGCTTTTAATCAATATTGCAATAGGAATTTACATTATCGATGTGATAGAAATTTGCACAGGACAAAGTCTGTCGAGTCAGTTAGTATTTAATATTTACAAAAAAAAAATGCTGCCTAGTGATAGCCTGAACACCCTGTATGTACATATAATCGCTACACTCGACTTTACGATTTAACGACAGGAACGACTTATCTCGAATTTTTTGACTGTATAGTAGATATTGTATACAGAAGAATTTGTTGCAATTCTATGGAAATATCCGCGTGTTGCACTTGTTGCACTCGCGTGTCCCTTTTCCATACACTTTCTCTCCTTATGTCCTCCAGGGCAACTCTCCAGTTACGTATTTTTAGAAAATGATCACGTCCGGCAGTCAGGGGTATTTTCGCAACAGAATCGCCGTAGGAATGTTTATTTTCAAACTGAAAACGAAGAGTATGCAAACACGGACCCAGTAAACGCGAACGTACGTTACGCGTCGATGTTTCGGTCACTTTATATTCAAAAAAGGTTTGTTTCTGTAAATTCTTGATATTAGATCGCGTGTACGCACAGTTTCATTGATAGCGCCTTGTGAATTCACGATAAATGTTTATCCGAAAATCTGATTAATTCATTTTAAAAAATATCACGCAATTGTAACATCTGTGCGTGGAAAGTTTTACTTCGAGTAAAGCAGAAAGGTAATTTTTGTTTCAAATACAAATTATGATAGTAAAAGTTGAGGTGAACATAAAGTCATTGCTACAATATTTGATAAATTCAAAATTAAATAAATCCATTATCGCTAGAGAAAAATCTGAAAGGAAAACTGGGTCTTAAATAATTTGAAAATTTCGTTGTTCATTTTCAGATGTAAATATTATTAAAAATTAAGAAAAATGTATGGTTTTTGTAATCCCTTCTATAAAACAGCAGGAGATCGACTAGCTATTTTTAAAATATAGTTAATTAAATTTAATTTTATAATAAATGTTGAAAAAGATGGGAAAATTTATTTATATTAACTTATTGATATTAAAAGAAACAGTACATCTGTTAACATTTTCAAATCTTGTATTTATGATAAATTCGGCTTCAAATATTAATAATTGAGTCTGCCTTAAGTGCGGAAAGTTTAGTAAACGTAGTTTTCAGATGAATGTGTACGTATGGTTGACACTTTCGCTACCTTGTGATAATAGTAACTTGCAATAATGCTTATCAGCCTCTCCATGACTTAAACTTTTTATTTGAACCATTCTTGTTTCTCCAGGATTTAATTTTCGAGATATTCCAGGTGGCCAGGATAAATGCCTCACCGTGTATAGAAAGTTCAAACGTAAAGTGCTAGGGTTGGCCAAAGGCTTAAATGGAAACAATGAAGAATTTAATGTTCATATCAGTGATAGTCACGTGACTCATCTTTTTTAAGGTCGATCAAATGCACGACACGTTCTGTAATGCAATGAAAGCTACCTATTAACTCGTCGAGTATGGTGAGGGTCACCGCGGTGACTGGTGCAGTCAAACATATATGACATGCAAATATGTAAAACTTGAAATATCAAGTCGTTCTACAAGTAATATGATTTTAATCGGTCGGTTTGTTGTCCGAAAAATAACACAACATTGGGTAACCTGCACTATTGCTGGCACTGCAGTAGTTATTGCTACTTTTTATTTAAACGGCAAAAATGTTAAGGATTCCTGCTGTCGAACATCATTTTTTATTACTTCTTATTTATATTTCAAAGCAACGCTGTAAGTTTTCATAACAGAGTTCCACATATCGTCGGTTGAATGTGAGAACTAGGTAACTTGAAATTTGGACATTTTGAGTTATCTACTTCGTATTAAAGAAGAAATCAAGCAGAATTTAATGTAAAAACTTTGTTACCTATCGAAGTAATCTACTATTACTGAAAAATTCATTTGTAAATCTCACAATCAGTTGCAAACTACATTTTCTATCTTCAATTTATCCTTGTTCACAGAGAAACGGAGAAACAAGAAAATCACTGAGATTTACGCCACAAAATATCCAGATTACACTTTTCTTCAAACGACAAGCAATGCGGATCTATTCAAAAATAACAAAACGTTCTGTGTCGAAATCAAACCGAAACAAGGACACTTAAGAGACGACAACCGGAAGTTCCAAATATGTCCGTACTGTTTGTTGCAGTACCATAAGGTAACGTTATAATCAAGAGCAGATTACCTACTGTGAATCTATCGAAAGCACCGGTGTTCCGATTACTACCGCCTTTTTCGCGTATGCGCACAGTGCGGCATGTAAATGGATATTCGAGACAAAAATCATAACTTCTAAACTAATCAATTTTTCACCTAAGTACCTTAATAATTTTTTAATGGAAATATAAAGATGCGTCGATTAATGCACCAAAAATATAAGGTTCCATTAATACCTTAATAATTTTTTAAAGGGAACACAAAGATGTATCGATTAATGCACTATAAATATAAGGTTCCATTAGTAAAAAGATCTATTCCAATTTTTTTTTAATGAAGAGTTTTTTTATGATTAATTATGATTGAAATTTGTTGTCAATTGTATACCGTACAACTTTTGTTCGAAATATTTTTTAATTATATGGTTAAATTTAATTATATCTACTACAATGCATAATTATTTACTTCGACCAAATCGCGATTACGAATGCACGTCTCTAACAAAAATTAAATAACATCGAGTCTTGCAATTTATCGCAGAAAAGAATTATATAGCAATATACTACAACATCTTGTTGATATAAAACAGCCAAAATTATAGCATGTTTTGAACCATTTCTTGTTTGTAAATTGCATTTTAAGGAAAAAAAATGCAATTTCTAAATTGCCAGTGATAATTATGCATACCTCTGGTCAAATTCACCGTACCTAAGTTGTAACAAACAGTTTAAAACAAAAACGAACCTAAAAGTGTAATTAGGGCACGAGTAATCTAACTTTTTAGTATTTATAGTACAGTAAACTGTTGGCTGTTACTGATCCCCTATTGATTTTCTCGGATGCTACTTTTTACATACACATTCCTTACTTACTGACTGATGATTTTGTTGGATAATTAGATTAGAATCGAACTATGGTTATTTTGATTTTTATCCATTGCATGCCGCATTGTGATGCGTGGCGATTTTAGCCTCGGTAACGCAACCTTTTCGATAAAACGGGGTACCTTGAGCACTCCGCAGACTGTGAAACAATTCTTAATATATACATATGAGAAAGCAAGAGGTTAGGCTACTTTTAAAGACGGAATACTCGTCCCGAAAATAATACCAGTGTACTCCCGCCAATATAACTACCAAAGGGGTGTCAGGGCTCTGGCCGCTCTTCCAAAAGTGTGTTTTCAAATTTTTCAAATTTCGAAACACTTTTTAGATAGGCCTTGTTGGTACTCGTTTTATGAGGAAATAGTACCAGAAGAGCCCTTTAGACGCTTCGCTAATTTGCACCAACTCTGAAACGTTTCTAGTATTGTACGAGTTTGCAAATAGGAAACTACCGATAATAAATGTGAGAGAGTGTAATTTATCTTTGTAGGATTGTAAGAGACTAAATTGCGAATTTGAACAGCCTCAGGCTACAATAAAAGGAGAAAAAATAATTTATTGTAGATACGCTACTGTTTTGGTCGCGCATGCGGGAAAGAAGGCAGTTGTAATCAGAACTCTGGATAGCACACGCGTGTAGTCTTTTCATCCAGAAGAATCGAGATAGCACAGTTCTTCTTATGTTTCTGTACCATAATGTGAAGTATTGTAAATATGAGGAACTGTAATTTTGAAATTTATGTGTTTTCAGCTGAAGAAGAGAACGATAGAAGCTCGCAGTTCCTATTGTCCATTCGATCTTTTCTCCGGAGTACAAGAACGAATGAAATCGGCTTTAAAAGGACTCCTAGAATCACCGCAGAACAATTTAAAAATATTTAAGGACGGTATAGATGTATATAATCAAGAATTATCTCCGAACGATCTCGAAAATGTTCTGGCCGAATGGTTTCACAATTCCGTGACCAGTAGGACGAAAGAAGAATACATTGACGAATTCTGCGATTTGATCTGCGCTGCTCTATTACATCCGTTTGACCAAGAGGGACTAAAACCATCTCCTGCATACGAATCATGCACATCCACTACGCAGGACTTTGAACCAGACAGTTATATTAACGCACACGTAGCTGCAAAGGCAAAGAAACTTCTATACTTTACTGGCAAGGTAACAGACGTTACAGTCATTATTTATACAATACCTTCATAGTTAGACGGGACATTCTTGCTGTCAAGATCGTTCATGCACGAATTTTTAAGATTTTTCTCAGAGAAACTATTGAACCTTCTAAGGGTGTACCCGTTAAAAGTTATATCACCATTTTTTAGGCATTTCTGGTAGTGCAATTCAAAAATGTTTTAGACTATGTTGGGCGTGGATTACGAATAAACACACAAGGTCTTTGACTTAACCTAATGTCTATGCTAACTATATACACTTATAAAACCTAATCTATTACTACACTTATTATAACGTCCGATTATCGGCATATCATGCTCGTGACATTCATACACTCAACTGCCTCGCACTCATTCACCGCGTGTGCGCCGTTCCGCATGGCACGTTTCGAGAGAGTCCCTACAGGAACGTAACTCGCTCCTATCAGACAAAAGTTCGCATATTATTAAATCTGAAAAAATTCTTTTTACGTAAAAAAGTAAAGGTCACATTGTCTTTTTTAAATGGCAAAATATGTTTTGGACGTCATAGGATTGTTGCTGACTTCGAGAAGTATTCAACAGTGTATTACACTATGACCTTAAAATGTCCACAAACTCCAAAATTTTGTGCGAACGTAAATTATTTCTTGCAATACGGAACTGCGACCGACCTTCGCGTTCTCTGCTTCTGTCTCCGGATATGATGACACAATAATTAATAATGTTCAAGAACTTCGTAATCGCATAACAATTGCATGTAATAACATATACCTTACCGTAAACATAGACGCCCTAATTATGGCTATAACGAAAAGTCTAATACAAAGAGCGGAGCTCTGTATCGTAGAAGATGTATCGCAGTTCGAATATCTGACGTAACTTATTTTGTTTTGTAAGAAATAATTTTTCATTAAATTTACGTTTGCACAAAATTTTCGAGTTTGAGGTCATTTCAAGGTCATAGTTAAATATGAATTTAAATATAATACACTGTTAAATATGTCTCAACGACTTTCGAAAAATCAAAAAATAGTGTCTGCGCACGGTTTGTGCAACCGAATCCCTCCGAGGCTGTCGCTCTATTAGAGACATTAATTTATCATCAATAAATGAGAACGCGAATCCGGCGTGCAGGCTCTGCGTTTATGTTTCTGCGCAGTAGCCTGTCCAAAATCGAGCAGCCTGGGCGTGAGCAGCTCCAGGCGTTGTACTGCCAGTAAACTGCAGGTCAGAAACTCGTCAGGCTGGGCTAGATGGCAGGCAGTGCTGACTGGGTAAAAATCCCAGAGCCGGCGCAAGGCAGGTTCAGCGCGTTCCCCAGAACAGCTCCGCGGTCTACAAAAACTCATCAGACATTTTGCAGGATACCCTGTTTAGTAGTTTGAATATTCGGGTGTATCTAGAAAATACAATCGTAATCCATAAATCGCATAATAGTAATTCCTTACTGTGAAATTTAAGTGCAGGATTTGAATGTGTATTCTGGCCCCGTAAAATTTTTGAATAGGGCTCCGCGGAAGGTCACGCCAGCCCTGAATTAAATCTTTACAATAATTCTTCAGGAATGCAATTTGGAGGGCGAAACTTTACCAAATAATTCTGTATTGGAAAGGATCTTGCACATGCAGAAAGTGCCCTTTGTTACTGCAGAGTATGTATATAATATATATTCAAAATGTCGGACATGGTTAAAAGACGACATGGTGTATGACAATTTAATAGTAACACAAACGCTCTGGGATCCAGTGAAACTTTATTGTAAATCTCCAGTAAGTAAATTTGTATAGTCTCATAATTAATGGTACACACTTATATACATGAGTATAACTTTTTTTTTATTAATGGACCAGACAGCTTCTCTTTTTCTGCCAAGCTATTAGATACCATATCGTCTAGTAAAGTAATCCATCTAGCTTGGGAGAAAAAGCGAAGTCGTTTGATCAATTTATAAAATAGTTATTCCGTTTTAAAGAGTGTGCTATCAATTATGATATTGACTATACATGTATAAATACAAATGTAGATGTATAAATATTTGTCATTTAGTGATCGTAAGGTTCATCCCACATGTTGGTTTTGTTTTTCAGAGAGCTGGTACAGTAAGCGCAAAAGCTTTGCGAGAAACCCGCTTGAAAAGATGTATCAAATGCATCCAGATTTCAAAAAATGCGAAGAACAAGTACGATCATGATGAAATTAAAAATTGTAATTCAGACATTGAAGGAATTGCAGACAACAGCCATGTTGAAAATGTTTCCTGTATCGCCACATCAAATTTAGTTCCTATGTACTTGGAAGCTAGTTCTGTATCCTGTAATAAATCTGATAAGAGACACAATGGAGGCAATGAATGTCGTAGCGAAGAAGAAATGGATTCTTGTATATACTCTAGAGATTTACTATATTTACAGAATTATCTCTTATTTACATGTGCCAGGGATTGTTCAATACTAATGGCATTTCGAGAATTAAATGTGTAAGTGATAATAGAGTATATTGTTATATTATAATAGTTAATATAAAAAGTCTAAGATTAGATTTTATACGAATTATAAAAAGCTCAATCACAAGATGAAGTTTACATAGAATTTTTCGTGATATCATAAATTGGTTTGTAAAAATCAGCTTGTTATACGAGTATGGTAAATCATCCCAGATAGCACAAAACTTGATGAAAAACTTCTTTTATACGCCTGCCGCAAGCTTTAAGTCTGTCTTAAAGACATATGTAGAGACCTGTTAAAAGACCTGTTAAAACCTCTTTGTTTGTTAAAAGAGTCGTCTAAAAAATGTAGCTTTAAGACCTCTTTTTGGCATCTTTCTGTGCACCTTTTAGGCGTCTTTTTATGGGGCTTTCAGACTGCTTTTATGATAATAAAATAAAATGATGATAAATGATAATAAAATTCTACTAACTTGCAAATTAAAAAGATTTATTTAGTTTTCAATAAAGTAAAGAGCAGAGCAAATGATTTCAGCATCCTCCCATTTCCGGATGCTGAGGGAATTTCGGGACACCCTGTATATTTACTCGAGCTATAATATGTTAATAATTAAATAATATGAACGTTTATTAATAATTAATTGATAGTTGATCATTATTCATTATTTATTTATTTATTTATTCTGTTCCTGCAGAGATGCGTCGTTTACTCTGAATAAAGGTGTGTTGAAACTTTCCAATGGACTCTGTTTTCTCTGTGACGTCGGAATTTCGGATATAGACCCTAAAAGCCTTCACTGCATCGAGAAACATCGTCAACGAGATGAGGATATTTTAAACTCTGTAATTAACATTTTAGAAGAAGATTTAGCGCTTAAGAACCAATCATCGAAGAAACTGTACACATAACGACCCAGGTAGCAAAAAATCCAATTGTGGACGAGATTCTGTGCGCGCAGTTGGTTCTATCTCTGCTGTTCAATGGACCACGGATTTGGATCTGGGAAGAAAGACGGCACAATCCCGACCACTAAACGTCGAATTTGGCAGAATTTGCCTTTGTTTAAGAGGGCAACACAGTCGCACAGATGTGGCGGATGTCGATGCCGCTTTAAGGTCCATTTAGTTTATCCAGATCCGGCGACGTCCGGTCAGTCATAGGGAGCCGACATCAGTCGGCCCTAACGAGATTCATTTTTCAAAATTAAATCATAATAAATTTTGCGAAATTAGCAGGGAGGCCATGGTGCCCAATCTTCGTACTTGACTGAGACTAGAATCGTCGCGCATGCACGTGAAGAGCGCCCCGTATCTCATCTCTCCGTTGCACTGACTGCAAATTGCCGCTTTACAGGGCAGCACCGTCGGTGAGGCTAGTTCACACTAATGTGGCGAAGTAAATTTCCATTGTTCAAAGGCAAACAAAGGCATATTCGGCGTCCAGTGGCCAGGATTGTGCCGTCTTGTCCAAACCCCTGGTCCATTGGACGGCAGTTAAACTCGTTTTCGAACAGCTCTTCTTATGCGCTGTATTGCATTCGGCAGTGCAGTTGTAATCGCCTTTTATCCAGCATTGGGTGCACTTTGCTCTTCTACACATAATTGTGTTGCACAATATGGCTCTCTGATTTTCATGTTTCTGGTGTGTCGAGGATCTACTAGTTCTGGTATCATACAGTCCTCGTAGAACTTCATCAAATGTGGTCTCATTTGTTCTTCCCAGAAAGTATCATCTCTTTTGACTGGTGTAATTAGCATGCCTTTCGGTGTCCACAAACAGAACCAAGCAAGCTGCTTGTCTGCGATGTGCAATTGTCCTTGCACTTGATAATAATATTCATGAGTTTTCCTCATTTCACCGTTCTTTAGAATTCTTCGAATTCGAGGTAGCTGCTCTAGTGCTTCTTCGGGAGTTAAATCTTTCGCCGATTCGGGACATTTGATTTCGACAATTGTACTGTCGTTTATCAGTCCATCAGGTGACGCACCTAAGTAAGGTATGACGGCATCGATGAAGAGGCCACACGGTCGAACCTCGACACCAAATACTTCTTCCAATTCTCTGCGGGCATTTGGTTCGTTATCCTTTCCGTACTGCAGTGCTTTTTTTTAGCTCATCTGTTTTATATATTATATCATGCACAGCACCTGCCCGTCGCGTGTTCTTCCGTAATTTGCATATTCGGGAGAAATTTGATGCAGTTAACATTGCACGTCTATATAATCTCCACTTTTCGCTTTGTGCCTGAGCGCGGGTGTCCTTTTTGACGTTGTGTCTGTCCTTTTGCCAATTGCGGAGTGTATTCATGTGCTTTTCGTACTGGGACGAATACGTTTCCTCGTCCATGTCCGGTCTTTGCGTGTTGGAGTCGTAGTCCTTGTCGTATGATTTATTTTCCATTCCGTAAGAATATACTTTAGCTTCTTTTTTAGATTTCACTACATACTGTATTTCCTGTTTCCGACGTTTTTCCATATTTATCACGTTGATTGTGGGTTCCTTCTTCATTGTGATCGTTAATTTGTTAGTCACTTCTTTCGTGTTATACTGGACGACAGCAGCAGAGACTCTACCTTGATACGATCCTTTTCGTCCAAAGTTGATACGTTTCCCTCCGATGAATTTAGCGATGATATTATTGTAGCACTCTACAGCGTTGTTATTTAGCCATAGATACGAAACAGAGCTGGGATATTTACCGATATTATATTATATTATATAATGGCTACTACCATGGATGAAACAATCTGCTATAACGTTATTTGTGTTAAATAAAAACATTTTAAACGAAGAATTGAACAATTATAGCGATTCTAGTGATTCTACCTCTAGCAAAGATGAATTAGAAGATGATTTTTTAAATTTTGATATGGAATTGTATTTATTAGTGGCTAGCCAAATACGAGGATAGATCGTTTTTACAGAAAAAATAGAAGATTATGTCGAACGAGTTATTCCTGGTTACTCTAGAACAGTATTTAAAGAACATTTTCGGTAAATAACATACATATTTGTTTTAAAAATAAAAATATTTTTTGTTAATTGTAATTTAATACATGTTGTGTATCACGTTATTCTAGAATTTTTCCTGAAACTTTTCAAATGGTATTATCAATAATTGGTCCAGCATTAGATGCAATTAATAAATCGTCTGGTAGAAACCCAATACCAGTACAAAAGCAACTACTTATTGCTATTTGGTTCATGGCTACTCCTGATTCTTATAGGTATTTACGTGGAAAAAAAAAATATATTAATATAATAAAAATATAGTCAACGACCATAGCCTCGCTGCAACACCGGTTCCCCTGCGATCACCGAAGTTAAACAGTGATGGGCGCGGTACGGGCTTGGATGGGTGACCGCATGGGTATACAGTATACTTCAGGCGGTGACTTGTCTGGGTACTGGCCGCGTGTTGTTGGCAAAAAGGTGGTTCGGAACCCACCTTAATAAAAAGTAGGTCCCGCTGAAAAGTAAGCTGAAATAGGCTGAAATTTGGCGTTAGTGAGAGAGAATGGTCAGAAGGGGAGAGATGGTGAACGGGAGAGGAGATGGTTAACGGATTTGAAACCCTGAGGGGACCAAATATCAAAAAACCTAATAAAAATATAAAAATAAATATTCCGTTCACCTATGGAACCCTCCCGATTTCCCAATCTCCTATTGTATACTTGTTCTTGTTTCAGATCTATAGCGACAAAATTTGGAGTTGGCAAAGCAACTGCTTTTCGAGCATTAAGACGAGTCACATATGCTCTCCATTGCATTGCACCTCAATTTATTACATGGCCAAGAGGTCAAGTTGCTCTTAATGTAATGCAAGCATTTGAAAAAACATGCGGTTTTCCCAATGTTATTGGAGCAATTGATGGGACGCATATTAAAATCAGAGCTCCCTCTATAGACCCAAACTCATATATCAATCGTAAAGGCTTTCATTCCATTAATGTGCAAGTAATATGCAATTCTCTAGGACATTTTACACATGTATATGCTGGACAGGTAGGATCGGTCCACTACTCTCGAGTTTTTCGGAACTCTCCAGTAGTCCGTTTTATTGAATCGCCTGAGGAGTATTTTCCGAATAATTCACATATAATCGGAGATGCTGCATATTCCATTCATCCTCAAGTAATGATGCCTTTCCGGGATAATGGGCATCTGACAAACCGGCAAAAAAATTTCAATTATTGTTTGTCATCCACGAGAATGGCAGTTGAACGTGCTATAGGGTCACTGAAAATGCGCTTTAGGATTCTTTTGGACTGTTTGCCATTAACAGATACCAAAATCATTCCAGAATTCGTTTTAGCATGTTGTGTATTGCATAATATTTGCCTGCTTCAAAATGGTGACATGCCCGTAGGTGTACAATTTGAATTTGACGAGGAAGTCAGCCGTGTACACGCTAATACAGTAGAATTAGGAAACGAGAAACGAACAACAATTATGAATGCGCTACGAATAAGACGAGATTGTTAAAAATAATCACAGTGTTAAAATTAATATTTTGTAGGATTAAAAATCCTACCAAAAAAATGTAAATTAAGTGCCCATAATATAAATACAATATCAACACGGATATTAGAAATCAAATATAACAATTACCCAGTAGAGTTCTCTCGGCATCCGCAGCCATTACAAATGTTTAAATATTGGAAGGCTACAGAATTTCTAGCCATTCTTTTATATTTAGGACCTGTAGTTTTGGCAAATGTACTGCCAAGTAATTAATATAAACATTTTTTGATATTACATTGTGCAATTTATATATTAATTTCTGATCTTTGTGAATGATTTATTACATTGCTTTGTTCAAAATGTATCAACCTTTTATTCTAAATAACTTCTGGTATATAATTTTCATAGTCTTCTTCATTTAGAAAAAGACGTTTTTAATTTTGGTAATTTAGACAATTATTCTGCATTTCCGTTTAAGAATTTTATGACTTAAATTAATGAAATGGTCCGATTGCATAATCTTCCTTTGAAACAAGTCGCTAAGAGATTAGGGGAAAAGAAATTTCATAATAAAACTAAAGATAAGCCGAAAACTCCAAGTCTCATAAAAAATAAGGACGGCAAAATAAAATCTATAACTATGATAAACAATTGTATTTTAAGTACGTCGTTGTCTGATTCTTGTTTCACCAGCGTAAGTGGAGATATTGTAATTATCTAAAATAGGTATTTACAAAGTAAGTGACCCCCCAAAAATATATCTTTGTTCATCTAATATTGATAAGAAATGTTTATACTTTTACCAAATTATTACGAAAAGAATACTTTTATATGTATACTGTTTGCGAATATGAAAATTTTTCATCGATGTTACAGTAAATTAATGTAAATATATGTAGTGTTTTCATTCTATGCAAGAAATATGTACCTAATGTACTATTGTAATATGTAATATGAATGTAATATATCATATTACTAATGTGCAATGTATGTAACATAATATGTAATGTAAGAAATCTTATTCTTATAATATGTAATATGTATATGTAATATGTATACATTTCTTACATATATATGTAAGAAATCCGTTTTATGATAGTGCGTAATAAGTTAGTACTTATATATTGTTACCTCACAAAATGTCTGAAACATAAGAATAAAATACTCTTGTATTCATTACTGGCGATCCTCCCCGAAGGGGAGGAATGCTGCACCTCGAAGTCTATCCATAGCAGCAATGCCAGCCAGATGATCAGGCCATCCCTTCCGCACATCCCAAGCCATTATGCCAATTAAATAAACCACTGAAAAGAACATCATGAAAACATGAAACCAAATCTAAAACTAAAATAAACCTGAAACTAAAGCTTAGTCTAAGCTAAAACTAAAATCAAACCAAAACTAAAACTAAAACTAAAACTGAATTAAAACTAAAAAAATACTCTTATAATACACACATTAACATAATTTTTCATCATTGACCCTACGTTGTGGATTTGTCGACAAAACCACTAACCATTCCCCAACAAATTCCCAACTGTTGGCAACCATTGACCAACCGTTGGCCACCATTGACCAACCGTCAATACTACTGGGAAATAATTTAATTTAAAAATATTCGTAACACTTGTATTTGAAATCTTCTCTCATATTGCTACTTCAGGACAGCGCACCCACGACACACGATTACAAATTTGACATATACATAGAAAGAATTCAAAATGCACCAGGTTGCACTTACGTTTGTCGTTCCGCTCCTCCTTGAACGAAGTCAGCCATGTAACCACCGACTACATATCCCTTTGCATATGTCCACCATGAATCAATTTCGGCAATCTCATGATCCCATGATCGATATCAACTAATCCTATGAGACCTACCAAATAACCTCATATCCAATCGACTTGTTGCTCTCATTACTCTACATATTATAGAAACTACAACAAAACAACTACAAAAGTATTAATTGAAAAGATAATTAGTACTTTTCGAATCGAGGCTTGCGTTTTCTCTTGTTTGCAGAAAGAACAACGTGCACGACACGATCACAATTTCGAAACAGAGGAACTCTGCAACCAGTGATGCCAGAAACGTGGGTATTCGAGTTTTTCTCCTCCTCTGCTGCTGCCGGCTGGGTTCCCCACTCTTACATCTAGTGCGCACGCGCTACACACGAACGTACCTCTACTGTACCTCTGCTTGCGAGTGTAGCGCGCGTGCAATCGAACAGGCACTCACACGGGCAGAGTAGAGATACGTTCGTGTATAGCGCGTGCGCAGCAGACGTAAGAGTGGGGGAACCCAGCCGACAGCAGCAGAGGAGAAGAAAAACACGAATACCCACGTTTCTGGCGTCACTGTCTGCAACTTTTCTAGCATACGAGCAAGTGCCCGAAAGATATTGGCGGGAATGTAACACAGCTCGTTAACCATTGAATTTGATCGCTTCCGTGGATCTAGTTCCAACACTTACCGTTCGTCAGCGTAGATGGCGTAAGAGTAACACATTGTGTGGAACGTTCTCGAATAAACAAGCGTGTCTCTTCTACTACTATAATTCAATATTATGTTACACTATAAATAAATTTGTTGTTAGGGAACCAAAAACATATAAATATTAATAAAATAGTGAATGCTAACAGGTTAATCGATACTATTTACGTCGATAGAAATTTACATTATCGACATTATCTACCATCCGCCATAGCTGGCCATAGTTATTATTGTGTGAGACCACCGACGAGATAATAGTATCTCGTCCGTGATCACCGACGAGATCGGGGATCGTGTCGCGTGAATATTTCAGTGTTCTCTAACGCCTTCTAGGATTTATTTTGACTGGAGCGAGAAACAGAAGCATCGACGAAATCTCGTCGGTGCAGAAAACTGTATCTCGTCGGTGGAACAACTTTTAGCGAGGTGGTCTTTCAGATCACTGTAATTTCCACGTTATCCCCGCGGACGTTTCGCCCACTTACCGTCTCGCGGAATAGCACGGGGGCTGGCAGTCTTTAACAGTATCTCGTCGGTGCCCCGCTGTAATTCTTGAGGGCTCTGTGACGGCGCCCCTCCCCAACGGGAGAGAAAGAACGAACGAGCCGTTGCGGCGCGGCGCTCTCTCGGTCTCGGCTGGCAGTCGACGTTCGTAAATGGCGACATACCGATGTCGAATGTTCGTAGCGAATTGGTGAATCGTCGTACGTGATGATGGCTCGTCACTGAACCTCGGACGGCGATGGGCACGCAAAAGCCGGAAGAATGGGCGAATTTGCTGATCACACGTTTCGAGGAACAGGTACATCCCAGCTGTGACTCGGTCTACAAATCTGTTTAGCTTTCTTTTCCCGTTTCTATCCGCCTTCCCTCTATCGTAGTCGTCTCCTCTCTTTTTCTTACCTACCCTCCTTCCGGTGCTTTCTCTCGCTCTTTCTCTCCCCTTCCTCTCTGTTCCTTTTTATTCCTCTTTCTTTACCTTTACTTACACTTAGTCCTTTCTTTTGTCCTACTTCGTGTCCTCTTATCGTTTCTGTCATGCTTCCTTTTGTTTATTATTTACATCGTTTCCTTTCCGTTCGACTTTCGGTTCACATTATATCGAAATAATTCTACCGTGCTCCGTACACAATGGGAAAGGCCGGCAGCGGACACTTTGATTGCTTAAAATTTTCTAAGCGAACACGATTCCGTGCGACTGACATCGTTCGTGCACTAGAGCCATATACCACTGAGTAAAACACAGTTTCTATCAATGAATGAATAATATTGGTGAACAGTGAACAATTTCAAGAACGAGAGGATATTGTATGTCAAGGAAAATTTCACATCATCTAATATCTACGACACGGAACTATTATAGGAACAGTTGATCCATTATTTCCGTTGTCCTCCTTTAACTTTATAACTTTATCAATGAAGACAAATACGCGTCTCTGTATGTTTTTGTTTTATTGAATTATTTTTTCACTTTATCAATGGCGCGAGTACGTTCGTTGTTTATAAACGTGAACCGCGGTGATTTTCAGTTTCTTTGAGAAATTTTCTATATCATTTAACGTAAACAATTTATTATTATCTTCTCATTTACTGGTGTAGTCATTAATAGTTGGTATCATTGTCCTCACGACTGCCTGTATCGTTCAGACCGTCCTTCGTTTGTTCGTTGATTGATTCGTTCATTCATGGGAAGATGCTTTCTCGCGGTCTCCTCCCTCTACACGCCTTGGACTCCACGATTTGACCTTCGCCCCTTCCTTCTCCCTTTCCTCTCTACCCTGTCAGCTATTCAGTTAAAGGTGTATACAAGGTGTTCGAAAATTTCAGTAAAATTTTCAAAATTTATTACAAATCAGATTTTTAACCCTTTGCCCTCCTTTATCGAGTGTGAAGAGAAAGAAAAATGTAAATAAAACGGGTTCTTAAGTGTCTTGTCTTTTCGTTAAAAAAACATATATATTACAAAAACAAAGTTTGAGGGCTATATTTAATGTAATTAGTAAACAAAATTGTTTAAAATAAGTAGCAGTCAAGGAGCTGACCTTTGTAGTACATTTTAAAAGACTTAAAATACTAAGAAGTCGTTGGCAAAAAAATTGATAATTAATTCAGAGTGCAAAGGGTTAAATTAATAGCTTGTACATGGTCGTAAAATACAGTTATGAGATTTTCAAAACCTGACGTAAAATTAAATATATTTGAAACCCCTGAAAAGGCGCGATTAATCTGATTAAATAAATTGAATGGAAACTTAAATACATGTATTACATTTCATATTAATGGGATCATTTCATAAAACATCGATTTATCCTGACTAATATTCATTGTACATATCTATCTTGTTTTTACCACGAGGATAATTCAAATTTGTTAAAAAAAAATTAAAAAGTTACATTATTGGAATATTTTTTATCGTTTCCGTGCTTGCTTTGCAACTTTTGTTGCAAACGGATTCGTGAATGAAAATCACCCCCGGCTTATAATAGAAGAGTTCGAATTCTGTGATACCTATGTAGGTGAATTATGCTTTATTTCTTCTGTTCTGCTCGACAAACAATTATGAAAAAATTCACGAACATTCTACTAGAGTGGACAAACAACAGTTAATTATTTCAGAATTTTTGGTTGCAAATTCGATTTTTTAAGAACTCCGAAAGCATAAAACCGTAGTAGGTTCTCCAACCTCATTTTCGTTTGGTTTACACTTTGCTCTATTTCTGATTTTCTGTGCAACGAAATATTCCAAACTAACTTAAGAATGTTCTGTTTAATAGTTTACACGACTGTGAATTATTTCAGAAATGTTGGTTGCAAAATCAACCTTTAAAAACTGAAATTATAATAGGATAACCCAATCTCTCTTCACTATCAAGGTTAAAGTTACGCACGAATTATGTTTCATATCTTCTGTTCTACTGCACAGAAAATTTCAAAATAATTCGTGAACGTTCTATTTAACAGTATACACGACTGTGAATTATCTCGGAATTTTTCGTCGCGAAATCGATTTTGAAAAAAATCCGGAAAGACACAATGGAAGAATAAGACGAAAATTGAAGAATTACATATACATACAACAACATATACACTTTTTTCGATGCAAATATGTACTAACAAGAGACAAATCCACAAATTATACGAATACGCGTGTAATATTCGAGTTTTATGACAATGGTACATATGCCACTGTAACGGTCTCTTCGATCGGTTAATATACATGCACAGAAATGCCGTGTATATGAATCTTGATAATGTTTCATTGTAAATATTAATTTTCGGAATAATCGTTATCATCAGTAAATAATAATAAAAAAAAACAGGAAGTTATATTTCCGTAACAAAATTTTTATCTGATCTTTGCATATTCGAGAAACCGGAAATATATTGGTTATATACATTTATACGTGTATAGAAATATGTGAAATGTAAAAACTCGAACATTTAGCAATAAAAATGTTTTCAAGTAACAATTGTATGTTTCATATTTACGTTTGATACACTCCATTGATCAGTTTTTGTTTCTTATTTTTCCATCTTTCTCTTTTCGTATGTTTAATCATTTATTATCTGTTTGTTTATTATAATTTATTCATTCGAAATATTAGCAATGAATATTGATAATGTTATATGAATTGTATCATCCATTTCATTCAAGCTATTTTGCAAGTAATTTCGAATATTAAGTGGTTAATATTGAGGGATTTTATCATGTAGAAAATTGTATTAAGATAACGATAACAGTTTTAACCCTTAGCACTCAGGTGGTGAGTCCAAGTCACCACTAAAAATTGGTGTACCATCATTTACAATAACGTTTATATTATTAAATATGGTATCCATTTAGATGCCAAACATTTTAAATAAAATAAAATGAAAAGAATCACATAGAATGATTCTAGGTTTGAAGAAATATTTAATTTTCGTGTTGAAATAAGTCAGAGTGCAAATGGTTGATAATTGTTTGGTCAAGTTTAATGACACACAATATTCTGTGTATTCTCAGAACTAATTAGGTAATAATTTGTTTTGTACATAGTTGCCGTGTCGCAGTGGCCCACAAACCACCCATTCTCGTATGAACGAAGAAAGAAACAAAAAATGCTTGATAAAAATTTCTCGCTATCGTTTTTCTCTTGTTATATCCAGTCTCACTAAGATACTTCAAAATGTAACTGAAACTGTACCATGTCCTGGAGGTCAACGTATATGCCACAGTACGGACCAAGATCGGCATTGCTATGAATCTATCATCATTGTTTTGGACACTTTGGAAAAGTGTCTTGCAAATCAACCAAAAGACACAGTTAAATTCGACGAGGCTATGAACGTTAAGTTTCTTCTTAGAGAAATATGCCAATTTATAGGTATTGAAGTCTTTATTATAATCGTCGTAATTCTGTATACTTTTAACATTGTTAAATGAAAATCATTGAATACTATTTGCAGATATTCCAAACGATAGTGCCCAAAATACTCATTTGAAGAATTTGGCAAGCAAAGTATTGTTTGCGTTGAGCTTAAACTTTTTCAATGCTGTGTTTAACAGAATATCAGCTAGACTTCAAGAATTAGCGAAATGTAGTGATGAAAATGTTGATTACAGTGATATCGAATTAATTCAACATATTAACGTGGATGTTCATAGACTAACAAAACTTTTAAACGGTAAGTTTGCCATTTTTATAGATATTTAGAATGGGTATTATAGAAATATTAAGTCGTAGTATGTAGTAGTATATAACACATCGTAAAAATTACATTATAATAATAAGTTTATTCTAATTTCATTAGACATCACTTTTCATTAGAATTCTAGTGTTTTCAATAAAAAAAAGAAACAATTAAGTAGCATATTTTACTTCACGTTAATTAACAGTTTTTTATTTGCTATTTTTTTTACTATCCATATTATAAAATCAATACAAAATTAAAATTTATTGACGTTACTCACTATTTTGATATACAAAGTAAAAGGATAGCTTAAACTTGTAGAATAATTAGAGTGTGTTTATACATACACATTAAGTTGAATATCATATAATTTTAAGTATAATTTATATTTGTGTTACAACTGTATTTAGTTTTATTTTGACATAGTAGTTATTTACTGTTATCATATTGTTTATTATTGCAGAGACCATTAAAAAATTTAAGCAACTGAAAAAGTCTGCGCACATAGTTCTTATGAATTCATTGGAAAAAGCAATTTGGAACTGGATGGACACTTATCCACATGAATTTGCTGATATTCAAAAAAAGCCTATCGAAGATCTTGGGAAAGCATGCGAAGAATTGTTCGATATTCTTGACACATTCGCAGACAATAAAAAAGGAAGAGCTGCAGCTGTTTGGCCTCTACAAATTATGCTTCTGATACTTTCACCAAAAGTTTTAGAAGAAATAGTTAACGCTGATTCTAGTTCTCCTTGTCCGGCGAAACATACGAAAAAAAAGCAATTTATTGAAATGGTTAAAAGAGGTGTAGGGATGCATGGTAGCTCTAGCAGACAAACAGTTGAAGCTGCAGCAGCAGTCACCCGTATTAAACTTTGTAAAGCGTCAACATACATAAACAATCTAGATTCAAAGAACGTCATCTTCACGCTTGTTCAACATGTAATCAATGATTTAATGACACTACTTTTTAGTCCAGGAAAGCTATTCTCTCGTGGTCAAAGCTACGTTGCACAAGACATCGACCTAATGATAGACTGTTTTGTTAGCTGTTTTCGCATTAAACCTCATAACAACGAAGTACTTAAAGTCTGCTTGAATCTGAGTTTTCCATCAACATACCAATTTGTCTTGGTCAGCTCATTGTACAAGTAAGACCAAAGTCATTGCAACAGAATCAATTTCGAATTTCTTTGAATGTCTTAGAGATTTTACTTAACCCTTTGTGCTCCTTTGTCAAGCGTGATTCGACATCGGAGAAAGAAAAATGTAAATGAAACGGTTTTTTTAAAAATTTTTTAGTTAAAAACAAATATAAATTATAACAAAGTTTGAAAGCCATATTTAATATAATTACTAAATAAAATTATTTGAAATAAACAGCAACCAAGAAACTGTCCTTTGAAGTAAATTTTAAATAAAACTCTTAAAGTAGTAAGGAGTTGTTGGCAATAAAATTGATAATTAATTCGGAGTGCAAAGGGTTAATATTTTATCTAAATTCTTTTTAGCATTTAACTCTTATCAAAGTCTTGAACAAAAAATTTGAATGCATCTTTTGTTTTAGAATTGTAACTCAACCAAGACTGCCGTGGTGGCCTCAAATAGATCTTCTGTATTCACGCAGTACAGAACTTAGGAATATGTTTGCCGATATTTTAAGTAAAGTGACGCAGAGTTACACAACACATACACCATTGCGAGTGATCCAAAGCTTCACGCTAAAAGGTAAAGAACAGAGCAAGTATAGAGATCGTGGAGAAGAAATATCCAGTTACAGAAATTTACTGCTATGGATGGTGAAACTTATTCATGCTGACCCCATGTTATTGCTAAACGTAAGTATTTTATATACAATCGAACTTCCATAACTCGAATCTCAGAGGAAGAACTAAAATCTTCGCGTTGTAGGGGATTTCTACGAAAATTCGACTTCCAGGGAGCTCGTACAAGAGATAATAATTTACTGATTGTAATAGTTTTAAAGTAAGAAAAGTTCAATTTTTGGAGACGAATTATTTTATTATATATGTATAGTAAATATAATATACTAGGTTCTGACATATTAAGAAGATCTGTGATTTTACTCTGCATTAATGAATTAACAAATTGTTGATCAATGGTATTTTCAACGGTAACCAAAGCAGAGAGTACATTTTCTTCAATATCATTGTATCTTTCTGCGAACCTTTATTAAACATTTACTGCTGTTTTGACTCGTTTAGCTTCTACACTTGTGAAAAATAATTCGAGTTAAAAGAAGTTTTATTTCGATTTATAGAGGTTTTTAAAGTGCAGTGGAAGGGAATGAACAAAATTTTTTAGTTAAAGAAGTTCGAGTTATTGAGGTTTGACTGTACTAAAAGGAGATTTGTGATGAGCTTATGAAAAAAAGATATTGCTAAGTTTTATATTTGTATATGTATTACTTCTGTATATTGAAAACTTCTGCTTTTCTTTACAGAATCAAGGGAAAGCTGGTCATGAAATACAAAGTTCTACATTAGAATTAATCAAAGGTTTAGTTTCCTTGGTTCATCAACCGACAATGCCAGAAATAGCATACGAAGCAATGGAAGCATTATTAGTATTGCATCATCCAGATAAAATAAAAGCATGGAACCCGGAAGCTCCGATCAATACATTTTGGGATGTTAGTTCACAAGTTCTGTTCTCGATTTGTCAAAAATTAATTCAACATCAAATTGTTAATTACACCTGTATACTAAAATGGCTTAGGGAAATATTGATTTGTAGAAATGCTTTTCTAGCACAGCATAAGGATTATGCGAATGTGGGTAGTCAGATTGCTATCTGTAAGCAGGCACACATTGAACTGGAGGTTCGTTTCAATTCGATCGTATGATTCAATTTATTTTGTATCGCTTGCACTGCAATATTCATTACTATTTATATTTTCAGGTTGTACTTTTTATGTACTTGTGGAGCATAAATGTGGAAGCGGTTTTAGTATCAATGTCTTGTTTTGCGTTGTTGTGCGAAGAAGCAGAAATACGTTGCGGTAGCGATGAAGTAGCCGTTACTTGTTTACTTCCTAATTATCATTTATATCTTGAATTGGCACAAGCTTCTACTGTGTTAATCACTGGTAAGTTTTAATATTTCATACATTGATGGTTTGATTTACATTTGAATTACATGTCATATTTCCTAGATTAAATTTTGAAAAATAGAAATTCGAATCGAAAAACGAAAACTAAACAGACAATAATCTAACCACGAAATGGTATACAATAATATATTCGTTTTTCGAAAGATAGAAAAAAATAAATTGATTATTATATTCGATTTTCTTACAAACTTAACTTGCTTATTTCAAAATTAATTTCGAATCGAGTTTCTAATGCAAATATTTTTACCCGAATTCAAACATTCATTCATGAATTTTTGAATTCACTTTGTATTTTGATTAGTATAATCCTTATACGGCTGCAGTAGAGTATTAAAGACCTTGTTACCATAACAGCCAGCGGGGAAAGTGAAATATGTTATCACGATCATAATCATGGTACGTGCTATTCAAAAGATACATTTCGGATATGATTCAGATTACATTACTATCTTTTCTTTTAATTAATTCATTTGTAATTATTAATACGTAGCTATTCAATGAATAATGGATAATAATGAACAGAATATATTTTAGGACGCGTTGCTTTACAAAAGAGAATTATGGCCTTATTGAGGAAGATAGAACATTGTGTGAATGGTGTACAACCCGTATGTATTATGTAACAATTTATATTTTATGTTTTAGATACTATAATTAGTAATTACTAAACTGTAGAATTTTAAATTAATAGTGTAAACTAAATATCTGACTAATAACGAACAAATTAAATGGTATAAATAAACTTTTAATAATATTTAACAGATTCATTGGATTTTAAATAGACTAAAATTATTCATAACGAAGTAGATTTTTATTTAATTGTAAATTCCTCATATTGATCTACAAAAATATAAATTTACATGTACCCCCACAGTCTAGTAATTACTTAGTATTTATAAATAAAAAGGCATGTGAACACAGCTTTTCTTTATATTCAGGCATGGGAAGAGACATTTAAAAATTGGAAAATAACTTCTCAACAATTGGTGAATTATCCTAAGTTTAAAATCGAGGACGGTCAAATGGAATCCCACCGAAGTACAGGAAAACGTAGAGCATCGCATCAAAATTCAGAACACGAATTAGAGGATCAAATCAACGAATGGGCAAATATGACGGGAGTTCTCTGCGCTTTAGGCGGAGTGTGTTTGCAAGAACGCTCTTCGAATAAACCATTGTCAAGCATGCTACCAAATTCTGATTTAAAGAAATGTTCTTTAAAGCAAGATCATTGCATATCAAATCCAAGTCAGGAGGTTCAACATTGCACGCAATTTGTTTCGCACTTGTTGCATTTACTGGTTTGCAACAATGAAAAGTTTGTAAATCAAATTCAGAACCACGTGAAAGAATTGGTTGGTCATGAGATGAGTCCTGCGTTATACCCAATACTTTTCGATCAGATCAAAAGTATGGTTGAGAAATTCTTTAATCAGGCTGGACAAATCGTTGTTGAAGATATTAATACTCAGTTCATCGAACATATAATATTTATCATGAAGAATATATTGGATTCAAAGACGGAACAGCCTTCTGAATACCTTGGAATGACCAGCATAGAGGGAATGATGTTAGCAATTGTCAGATATGTTCGACATTTGGACATGACCGTACATTCTATACATATTAAGACAAAATTATGTCAGCTTGTCGAAGCAATGATGGAAAGACGAGATGACTTAGCATTTCGACAAGAAATGAAGTTTCGAAATAAGCTCGTGGAATATTTAACCGATTGGGTAATGGGTGCTACACATCAAATTACTCCATCAACTAGCGGAGATATAACTGTTTATACTAGGTAAACTACTCTTTATGTTATATTAAAAGCAATACGAGTGTTATCTTTTTATAAATACACAATATCTGGTTTACTTTTCGTACGTAATTCAAAACTGTGATAAATAAAAGATACAGATGATTCGTTTGAATATTTGTATTTGGAATTTTAGGGATTTGGATCAAGCCTGCATGGAAGCAGTGGGAGCATTATTGCGAGGTCTTCCTTTGCAACCAGAGGAATCAGACCGTGGTGATTTGATGGAAGCGAAATCTCAATTATTTTTAAAATATTTTACTCTCTTTATGAATTTGTTAAACGATTGTAACGAAGCCGCTGCGGAGGAAAAGGAACTCGCGTCTCAGCAGCCACGTTTATCCAGTGGTAAATTGTCTACACTGCGAAATGCTACCATACAAGCAATGAGTAATCTTCTTAGCGCAAACATTGATAGCGGTTTGATGCATTCGTTAAGTAAGTCATACTATGTGTACATATATAACTTAAATTGATTTGTTTCTCAACATTTTTCCCTTTTTTAAATGTCTTGATATTTATAGGTTTGGGTTATAATCCTGACTTGCAAACACGAGCAGCATTCATGGAAGTTCTCACGAAAATTCTTCAACAAGGAACAGAATTCGATACGCTGGCAGAGACAGTATTAGCTGATAGATTTGAACAATTAGTTCAACTTGTTACAATGATCAGCGACAAAGGGGAATTACCTATCGCGATGGCTTTAGCTAATGTTGTAACAACAAATCAGATGGATGAGCTTGCTCGAGTCTTTGTGACATTGTTCGATGCGAAACACTTATTATCACCACTTTTATGGAATATGTTCTATCGTGAGGTCGAAGTTTCCGATTGCATGCAAACTCTATTTCGGGGAAACAGCCTTGGAAGCAAAATTATGGCGTTTTGCTTCAAAATTTATGGCGCAAGTTATTTGCAAAATTTATTGGAACCGTTGATAAGACCTCTGTTAGGTGACACGACAACTGGTTTCGAAGTTGATAGCGCAAGAATGGACACCAACGAAGACATAGAACAAAATGGACGTAATTTGATAGCGTTAACGCAGAAAGTATTCGATGCTATAGTATCTTCAGCCGATCGGTAAGTTTTTAAAACGTATGAAATTAAAACATACAAAATGCGTCACTTAATACTATTTGTTACATAAAAAGAAAGTTTACACAATTATTCTATAGCAGGGGTTCTTAAGCTTATATAGTATGAGGCTCCCTCTTGAACAACGTTTTTTGCGGACGCTATCCCAACCCTAGGAATTTTATTAATTTTAGTTATTTGAATAAAAGCGAAAAGTTGGGAGATGTAAAGTTAATGTCAAAATTGTTTCGCAGACCTTCAGAAGTCTGCGGACTATAGCTTAAGAGTCTCTGTTCTATAGTATTAAGGAGTGCTTAATGTACATACATAGATGTTCTTTAAATTTTTTATTGGAACTAATGTTGATGATATGAATTAACTAGATATGTAGTTTTTTTTATTTCTTGCATGAATAAACAGTACGTGCATCTTAAATGTATGCACGATGTAATTTCCATGAGTATTAAAAATGCAAAAAAATGTTGTATGATGTCAAGGACGCATAAGTACATTATATCAAGAACACATCGTGATGATAATTATTTGATCTTGCGACGAATCGGAGAGTCTTGTGAAAATCACATTTATATTTAAAATAGTTCCGCATTCTTGGTTACTACATATTCTTGTCAGTGACACCAAATTGTTTATACTAGACACTATTTACATAATGTTAATACTGCTACTACACCGCTACGCCGGCTTCTGTTTATGCGCGCAGCTCTTCTTACTTGATGATGTTAAATTAGTAAGATAATTGGAAATTATCAAATTATTTTAATAAATTGAATTATAATATAAATAAAATCAATAATAAAATTAATTAAATTATTAAACTTCAATTTTGGTGATTGCATAATCGGATTTTAAACTTGTATGTGAAGCGTAACATTGGAGTACATTATCGTATTGTTGCATTATTAAACTTTCTTTTATTCAGTGTTATATCGACTAAAATGTTACTTAAATACAGTTTGCTATGCTATTTTCTTCTACAAGGATACACAGAGCCAAGTGTTTGAAAATCTAAAAGAATTGGGGCAACGCATGGATCGCTGTATATGGAGTAATCATATAAGAACCATAAAATAATATAAGAATTTTTAATAATGGAAAAGAGTAAACAGACATTGCATTGGGACTTTGGCAGGACTCTTCAAGGCTGTTGTAAAGTCAAATAACTATTATCATTGTGTGTCCTCTTTGATATGATACAAGATTTTTCTGAACACATTGTTTTGTGATTTTAACACTAATTTCTAATTTAATTTAACATTTGATCAATTTTATATAATATTACAGTAATGTCTCGATCGACGCAAAGTCTCTGGGAGATTCGTTTGCGTTGATCTCAAACAGGTAGCTACTTTTTGAGCATCAAAGGCTGAGCCGAGAAGCACAGTTCGAGACCGAAGCAACTGCGACTCTCCGCGTCTCTTTTTTTCCCATACGCTTAGACAAGTACATATCATCAGAATCATATTTTGTATCACTTTGCATTAGAAAAATGCCACGAATATAAAAGATATATTATTTTGATTCTCCGCGTCGAATTAATAGTGGTTCACATCGATATACCCGAGCAGGATCAGATTACACAGTGAAGGGGATATCCTTTTTGTGTTTATCGCCTACAGCCTTTTTGCGTCAATCGAGACATTACTGCAATTCTGTTTTATGGATGGCATTCATAATACTAGTCAACAATTCTTCCAGGTTTCCACCACAATTGCGATCTATGTGTCATTGCCTATATCAAGTACTGAGCAAAAGATTTCCACAATGTCCACAAAACAATATTGGCGCAGTAGGAACAGTAATATTTTTGCGTTTCATTAATCCAGCTATTGTATCACCTCTAGAAATGGGTATCGTGAATAAACCTGTACCTTCTCAAGTAAAAAGGGGCCTCATGCTAATGTCTAAAATACTTCAAAATATTGCGAATCATGTGGAGTTCAGTAAAGAACAACATATGTTACCTTTCAACGATTTTTTACGGGCGCATTTCGAAATTGGAAGAAGATTTTTCATACGGATAGCATCGGATTGTGAAACGGTAGATCAGGCCAGTCACCCAATGTCATTTGTGTCGGATGCTAATGTTTTAGCGCTGCATAGATTGCTTTGGAATCATCAAGAAAGAATTGGTGATTACCTTAGCAGCAGCCGTGACCACAAGGCGGTTGGCAGAAGACCTTTCGACAAAATGGCCACCTTGTTGGCGTACCTTGGCCCACCTGAACACAAACCAGTAGATTCACAGTACGTAATCGTCAAAATATTTTGAATTAATTATAAACTGTCATTAAAAGGGAGTAGACTCTTTCTTCCAAAATTGCAAGGGTGCGGGATTCGCGTTCTCATTTCTCGATAATACAAAAATGGGGGTTTTCAGTAGCCAAAAACGCTAGATAAAAGATTGATCTAGGGTGCTATCGCCCTCAAAAGTTTTATTATTACCTCGATATTACACAGATTAGATAAACTGCGTGTACACGGGTATTTTAGTACCCGTTCAAAACCACGATCTCTAGTACCAATGTCTAAACACATTAATTTCATTTGAACAGCTTAGTATTTTCTTCATCTTACGCTCGGTGGTCAAGCATTGATATGTCTTCAACTAATTTCGAAGAAATCATGGTGAAACACAATATGCATGAAAAGGAAGAATTTAAGAGCATCAAGAATTTAAATATCTTCTATCAAGCAGGAACCAGTAAACAGGGATATCCTATATTTTACTACATTGCCAGACGTTATAAGTGTGTATTCTATCTTCAACTTTTTGTTTTTCAATGCTAGGAATAATTTCTAAATATTAACCCGAACTTTGTATTTTTATAGAACATGTCTTGGCGACACACACGACGAGTTGCTGATATATCATGTAATCCTTACGCTGAAACCATTTTGGCATGCTCCGTACGAATTGGTTGTTGATTTCACGCATACGTGTATAGACAATCGGTTCAGAACTGACTTTCTACAGAAATGGCTATATATATTGCCTAAAACCGCCTACGAGAAAATTCACGCTGCATATATTTACAATTGCAATAGTTGGGTAAGGGAATACACGAAGTTCCATGACAGAATCTTGGCGCCCCTGAAAAACAATAAAAAAGTAATATTTCTCGATGGACCGAATCGTTTGAACGATGCAATTGATATTGACCAACAGAAACTGCCTGGTGCTACGCTCTCTCTTGACGAAGATTTGAAGGTTTTCAACAGCGCCTTGAAACTTTCTCACAAGGAAACTAAGGTATCCGTGAAAGTTGGACCAACTGCTATACAAATTACCTCGGCGGAGCGATGCAAAGTGCTTTCGCATTCCGTTCTTTTAAATGATGTTTATTACGCGTCCGAAATAGAAAATGTTTGTTTACTAGATGACAATCAATTCACATTAACCATCTCGAATGAAACTGGCCCGTTATCTTTCATTCATAACGATCGCGATAGCATCGTTCAGGCTATAATTCATATAAAAAAGCGATGGGTACTATCACAGCCAGAGTCTGTGTCTGTTCACCCAAAGATTCGACCGAAACACGTACCTGGCACATTACTGAACATGGCTTTATTGAATCTCGGTAGCTCGGATCCAAATTTGAGAACAGCAGCATACAATCAACTGTGCGCTTTAACAGCAACATTCGACTTGAAAATCGAAGGACAGTTATTGGAAACATCTGGTCTCTGCATACCATCGAATAATACGATATTTATCAAACACCTCAGTGAAACGTTGGCCGCGAAGGATCCACACCTCACGCTGGAATTTCTAGAAGAATGCATACAAGGATTCAGATTATCGAGCATTGAGTTGAAACATCTGTGTTTGGAATATATGACTCCATGGTTGAACAATCTTGTGCGATTTTACAAACCGAACGATGGAGGAGGGAAACGTCAAAAACAAGTGACGAATATTTTAGAGAAATTAATTACATTGACCATTGAGGAGGTAGAAATGTATCCAAGTATACAAGCCAAGATATGGAGCACAATTGGAAGATTGCCAGACCTAATAGATACGGTACTGGATAATTTTATTCAGCGTAGCGCCAACGAACTTGGGTCTCCAACGGTTGAAATAATGGCAGACACAGCAGTAGCTCTAGCATCTGGAAATGTTCAGTTGGTCGCGAAGAAAGTAATTGGAAGACTCTGTCGAGTTGTCGATAAAACCTGTACTTCTCCAACACAATTGCTAGAACAGCATACAGGATGGAACGATATTGCTATTCTCGCAAGATATTTACTGATGCTGTCTTTCAATAACTGTCTAGACGTGGGAAAACATCTGCCCTATTTGTTTCACACAGTAACGTTTCTTGTCTGTTCCGGTAGTTTGAGTATGCGAGCATCTACGCACGGGTTGGTTATCAACAGCATTCACTCGCTCTGCACTTGTAGCTCTCCTTCTTTCTCAGAGGACACTTACAGAATATTGCGAATGAGTTTGGACGAGTTTTCTCTTCCAAAGTTTTATTTACTTTTCGGTATTAGCAAAGTAAAATCTGCTGCGGGTACAGCATTTAAATCTAGTTATAAACAGACGAACGAGAAATGGGCTGGCAACGAGCGTAGCGTCACAAGCACACACGACAGGGAGAGGCTCTCGTTAACTAGCTTAGAAATTATCACGGATGCTCTCCTTGAAATAATGGAGGCTTGTATGCGAGACATTCCACAATGCGATTGGTTGAAAACTTGGACTTCTTTAGCGAGAAATTTCGCCTTTTGCTATAATCCAGCTCTTCAACCGAGAGCTTTGATCGTCTTCGGATGCATCAGTAAAAGTATCACCGATCAAGATATGAAACAACTACTAAAAATACTGGTCAAGGCATTGGAGAGTTTTAGCGACATCACTTTGCTTGAAGCAATTATCATGTGCCTCATTCGGTTACAGCCGTTACTGAGATCAGTAAGTTATAACTTAAATTATTATTATTCATCAGTATTTTTTAAAATGCTATCGTATAAAGCTTCATATTCTCTACAAAGAATGTATTAACCTTTTAATATCGATAAACCATTAATTAAGTAGATATGTTATTTTTAGTGTTGTTACGAAATCACAACTCTCTTGATAATGTTACGAATTCAGATATGTTATGATCATTTTTACATGATTTGTCATTGCATATTCGATAAACAATGTCGCTCCAACAGGATGGTTGTCTTGCACATTATGAAAAAATAACAAGAAATGCATTAAATCAAATCTTCCCGAATAGTTAGATAGAACGACTTGGTCCCATTCATTTTCCAACAAGATCACCTCATTTAACACCCCTCAACTTTTCCTTATGGGGTTACTTGAGAAATAAAGTATACACCGACTACAATTGCTGATATGAAAAATGGTATCATCACTGAATGCAATAACATACCACCAGTTTTATTACATAATGTTAAACAATCATTACCTTCTCGATTCAGAAAATGTCGCGATGTAAACGGTCGCCACATTGAATCTTTTTTGCGAATAAAATCATTACACATTATTGAGAGAGTCGTGATTTCATAACAATACTAAAAGTAAAATACTTCCTTAACTAATGGTTTTTCAATATTAATAGGTTGATCAATACTTTTTTTGTAGAAAATATGAAGCTTCATTGGTTGGTGCAAGAAAAAACATACAATACTATTTTAAAGTATACTGATGACCATCAAATCTCTCCTACGTGTCCACCTACAAAAAACTCACAACACCAAAGTATATATCTCTCGAAACCATAAACATTCTTTGCTACGAATAATAATAATGACAAAAATCGAACCACCCTGTATGTATATGTACCATTGAGTTTCGAATATTTTATAATCTAATATTTTTCAGGAATCTCCGATACATCGATCTTTATTTTGGGTAGCAACGTCAGTTCTTCAGTTGGATGAAGCATCTTTATATGCATGCGGCTTAGCACTTCTTGAACAGAACCTGCATACTTTAGAATCTCAAGGAAATTTTGATGACAAGGTCTGGACTTGATTCGCACATTTATTTACATTATAATAGTGTTCAGTGCATTTATTTTTTGTCTCAAATATATGCACTACTTATATTTAGACTCTGGAACATGTGATGATGTCAACTCGCGAACCTTTGGAGTCGCATTTCAAGCTTTTGGATCAAGCTGTAGGACTGTCATTTAAGTCCAATTTCCATTTTGCGTTAGTTGGACATCTTTTGAAAGGGTACAGACATCCTACGCCAACTACTGTAACAAGAACAGCTAGAGTACTCACCATGTTGTTAGGTATTGTTGCAAAACCATCCAGAAGGGACAAATTTGAAGTAACACCAGACAGCGTAGCTTATTTAGCTGGTAAAGCTCTTTTTACCTCATTTTTAATTACATGTTCGTTTGTGTTCGTACACCGAAAAATAATAATTGATACGTTCTTATGCAATTAGCTTTGGTATCTGTGTCTGAAGAAGTGAGAAGCAGATGCCATGTTAGACATTCGGTCACCAAAAATGCAGAATCGGACAGTACCGATTGTATTGATAATTTGCTTCCTCATAATGCAGTGAGTAGGTTTTGTAATTTTTTTTTATGTAGTAAAAAAAAATTATTTTTTTTAGTATTATACATTATATTTCATATAATATACATTTGTAAATGTAAATGTTGATATATCTATAAGTCTTACATAAACTTTAATAGTTTAACTTAATAAACATTAACTGCTGTTAATGTTTAACCTTTAGCACTCGAATATTGTTTACATTATTAAATGTGTCGTTATCTAATCAATTACCAAACATTTTTGTATTGTTGTTTTTGTTTTGTAAATCATAGGGAATTGAAGTTTTCTAGAAATGTTTAATTTTTGGGTTAAAGTAGCTCCGAGTGCAAAGGGTTAAATATTATATGTACGAATATGTTTTATAAATTATGTCTTCATGTATAGGATACATCAAATGCAACAACCAGCAATCCTACAAATCGCCGACAGAAGTCATGGGATTTATTGGATCAATCTGCGCTCACTCAGGCTAGGCAACAAAAACAGTATTCAACGCATCAGGTATGCGCCATTTTATTTAATGTTACAGAAAAATGCAATTAAATATGCAATTAAAATTACCACATCCCATAAAAGAAACGACTTTCGGTCTGAAAATCCTATTTTCTGTTAGTATCGGAAATTGCAATTACCACCATTCGATAGACCGTACTCGAATTAGTTACTAAAAATTTGTTTAGTTTTCAATAAGAATCACTCTCCACTATTTTGGCGGTTTAGGACACCCTGTTCTTTCAAAATCTTTATGCGTTGAATCATAAAATTGTACCATTTAACGCGAGATTTGCTTATCTGCGAGTAAATAGTGAAAAAATAAAGATGTCAAAATTAGGTAAGGCACCATTTACATAATAAGTTAAAAAATCTTTCACTTGCATATAATTTTTTTATGTATTGCGGCAATCATATATTAATTAATTTTTTACTGATAAACTTTCATTTTAAGAGTTTCTATACTCAGATGTGATATTTTTCTGTATTTTATAATAGTACTATATACATGTAGTGATAAAGGATATAGCCGGGTAACCCTTGGCAAGCGGAACCAGGCAATATTTACCCATGTAAGAAGGGATTCTCATCTAAAGTTTCCTAGGCTCTTCACGATGCTACATTTTGCGATCCTTGGGCCTCTTATACTCCGTTCGCCAAACTTCATCAGAAGTGATTTATAACGTTCGCTACTACCAGAGGTGGCATTATTTGGCGAAACAAATATTTCAAATACTATTTAATATTTTAGACTTTATTTTGCTGAAAGAAAATAGTACTTTAAATAAGATATACAATTTCGAAACTAAAATATTTCTATTTTAACAATCGGAACCACAAAATAAAATATTTCTATTTGAACAATGGGAACCACAAAATAAAATATTTCTATTTTAATAATCTGAAACAGAAAATAGAATATTGTATTTTTTGTGCCTAATGAGGTTTGTTGATAATATTTCTTCTAATAAATCTATTGAATGCGAACCATTATTTTCAGCAATAATATTTCAAATTGAAATTGAAAAAATAAAGACAAAGTCCAAATATTTTCAAAATTGTACACATACTTTAAATATATAGAATTATTTATTATTTACTATTTAAAATACTATTTTTATCCCCAACTCTGGATACCATCGTCACAAATTTTGTGATATCCATAATCTGACGGTTTACTTAAAAACTGTGAAATTAATTTGATACACTTCGTTGTTTAAAGTCATAGTAGAACACATAATTTTCAGAAAATCCGTAACCTTCTTCTACTGCACTGTTTTAGTCATTCAAAATTTGGTATGTTGTGTTACATAAAACTTTTGAACAAGGAAGGTAAGCAACGAAACAAATGCTGGTAGCGAACGTGTTAAGTAAATGATAATCGGCTTGGGTCATATATGCCCGGTTCCGTTGCTCCTGTGTACAAATTTTTCCGACGTTCGAGAGTTACGGAAGTCAACTGTCCCTTAGCTAATTTAAACAGCCAATAAGCCATTCGATTAGAAGTTGAAAAAGCACAAGAATCATATTTCTACAGTAGCAACATATAGTTACAATAGTTGTTCTTAAATGTTTTACGATTTTTTGGTGAAGTGTGTTGTAGCAAAAAGAAGTAAATACAAATAAAAAATCATGTTTTCTTATTTTAATTGGTGAAAGTCCCATAAAAGGTAATGAAAAATAAAGAAGTCGCTAACTTATTATATGTTTAATACTAGTTTTTCATTACTGATAAAACAAAATCGAATACAAAACTGCAAAATAGTAATATAATATTTCGTTAATTTGGGTATAGAAAAGCTACGAACTGTTCACATTTTAAAATATGATTTTCAAATGAAAAAGCTAGATTATAATTTATATGAATATCGGAGTTTTTCATAATTCCTTTGCGACATCATATTGGCTAATACGTTATATATATATTCTTTAGTGTATCTTTAAAAAGATAAAAGTCATATTCATATTTATTAATATTATTTATTGTTTTTTTTTTGTTCTGGTATGTTCCACTGTTTTCTGTTACGGTCTCAATGCTCTCATCTACCTATGCCTATCTTGCCTGTGTCTGGGTTGCTTAAAACGTAATGCAACTTGTCACTTATGTGTGTCATACTTCTTCCATCTGTACGAAAATGATGATGTACGCAACATTAACCAGACTGGACGGATTTTATTTAAAACGCAGCGATCCTTTTCGGTACCGACTGCTAAGGAAACAAAATCCTCTGAGGAAACGGAACCAAAGGTATATTTGTTCTATTCCTATTAGAAACACTTAATTTATTTTTCTATTCCTAATCAATTTCAATGCTATGCATACGATTGTGTATTATATTGTCAAATAATACAATATTTTAATCTCATAATTACAAAATGAAATATTCCTTTTATCATGAACACATTTTAGGGGTAGACTTTTCCTTGCATAATCAGAAATTTTTGCCTTTCTCCTATATTATCCAGTAGATTTGAACGAGAGGATGTGATAAATCCATATTTCGATCCTGCTGGATCAATGGTTCTAAAGTCATAAATGTTTAAAGTTGAGCAATTTCCAGTGTTTTAGACAAGTTAGAGCGGAGTCGCTAGATAATAGCACACTCAGTCTTTTTTTTTTAGTAAAGTGTACAGAAAAATATTTCTTTTATAAAAACATATACTTTTGTTGTTTATAAAGTTTCAAGATCCAAATTGCAAAGAAGGGCTCTGTACGAAGATGCAAACAAAATATTACTTCTTCGCTTCACGACAAGTGAATCAACTTTAAACATTTGTAACTATTGAACTATTGATCCTCCAGGTTTGAAACTTGGATTTCTCACATAGTCTCGTTAAAATTTACTAGATAACATAGGAAAAAGGTAAAAATGTATAGGAGAAAAGCAAAAATTTCTGGTTATGTGAGGAAAAAAGCAGCCCATTTTAGTATTATCACTTTGATTTACAGAATGTATCTACACATACTAAAGTTTTTATAATTCATACAGAATCGAAGTGCCAGAGTCAGTGTCAGCAATGAAAATAATGTATTACTCGATCCAGAAGTACTGACAGATTTTTCAACGCAAACTTTAGTTTTAACTGTACTGGTTACTTTGGTAAAAAATTCAACTGATGAAAATGAGCAACGAATTCTTTATGAATATCTTGCAGAAGCTTCAGTAGTATTTCCAAAAGTATTCCCAGTAATGTAAGTTCTTGTCTTACAAAAACTTATAGATACTATACATTAATAATTATTAACTCGTTGACTGCCGAGCGTATTTTGTTGGTTGTGGAATCAGATTGAGGTGTTGAATTTATGGAACCGACAATTTTATAATTTGGAGGCTCGTATGGAGGAGCGATTTGCTGCTTAGAATATCACATTTTTTTGGACTCAAGTTCACCTGTAGGTAATGACTTAAGCATTTTCAAATGTATTTTTTCAGCCGCTACAAGATAAAATAACAAAAAAATTCTTAATAAAAAAATAACGATGACCTTGAGAAAAACTACGAAAAAATAACCGGACAGAAAAATTGTTCTTCTGTGATATTCCCCTTTGATACCATTTAAAATATGCCATAAATATTTTTCTTGTCATTAAAACATGAAGGAGATATTTAAGTAGCCTGCTTTGGCTGAGACACCCTGTATAGGTAGAGATAGAGATAGAGATATAGAAATTCCTTTACCTCGACTTGATGATACATTGGTCGCAGCATCTTTTTGGTTCTCAACCTTAGACTAGCAAAAAAGTGATTATTGACAAGTTGAGGTTGAGAGAGGGCTTGCAAGAAAACGGTTTTTTGAGCTGGCGGAAGTTTATGGGAATTTAAAATCATGCTATGACCACCATGGTACACCATATAAAGTTTAGTGCCAACCAGTAGTGACCATCATAGCAGTCAACGTGTTAAACTATATTTACGTAATGTGTTAAAGATATGTATATACGTTATTCACATTATTTTGATTTTTACAGTCACAATCTGCTCGATGCAAAAATCAATAGTGTTTTGTCTTCCTGTCATGATCAAGGCATATTAAATTCTGTACAAGCAATTATACAGAATATGATTGCGTGCGAAGATACGAGCCAGCAACAATTACATTATTTACAAAGTTGTGGATTTGGAGGACTGTGGAGATTTGCTGGTCCATATACAAATGTGAGTGAATATTATAGTTAATGTAATTAATTGAGGATACTAGTGCAACCCAAACTAAGGATACATAAACAGTATTCGCTCTAAGAGTGATCACTAGATTTAGTTCAAGAGTGAATAAATTCCCATTAATAGTAGGTACACTCTTGGATGCTTGATCGTATAACAGTGTAAGACAATTCGAAGTAAGATATCAATGATATAATAGTAATGTAATATATATATTATATTAGTTAGTAATCACTAACATATTTTCAGAATATTTTTTATGAATACGAGATTATACAGTAATTTTTCTGATTCACATGACATCCAACAAGATATTTGGCCTATATTTACTGTACATATAGAGCATAATTTATAATTTATCATATACATTATAAGAAGAAAATTGAAAATAGAATATAATATAATCACCGGTACAAATGTTAACTTAATTTTAACACCCTTTTTTATATCTTTCAGTCTAATTGCACAGCCAAAAGTGCTCAGTTATTTGTGAATTGTCTAGAAGCAATGATAGAGACATGTTTACCAGTTGATGATGGTGAAGGATTAAACAGTAGTGAAGTTCTATCTGAGAAAAGTAAACGAATTGATATACAAACTTCGGAAGGCACGTCGAAAGGCAAAACTTCTAAACTATGGACTAATCGAACCAGTGTACGTACATTTTCAGAAAGAAAGGATGAAACTTCTCGAAATACTATAACTGTTCACAGAGAGTAAGTTAATTATTAGTGATTTAATAAAAGTTTCATTTCATTCGAGTTTATAGGGATGTTTAGTAAAATATTATACATATATTTATTGATACAAATAAAATGATGTCGATAATTATGATATTAATTAACGATATGAATTTCAGTCGCAGTATTGAAAGCAGAGGAGATATTTCTATGGATTCTACGAGTCATGGAGGAAGCACTTGTAGTAGTAGCTGTTCACAACCTTAACAATTAGCGTGTGAATTTAAAAAACAGTGCTGTAAACATGCGCGAAAAAAGGGGCAAGTTGGTTGGAAATTGCAACGAGAACTAAGGTATGTTTAAATAACTTGTTTAACAATGTAATTATTTGTTATTTAGAATATATTTGTTTACTTATTTATCTTCCATAGTGATAAACTGTTGGAAAACATTTATTATTTTAATAATGATATAAATAATGAATACACTGTTGACCGTTTAATCAATTTTATTTTGTAATTAAATTTATTATTAGTAGTATCTTTATTCTCAAATATATTTGCCTTCCGGCGTTGCATTTTCTATCTTCTTCCTTCACTTTCACATTCCTTATATAATCACATTTTCTTAACTCTACCTTATTGTCCTTCACTACTTCTACACTGTTTTATTCCTCCACTCCTCTCTCTTTTTTTCTCCACCCTTTCTCTATTTTCTCTTAGCTTGCTTCCCCAATTTGCGTCTTTTCCCTTTTCATCCAGAATTTCTTTTATTTTTCCTTGTATTTCTTCCAACTGCCTACACCTCCCCACGAGGTGTTCTAACATCCTGCATGCTTTCCTCCCTTCTTTTTCCAGACATGTATTTGTTCTTTCCTCGTTGCCGAACCTCAGTCTTGCTACCGTCATCACCCTATCCCCTTTTTTCTTCCTCTTTTTCCTATCAAGTATCTCGGTCTCCCCACCGTTCTTATTTCCTTGTACCTGGCTACACTTTTTGATTTGCACACCTTCTCTGACCTTTCCTGTTCTTGCACCTCCCTATCTTCACTTACAAATCTTCCCTCTATTCTTTCTTCCTCTTCTTTTAATCTAACTACCTCTTCTATCACCGTCCCTCATAGCCTTCTTCTCTCTCCTCCCCATCTATCTATCTTCACTCTTCTTCCTCATTCCTTCTTTCTCTGCAACATTCCCTCAATAACTTTCGGTTTTCTTCTCCTCTTATTTTCTGCTCATATCTAACCGCTTTCTACACTGCTTCTACCCTTATTCTGTCTTCATACGTCTCTTACTATGTACCCTGGGGTTGTTCTTTCTCACCCAGGATCCATCGTATACTGGGTGTCCCAGTTAACTTCAACACCTTGAAGACCTTGATTAGTTTTAGTAATAGAAAAAAACGTTATCGGACAATATTAACCTAACTCAATGGGCAATATAATGATTGGAAAAAAACTTTTTTTAAGGTCATTTTTTCTAGATATCATCTAGATCATTAATTTTTCATTAAATGGAATTATATGTTCCTTTCAAAACGATGTAATAGTATAACGAATAACGGTACAACAAGTTTGAGTGGTAACTGTTAACGTTAATTAAAGTCACTATTAACTTTACCGGTACGATATATTTTATCGCTTCCATTATGTAGAATGAATTAATAGGAGTATGCGGGTTTCCGCATTTACAGGTTCGAGTCGGGTCGGAAAAATCGGGCAGGCTCTCGGGTGAGTACATGAGACATCTGAATATTCGGGTAGCTTGACTGCGTCGGTTAGCTTGATCGTGTCGAGTAGCTTGATCGTCACAGGTAGCCGGAGACATTCGGATTACGATTACATAGATTGGCCAAACTAGAATATGCATATTCTATTAATGGATTAATTAATTTTCTCTCATTTTTAATGTATAAGAGTCATTCCACACAAAGTAACCTAGAACTAACAGGTCTTTTCCGACCTGACTCGAACCTGTAAATGCGGAAACCCGCACACTCCTATTAATTCATTCTACATGATGGAAGCGATAAAATATATAGCACCGGTAAAGTTAATAGTGACTTTGAATCACCGCTAAAAATTGTTGTACCATTATTCTAAATATAGTTTACATCATTAAATATGTTGGGATCCAACCAATTGCTAAATATTGAAGTATTGTACAAAGTATTACAGTAAACCCTAGCAAGAAGTCCCAGGTTGGACGACTTGATTCTTGTCCATGCCTACTCATTCCACTACCCGTCACCGCTGTGCCGCGCCGCAGGGCGGCGGCTATTGTTCTCGGCCTGGGTATATCGGTGTGAACACTACTACATTAACACAACGAATCAAATGTTCAAACATCTTAATATTCATTACTTTTTAATGAGATTTTACTGACTTATTCCTGGCATTTTTATAATTACAACAAGACCAAACACGATATAATTTCAATTTTATTTAGTCCGATATAATTTCAATTTTATTCTTGTACGGAGAGATCAAATTCATGTCAAATGTACAGTTATACGGCATATTGTATGTGCAGATCACGCTGTGCTTCTACGGGCTGCAACTCTGTTGATTTGCAAAATTCAAGTCTAATTTCTTAGCATTCTTAGCATTCTTAATTCAAGCATTCTTAGAGAACATATTTTCGAGATGTTTAGTTGCTTATTTAAACATATGCTATAGCATATGTTGAAGGTATCATAAATTATAAATTATGCTTCACATGTAGAGTAAATATGGGCCAAATTATATCGTGGTTGGTCTTGTTTTAATCAGAATAATGCCAGAAACAAGCCAATAAAATTCTCATAAAAAATAATGCAAAATAAACCATTTAGAATTGGCATTACATTGTGAGAAGACGTGGGCCTTTAAACTGTGCCGGCGACGGCGACACACTGCGCGTAGCCGTCGCCGAAACAGTTGCTCTATTGTAGTCTCGCTCAGCGCGATCGGAGCGGTAGACCCAGCCGTAAATCAAAATTACAAATTATCACCGCGATTCTTGTCCGCTTTAGGAACAGTCCCTTGGATAAGAATCAAGAGATTACTGTATATCAATTACATATCCGTGAAATGAAAGAAATCATATACAATCGAATTATACTAGCTAGAAACAAATTTTTAATTTTCGAGTTAAAATAGCTCCGAGAGCAAAGGGATAAAGTCAGTATTGATAGTTGCCTCCCTTTATTAATCGAAAAAATGTTTCTAATCATTTAAATTATCAGAGTGCTTGTTTATAGTAACTTTATTATGTATTTTCAATCAAGGAACGCAAACTTTCTGGCTCCGTGGTATTGCTGCAACATGTCAAATCAGTTTAATCCAATGCCGTCCACCTCACGTTAATGAACCCACTGGAATGGAATCCAACACACCTTTACTCATCGCCAGAATTTTGTTTTCTTCAATAGCAGTACTATTATTCTCTTATCTCTGAAACTCGCGAAGATGCGTTGTAAGAAACGAGTAAAAACAGCGAGACACGAACGGATACTACTGTGTCGATGAAAATTTTAATTAGTCGTTGGTAAAAGTTCAAACTTTTCCTACTCTCGTTTACAAATGTCCACAGAATATAAAATTTTCGAATTTTTTAGAAAGAAGTATGTATAGAAAGCTAATGTAGTTTGATTTTGCGTCAGACAGATATTATATTTAATGATGGTAAGTTAGGTATTAGATAATAAATAAGCATATATTTTTAATAAGAAAGTTCCATTATGCGGACGTGTAATGATTCTATCTTTTCGTCTTGAAGATAAGTCGTGTACGTAACATTATTCTATTTTCAGTTAAATGCTACACGTGGATCGAAAGAATGCAGGCCTAATTGCAGTAGTATCCGTACGTGTTTGCTCTTGCCTATTTCGTTCGAATTGAAACGCATATCCTTGTACGAACGGTCTACAACTCTGTATTGTTTAAAAATTCGCTTCGGACTCGACAATTAATTAGAAATTTGTATTTAAAGTGGAAGGATACAATGAAGTGTCAAGCCGTTGACCCTTGTTGTGTCGTTGGCCTATGCCCTAACACGATCAACGATTCTTGAACGAGAAATTATAAAATAATTTTAACAGTTAATCTAGTTTGTAGTTATCATGGTAGAGGTGACGTGTTTATCTAAATGTTTCTAACCCTTTACAGCTAAATATTTTTATATCATAGTCCTAATCTGTTTCTGAACAGATTTAACATAGTCCCATGTTGTTAGAATAATATTATTATATACATAGTTTATCAGAGAATTCTTATTCCATGTATAGCTATAAAGGGTTAAATGCGTTTATTTTTCATTTGAATGTACAGTAGAGGAGAGAACGGTATTTTACGACAGACACTCGGTTCTATTTCTTCGACTTGATTGCGGCAAACGAATAAACGAAGAGAAAACGTAGTTGTTAATATTATAGTGCGACAGGTGAGAGAACAATCGTTGGATCAAAGACGATGTGTATTTAAATCGGGGGAGTCGCTGAAAACGGCGGTGTGAAAGCGTTCACGATGATTACATAAATACATAACAGAAGTTTTCTACGAACATAGAGATATATTATATATCGAGAGGAATGTATTCGCGCGAATAGTCACGAACGTTTCGTGTTGTCAGATTGCATCATGCGAAGAACGTAATTTGTTCAAAATCGATTTCTCGAGCGGTACAAAAGTTCCGCGAAGTATTATTATTTAGTTTTATATTTATTATTTGAATGTAATTGAATTTTATTAGAAAAAGGAACAAACGAACAAAAACAAAATGCAAACAATAAGATGTATGTGTGCGTTCTGTGGAATCGTGATTATTGAGAATATCGTGTTTTTCTCTTTGCTAGAATTTCGGGAGGGACGGGACTTACCCCTCGAATACTACATATTATATACATATAAATAGTGTAAGTTCAACCCCTTGCGCTTCGCGTATATTGCATGTATGTGGACTGAAAGTTAAATGTCACAAATCAAAAACGATGTTTTACTTCATTATGGGCATCCGTGATTGAAATTTGCTCTGCTACTAATTTGTTTAGGATAGGTTGTTTGAAGATATATTTGTTGAAAAATTCCTGTAACATATGTAGCAGTTATAAAAACTTGTTTTGAAACCGTTCAAAAAGATCTGGCGTTTTTTATAATTTTGTTTCATGTGGATAAGTGTAAATATTAGGTTGGTGCATATGAAACGTTGAATTTTCTCTGCGAACAGCAGGAACTCATATCATGTATTAAAAGATGTTTATTCAATTAAAACATGTTCTATCAGCTTCGATCCACTTTTCCCCGCGGGTTTTGTAATAAATAATTCGAGTTTTAGAAACAACAAATTCCATATGTTCTTTTGTTATTGGTTTAGTTTCTCAAGAAACAATAAATAAGGTAATTTATTTCGTTCACAATCTTTGCGACATATAAGAAAATGTCAGTTCATTGTAATTAATGGTGGGCATAAAATTTTCAATTTTTCGTGTCTATCAGTTGATAATCAGAGTTGTGTTGAATTACTTCACGAATTATAATTACAACTATTTCGAGATTCGAGACCCAGTCGTTTCGTTCAATTCAATTGTGATGTTACTTGTAATTTTGGTCTCCTATTCAATCAAATTACAATGTAATTCGTTTTCAAAATTGATATACAATTACGAAGTACAGTGTAATTATGAATTATAAATAAGAAGGATCAGTGGTAGGAAAAAGAAAAAGATTAGTATCAGTGATGGACATGGTATTATTCATAAATTCACGTTGTGTGATCAAAAATAGACGTGTTTATTACGTTCGTCTTAGAAAAGAAATATAAATTGTTGAAAGACATAAGAGAAAATTACTACAGAAAAAGAAGTAACGCTATTTAATAGGAAAGACTTAAAAAAAGAACATTCTGCATGTGGCACTAATCACTTATGTGATCATGTTCATCGATGGCAATTGTCAGCAAGTTTTCAATTATTTTTATGAACACTCTTTGTTCAAACATCTTATAATACATTCTCATAAATATAACACGGATAAAAAATGAAAGATATTTTTCACATCAAGCGAGTAATGTACACATTGAGTAATTTGCATTATATTGTATTTCCATTACATTTTATTTCTTTATTATGATTCGCATAATTACCAATTATATTTTGTGAAAGGTTCGAATTATGTAATGCAATTACAATGTCATTCAAATACTGCGTATATAAAATACATTGAAACTCAATTACAATTTATTCAAATTAGTACAACTCTGTTAACAATACATTTTGGCTATCATAGTTCCCCCACCTTTTTAAAATTAGTTAGTAAATTATTCCAGCCATACTCCGCGAAATTGTTAACAATATCATTTAAGGGTGAAGTGATCGTTTTTTATTGAAATCACATTTCACAAAGGAATTTTGAAAATCAGCTCTGTACGTTTCGTTTATGTCGTCCAAGTTTGTATTTGCAGGAGTAAGTGTAGAAGTAACAAGAGAAAATGCACATTATTGCACAATATTGTAAAAAATTTGTTCGCACAATGTGACTCTGGTGATAGGTACTCAACCTGTATAAGAGTTTACATTAGAAATAATAACAACGGAGAGAGCATACAAACATTTTCATATAAACAAAATCGGACAACTCATATCTATCAACCTAATAGCATTGTTTGAAGTCGAAAGACAACGCACATTTCTCTGAGGCGCTGATTGCTATTTGCTCAACAATCTACCTGGGTTAAAACGATATTATTAAATAATTTATAGTAAATTGTGAACACAATCTAGTTTCATCTATGAACAATTTCTGTTGCAACTAGTTAACTGAGTGACCGCATATGTAGATAAACTTACAAATGAATGAAATGAATTCTAATCTTGACTTATCGTACATTTATACGCAGAAACAATATAACGTACACCACTACAGGTATAATATTATAATTATCAAATAATCAAGTTACAATTTGAAAGCAAACTACGTGTACTCGGTTGACAGGTAAAATGTAGCTCTCTCGAAATCAGTAGCAGTTTCATTTGAAAGCATTAATGACTAAGTCGCTGTTATAGGAATAACAGTACGAAAAACTAAGGAAACTCTGCATAGAAACAGATCTTCCAGAAAAAAGCGGCAGGGGGTTGATAATGCGAAGATGCTCTGGACCAGAATGCGTCCGGTACACATCGATGCGTCGATTTGTCTAAAGACGCTCGAGCAATCGGACGATTATTTCTAGAGTTCTCTAAAACGAAACACCAATGATTCTATTGTCTACTACTTATCGAAGTACAAAGCGAAGACCATGCGTTATTTTTCCCCACAGTGTGTAAAGGCATAACGGTACATTTCTAATTACTAGCGATTAGAAAGATAAAGTGCGATCGGCCCAAGCCTCGATTCTTCCGGCCGAATAAATAAATGGCTACGAAGATTATAATGCATTGCATACATATAGTAGCTTAATTGCAGCAATATAGAGGTATCTGTATTGAATTCGATCATGTGTTTCTAGGTAATACGTAACATACAGATATGGTTGGTTCAGTTAATCGAACATTCAACGGATAAAAATATACCATTTTTGAGATTCGTTTAAATAACATTCGATATTAGGAATCTTTTGGTTTCGCGTGCACTTCAAGTTTCCATTTTAATCATTTCGATTGTCACGTCAAGGAAAATTTAGAAGTGTCGGACCTTGTCTCAATAACGACTTAATACTTACGAAAATTCTGTAAACAGAGTGTTTCGTGAAGCACCCGATATGTATGAAACTATTGTGTCAACTGAAGATGAACGAATATTTTATATTATACATACCCAGTCAGCCAGGTCTGTCCCGAGCAGATATCGGACACAACTTGCGATCATACGATGCGAGCAGATGGCGGGCAGTATGCTAGCAGAACGACGCTCGAAGCTGAGTGTGCTCGGAATCTGCCCGATTTTCGACAACGCACCGTGCCAACATAAAACGATACTTATTCGGACGCAGATGTATGGCATTCTGCTGGCCCGATGCAGTGTTTCGATTACAACCGCTTTTTTCGCGCATGCGCGGCGACTTTAGCCTGGGTAACGCAACCTTTTCGATAAAATGGGATACCTTAAGCAGTCCGCAGACTTTGAAACAATTCTTAATATATCCCAGATAGCCAAGCGACGACAGAGCAGAAATCGAGCCCGGCGTGCCGAGGGCAGGTATCGGGAATTATACGGGCCCAACGTCGCTTGAACGTGCTCAAGACACACGCTGACTGGAATCTGACCCAGGCGCGATATGACCGTGAGGGCTCGTAACGTTCCCTCGGCACAAACCGGGCACAAGCTGTCTTCGGCACGCCGGGGGGGGGGGGCTCGATTTTTCTGCCCTATTTTAAGTAGATCTGAGATTGTAAGAGGGCAGCACGGTCGCACTAATGCTGTCCTCTTATAATTTCGGACCAGAAATCGAGCCCGGCGTGCCGAAGGCAGCTTGTGCCCGGTTTGTGCCGAGGGCAGCTTGTGCTCGGTCTGCGCCCAGGGAACTTTACGAATTACACGGTCATAAGTGCCCTGGTCAGAATCGAGCATTTTTGCTATCTATCATTCAAAAAGTGCAATAAAAAAATATTTTACTGCTCTTTTGGAAGAGTGGCCAGAGCCTTGACACCCCGAGGTAGTTATATTGGCGGGAGTATACTGGTATTATTTTCGGGACTAGTGCTCCGTCTTGAAACTTAATTGCTAGCGTTTTAAGAGTAGCTTAACTCCTTGTCTTTTCATATGCATATATTAATAATTTTTTAAAATTCTGAGTGCTCAAGGTACCCCATTTTATCGAGAAGGTTACGTTATCGAGGCTGAAATCCCCGCGCATGCGCGAAAAACTGTGGTTGTAATTGGAACACTGGCTGAGGGCAGAATGAAAACAGCTCGGTCCTCAATTTTGTCTTTGTTATAGAGGGTAGCACGGACGCATCTGCTACATTAGTGCTTTCATGTTGCAATCCAAATGAATTGCAAAAGACCGTAAACTGGTCGCGCAACGTGGAGAGGGGATACAGTAATGTCTCTATTAGAGCGATAATGCTGCACACGATAGATGCGACGAAGTGATCTCCCCCAACTTAATAATCTAATCCGGGCTCGGTATATCGGTGTGAACCACTACTAACGCGATGCGGAGAGTCGCAGTCGCCGTACATAGGGTGTCTCAAAATTCCTTCAACATTCGGAAATGGGAGGTTCCTGAGATCATTCGAAGTGACATTTTCCTTTGCAAAAATGGCGTTCGAGGCTTTGTTTAGGAGTTATTAAGAAAAAGCACGGACCAATCAGAGCGCGGCTACAACGAACGGAGTCCAACTCGGCAACTGGTCCCATTTAACGTGGCGTTTAGTGTTGGCCGAGCTAAAATCTATCCGGTGTAGCCGCGCTCTGATTGGTTCGTGTTTTTCATTAATAACTCCTTAGTAAAGCCGCGGACGACATTTTTATAAAGGAAAATAGCGCTTGTAATGATTTCAGGTACCTCTCATTGCCGGATGTTGAAGAAATTTTGAGGAAACCTGTAGAAAAAAAAGAGACGGAAAGTTAACGTCGCCGGCACAGTTCAAAATCCCGCGCGTGGTCTCTATTCATACACGTTGTCCTTCTTTATGTTCGACTCGCTCTTTGTAGATGAAAAAGATAGTGTCTGCGTACGGTTTCTGCGACCAAATCTCCCGAGGTTGTCGCTATAATAGAGATATTACAGTATATTCCCCTCGACTTTCTCAATCTGGCAGCACAGCATCCGCCACATTAGTGCGACCGTGCTGCCCTCTATAACGAAGGCAGATTTCAGGACCGTGCTGCCTTCATTCAGCCCCCATCTTGCCGGCACACCATGCCAGCATTAAGCAACACTTATTCGGACGCAGATGTATGACACTCTGCTGGCACAGCCTGCTGTCCAAAATTGAGTATTTTGCTTACTGGGTATACAGGGTGTCCCACGTAACAGTTTTCACGATTTTTTAAGTACTTGCGATAATCTGACAAAAATATTTCCAACAAAAGTATTTCAGTTTTTGATTGGTTACATATTGCAATAATAAAACACTTCAAAAACATTCTTTTATAGTATTGTCAAGATCACCTTCATTTTTTAAATAGCACTTTGTATTTTTGACTTAACAGTATTTGTCAACCCCATGTCAAGACGAATTGACCGACCTACTATACCATGACCTTGGGATAACCTTGAAGGCGAAAAAATAAAAATTTCTGGTTGGACACTTATTTGTCGCCACTTGATTTTTTTATGAGGTCATTTACAGGAAATAGTTTATGCTGTTCCACTACAAAATAGGGAACATTTAAAGCAGCGAATTCGTATAGCATGCGAAGAACTTCGCTACGACAGTATCGTAAGGGCAAGTAATGCAAAACTACGAAGAACGGAATTATGCCTAGAACATAAAGGATTTCAAATCGAACGTTTGATGTAAGTTTTTTACGATATCGTTTTGCGTTCAAGTAGTCAAGGTTTCTGAATTGAATGTAATTTCGAGTCTTAATAATAAATACAAGTTATTATCACCCACTCAAGCAGATTGTCATGTTTCGTTAAAATATTCATTTCTTTCAGTTATAATATGTTAACTCAAAAATACAAAGTGCCATTTTGAAAAAATGAAGGTGACCTTGACAATACTATAAAAGAAAATGTTTTTTAAACTTTTTTTATTGCAATATATGTATACTCAATCGAAAACTGATCAACTTTGTTGAAAATATTTTTTGTCAGAGTATCGCAAGTACTTAAAAAAATAAAGTTCGCTAACCACAGAATCTTAATTTCGAACATTAATTTACTGAATATATCGTATCATGCGAAGCACTCTACGTATAAAATATTAGATGAACTATATTAACAACATTATAGGATAATATATTTCGAAGAGTTCTAATCATTTGACGAGAATGAAATATTGTTTCTGTCAGCTCGACTAAGGAAATATACGTTACTATTAGGAAAGATATAATTCAATATAGATTCGTGTACCCATGTAAAATGTTGATTTAAGGTGTACAGTCTTCTAAATGCTTGTACTTAGATATTTTTTAAGCACCCCACGAGTCGACTTACGCTGCGAATAAAGCGTTATTAATCTAGTTAAATGTTTAAGTGTTATACCTATTTTACGCGGTAATCGCAAATATAAAATGACAGATATCTTGTAACAGAGATAATATAATTCTTGATGTTTTCATATTTTTAATCGGAGACACCAAATTCGTCGTCGATCTCGAGGAAATGAATCGAGTAATTCGAGAAAAGGTCATTTTTAACACACGTTATTCAACAATATATATCGTATACATGGTTTCAAACGTGTTTTGCGACAGTAACACTACCTTAGAAACACATTAGTGAAACATTTACAATAATTATTCTACGTTTAATTTGTACAGTAATGTCTCATTCTAAGTCATTCTAAGTAAATAATAAATAATCCTATTTATTTTAAAGTATGTGTGCAACTTTGAAAATAAAATATTTTATCCGAGGCAGTAATTTTTGAAAATAAAACAATTCATTTGATTAGTATTCTATTTGAAGAATATTGAAAATATTTCTATTTTGTCCTTTTATTTTCAATTTCAATTTTAAATATTATTCCTGAAAATAATGGTTCGAATTCAATACATTTATGAGTGTAGATCGTTTGGTAACATGCGGTTTCTCAGTGTATTATAACAATGCAAAAAGTAAAATATTTTATTTCGTGTTTTAGATCGTTAACGATTATCCCTATTTTAAATCAGAGATATTTTATTTTGTAGATGAAATAGTTGAAATAGACATATTGTATTTTGAGGTATAGGGGGAGGGAATGGAGGGAATGACATAAAGAATTTATAACCCTAAGGGGAATCAAAATGAATAACATACATATTGTGAGGTCCAGATTGTTGAAATAGAGGTATTTAATTTTTGAAATACATATGTGTGCGTATGTGTGCGTGCGTGTGTGCGCGACTGTGTGTTATATAAAATTTATTTTCTTTAAGCAAAATAAAATCTAAAACATAAAACAGTATTTGACATATTTGTTTCGGTAAATAGTGCCCAACTCTGGACCGCTCTATGTTACTTCGTCTACCCCTTCCACTAGGGGTATACCCCGCGAGAGGCCACTACTAATCGAATACTATAATTGAAAATAAAGACAAATTCCAAATATTTTCAATATTCTTCAAATAAAATACTATTTTCAAAAATTACTGCATCAAATAAAATATTTTATTTTCAAAATTGTATACATAGTTTAAAATACAGAGGATTATTTATTATTTACTATTTCAAATACTATTTTGCCCAGTTCTGCTTCAAACGAAATATTCCAAATATTTTGTTTATAATCCCTACTTGTTTGTATTATTGTGTTTCATTCTAAGTAAATGGTGGCCCACAAAAATATCGTCTATTCAACGAATTTTGAAGCTTCAATTATCATTGGAAACAAAATCTTGAGAAATTTGTTAACATTTTAAATATCCGGTGTAAAATATATTAAGATTCATGCCTGAGCCAATAACTTATTCGTTCTTCCATAATTTATCATACGGACATATAAAAAATGTGGACGGAGTTATAGATCAAAATGCCTTTTAGTATTTCAAAAACATATGATATAAGTAATTTTTAGACTCCATCTTCGCAACAAACCGAATGTCCTCTTAAATGCGTAAATTATTTGGAACTATTATGGTAAACACTATTTTCAAGTTGTTTTAAACAACACGAAATGACATTCGTTCAGTGTGTTCTTGATATGTGAGAACACTTCTAATGGATGGGATTTATCCACTGATTATCAGTCCGGCGTTTTAAATATTACTTTTATCATTAAATTCTGCGGATGAACACTGTAAATCGTGATATACTATGATGATTGCTCTTTTTTAGTATATGCACGTCTAAGTTTACTCGACTATACCTTTATGTATGGAGGACAGGAAAGAACGTACGCGTGTATATAGACAGATCAATACGTGAAAATACCAATCAACGGCTACTCTTTTCCTTTCGTAATCAGAAATTGTTGCCTTTTTTCTATGTTATCCAGTAGATTTGGGCAAGAAGATGTGAGAAATCCAAGTTTCGATCCTGAAGGATCAATGGTACAAAAGTTATATGTGTTTAAAGTTGAGCAATTTACAGTGTTCTTGTCAATCGACGTTAATTATGATAAGCTGACTAATTATTGCCGATAATTAATTAGTTGGTTAGAGAACTGCACACAACATGCCGCCGCAAACCTGTCAAACACACTGCAAGTTGCTTAACTCAAGGCTCGGAAATTTTTACTCGCAGCGGCCGACAATCGAAGGCTACGCCTCCTCGACCCGGCCGCACGTTTCGCTCCCCCTTAGCGATCCTAGTGCTCGGAGCTAGCGCCTGAGCAGCTAGAGCCCTGGCTTAACTTTAAACCCTTATAATTTTTGAATCATTGATTCTCCTGGATCGAAACTTGGATTTCTCGCACCTTCTCGTTCAAATCTAACGGATAACATAGGAAAAAAACAAGAATTTATAGGAGAAAGGCAAAACTTTTGGTTACGCAAGCGAAAGTTTACCACATTGAATATTTTTTGAGTTTGTAATTGTGACTTGTCTTTTGCATTTCGACGAATACTTGGTGAAAACTAATTAACCTAATATTAGGTAGAATATCGGATACTTATATTTATATTTACAAAGGATAATTATAAAGTTTTCTATTGGCGCATATTTAAACTACTATGATAGGGTGTCTCCGATATAGGTGAAATATTTGCAGAGATGGTAAGATAGACTAGAAATGGAATGGAATGGTTTCTATGGTAACAACGCTTTAAAGGTGGAATGTATTTACATTACAGCATACAAAATAATATTGCTGACTGAGTTAATTTATAATCTCGTTACATTAATCAAATATGTTTACATTAACCCACATTATAAACTGTAAAGAAACAATTTATATGACTTACCCTAGTAGGATTTATGGTTGGCATTTTGTTGGGCCTCCGTTGGCGGTATCCGTTGGCAACCGTTGGAAATGTCGCTATTTTTTGCAGTTGGGCCAACAGTCGGGGCGAATGTTGGGCCAACGATCACACCCAACTTACAGTCAACGTTACTATAAGACGAACCTACAGAGCCCACATTCTGATTTTCTCTTTAATAGTTATGTTTATGGTATATTATAAATAATATACATATTAAAAATGTATTTTCACGGTAAAATTTTGGGAAAAAAAGGAAAAAATTAAAATAATACCCACGTCAGACTTGCACCCGCATCTGCTTCCGTAGTATAAGTACATGCCCTATCACTGAACCTACAGATGATTCTTGTTTGTACGTGCTATGATTAGGCCTACTAGATACGTCAACAAATTAAAATTTAAATTTAAATTAAATTTAATGGAAGACCCATTTTGAAGAAATCCAAAAGGGTCTTCTTATACTACATTAACACCCCCTTACCTTTCCCTTGGAAAGTGGAAAAATGAAAGAAACGAAAAAATTTCAAGGCTGCTCACAATAAAACTTTAGTGGATCAACCATCCCGCAATAATTACAAATTTTAAGGATATTTAGAAGTTCAAATCGCGCAGTCGAAAACGCGCGGTTTCCGCCATGTCTGAACAGGCCCGTAGTATAATCAATGTAAATTTCATGGTACTTAACCGACTACAATATCTGAAGGCCCAACGTTGGGTATTCGTCGACAAATTGACGTAATTTTTCGTCGTTGATCCTACGTTGGAGATATGTCGGTAAACCACTAACCATTCCCCAACAAACTCCCAACCGTTGGCCACCGTTGGCCACCGTTGGCCACCCGTAAATGCTACTAGGGTAAGGAGCTTTATCTTCCTCTGGCGCTATTTGTTTGTAAAGTGATCACTGTAGTTACAGAATACAAGAATACAACCTTGTTCATACTATAGTCGTACATTTTTGTTTTTACGCGTAAATTAACAAACATACTCCTTCAACTTCGATAGGAGAGTTTCAAGCTCGACCTTTCTAAACTTAAGATTTTATTGTTGTATAAAGCAAATGAGATACAACCGTCATAGTAAATATTTGAACGCATATGGAAAATCGTCTACACGTATATTTATTTCATGTATGACATCCGAAAGCCTTGACAGCGAGGACTGTATCTATGTATATGTAGATGTATTTCCTACATTCTTGAGTTATTTCAATGTAAACAATGATATTTTACTGTTTGAACTGGAGAATTTTATTTTTCAAAACAATAAAAAATCAATAAATTTCATCATTGCGTATTATTAAAAATAGGGTAACAAGTATGATTACATGTATTTATTATAAATCGTATATTATAATATATTTATTTAATATTGAATACATACTAACTTGTGAAATATCTCTTAATTTACGCATCCATTGCACACACATTTCACGTTCTCTAGCCGCTACGAGAGTCGCTTGTACGCCTCAGCGCATAGGCAATCACCCATCGTACACCTTTTTTATGTGCGAAAATGCGTTACGCATACCTCAATCCCTTGGGGGCCGGGGTTATGTGGGACTGTCCAGAAGACCCTCCAGCCAGTCTTACCCACTAAAACCGTACACCCACCTAAGCTAATGTTAATGTTAGGGGGGGGGGGCAGGATCTGTACCGAACCTGACTGGCCACCCTCTTAGCTGACAAGCATCCTCGGGGGAGCTTCCTCACCCTTCTCTATAATACCCCAAGGACAAGACAGAGGGACCCGCCTGGTGTCCCGCCAGGAGCCATCGAATTGGGCTTCCTGAACCCCAGTTCGGTCCGCCCACAGCTTCCAGAGTATTGGCGCTTCTCATCGACGTCTACGTCCGAAAGTGGGCAACTATTTAGGGGGAAAAAGTAGTGGGGGACTATTATGGTTGCCCAAGGTACCCGATCTTCGTACTTGGCTGAGGCCGTCTGAGGCTAGAATCGTCACGCATGCGCGTGAAAAGCGCCAACAATCCCATCACTGGTTAGTAGCGGTGAGAGGAGACCCTCTAAGAGGTTCCCGTCACCGCCCGGCCAGGGCATGAAGGCGCCGACACCGGTAAGGGAGAGTCGTCGAAAACATCTCGAGCGCCCCGACTCTCCCCACACCTCCCCCACTCCACTCTCACGCGCCACCCCACCAGAGCTCGCCTTCAGCTGTTGGCCGACACCCTTCCACCGGGGACCGGAAAAAAGGTCCCCGTTGGGTGTCAAGCCACCACAGGGGGGAGTTTAACTCATCCCCCCTGTACATTTGCGCCAAACGCGCCTTCACTCTCGTAATTTCCCCGTTTGATTGCGTCTCTTTTTACGTTTCCTTACATTTCTAAGCGTTAAAATTCTACTTAACAATTATAAAGAATGATAAATTTTATGCAAATGTAATTATTAAAAAATTCTAAACTACGCACTGTCACGCCGTGTCTCGGCGGAGGCTGGAACACCTTCGCAAAGACCGACTTATGTTACGCGACCAGTCGTAGGTTTATACAGGGTGTCTCGAAATTCCCTCAGAATTTTGGATTGTGTTTCGGAAATGTTTGCACAAATTCCTGAAAAATTACCAGGAATATCGATTTCTCGTGTTACCAATCGTAATTCTCTTTCCATTATCTTTCTCAGTTAGCATAAATTGAGTTTCACACTATAAATCTTCCCTGACATTAGTGTTTCGAAAACCCGCGATCACTTCATGCATGCCTGTTAGCAAATTCTATGCTTTTACGAGATCTTTATAGATTAAACGTTTGAATCAGTGTTCAATCAAGTTCAATCCGGCTCAGCTTCTTGTACTCTACTAATTAGGGATATTGATTCGATTGGTCAATGAACAGCCGATCGTGTAAATTGACCCTAAATCTTACCACGAGATTGAGGAATTCATCTGTTTGAAAAATATACAGGGTGTCCTGAAATTTCCTCAGCATCCGAAAATGGGAGGATGCTGAGATCATTTTAAGTAACATTTTCCTTTCCGAAAATATATACAGGGTGTTCAGGCTATTACTAGCCAGCATAGATCAATTTTGATCTAAAATCAACATTTTAAATCATTTAAATTTCCTAATTTCAATCTCGACGTTCCAAAATCCACCAACCAGGCCAATTAGTTCTAAGAAATCGTCAATTACCCGAACCAAAGCCAGTGAATGCAGGTGGGTTCAAAACTGCGTAATATCTCTTATCGAAAATCTTTAAATTTTCTATCTCATCTTAAAACGTCTACCTGTGGACGGAACACAAAATTAAATTACAACGGCATGTCTTCACAAAATCTGAAAATATTCAAGATTGTATAGACTAGTCTATTTAAACGTAACGATCCGACTGTCTCGTTCAGTAATGATAGGAATTCCACGAAGTAAATATGTAACATTTTTCTATAATATAATGTAAATATTATTTGGTTTGAATTTTCCGCGTGAAAATAATAAATGTCGGAATAAATTATAATAACGCGACGGGAACTTTTTTGACTGGCGTCCAAAAAGCGCTTTGAATTTCGTGTATCGATTACGCGACCTATAAGCACATCCCTAATGACGGAAGACCGGGCATCGTATTTTGATACTACTTTCTTTGGGAATATACAATTTCAAACATAATTGAAAGCATATCTCGGAGTTCGATCCAATAAGTGTAATGGCACAAATAAAACGTGAAAATGATACATCATATTTTTATGCCAAAATAAATGGGAGGCTAGATCTAAAAATAAATTTCGCTCCTGGAAGCGACTAACAAGAACGTATACAATATCGAATGTCAAGATTAATACAGAATCTGTACAGACTTACAAGCTTGTCATTACAAATGTTTTCCTTAATTTTATCGTGAAATTTGAGAAATGAAGAACTCGCAGAAAACCACTCGTTACGTACATAGAAATTACAACGAGTATGGCTAAAATAATTTACTTTACCAATTTTTCATGTGTTCTTCAAAATTTTTTTTTGCGGAATAAATAAATTGAGAACTGTTTTCAAGCTAATAAATAATGGTGAAACTGCTACTTTCTTCCAAAATGGTTTAAGGCATCTATCCTCTATCCTCTATCCTCTATCCTCTATCTTCCATCCTCTATTTCTATCCTCCATTTTCTATATAAATAAAAATGAAATGCTGATAGTTGGTAAGCGCATCACTTGAGAACGACTCGACTGATTTGGCTACTTTTTTTTACATGCTTTACTACAAATTGAAAAAGTTGCCCGGAAAAACGGAAAATTCTAGAAAAAATGAAAGTGTTCTTTTCTATGGGATTTCTGTATGAACTCCTGTGTGAACTTTTGTATGACCATAACTCACGATTCGAACGATGAATGCCGATCACAAACAAATTTATTGAAATTTGAACACGACAACGTCTGTCGGGTTTATCATAATATCGTGTCTGTCTGTTTGTGATGGCATCAACTGAGAACGGTTGAACGTAGAAAGCTGAGGTTTCAGCGATTAGACGCAACTTTTCTTTGGGAAGGTTTAGGAGAAATCCGCATTCGAAAAAATCCATTCGTTAAAAACTTGTGACGTTATTATTGACCAAAGACAACTTTTCGCCCTCTTTTCGGCACGTTTCTGCTTACAACTACTTTGAACACCTGAACACCTTGTGACTGTATGTCACAACACGGAACCGAGTACTGACTTAGGGTGGGATACTACTGTATAACGTCGAACAATGTACCGTGGAATTTATTGCCTATACAGGGTGTCCCAAAATTTGTGTAGTTCCCGGAAATGGGAGGTTCCTTGGGTCATTTGAAGCGACATTATCATTTAAAAAATGACGTCGGCGGCTTTGTTTAGGAGTTATTAACGAAAAACACGGACCAATCAGAGTTCGGCTACAGCGAACTGAGTCGGACTCAGCGACAGGTCCCGCTTAGCGTGGCGGCGCCATTGGCCGAGCCAGAATTAATCCGCTGAAACCGTGCTCCGTGTTTTTCGTTAAAAACTCCTAAACAAAGCCGCCGACATCATTTTTGTAAAGGAAAATGTCGCTTCAAATGACCAAAGGAACCTCCCATTTCCGGGAACTACACGAATTTTGGGACACCCTGTATATGTAAGTATCTGATTTTCAGAAAAATCCTGAGTCCTGCAGGATTGAAATTTAATGATGTTGATGAATGAAAATTTAATGAACATACTTCCAAACAAGTATATTAGAAGAAGGTAGAGTGGGGAGCAGTGTTGGGCAGTAATTAGTTACATCTCAATTACATGAGCAAAAGAAGACTGCAATTTCAAACAGTAAACGAGAGAGAGAGAGAGAGAGAGAGAGAGAAAACAGTAAAATGATCCAAAACATAAAAATTAGTGGTTTAAGAGAACAAATACTGTAATTGTAATTGTTACACGCAATTACAATTACTTTAATCGTGTAATGGCAATTACTTTTCGAATCACTGTAATTGTAATTGTGGCTCGCAATTACAATTACTGGTTGAGCTGAAGTAATTGCAATTACAATTACAATTACTTACCAATTACTGTAATTTGTAATTGCAGAAATAAAATTATAATTATAGTGATTCGGAAAGTAATTGCAATTACTTACCAATTACTTTAATTTGTAATTGCAGAAATAAAATTACAATTATAGTGATTCGGAAAGTAGTTGCAATTATTTAACACGATTACAGTAATTGTAATTTTATTTCTGCAATTACAAATTACAGTAATTGGTAAGTATTTGTAATTGTAATTGGAATTGTAATTGCAATTACTTTTTTGCACAACTCTGGTGGGGAGACAAGTCTTAATCTGGCGACTCTGCAATGGTTATTGCAACAGCGTCGGTTCAAAATAACATAGAATTTGTTGAGCTAGGATTCAGATTGCTTCTGACTTGCAATATCAGGCAAAAATAACGTTTCACCCTCTGACATAATATAGACAGAACCACTTTTCCATCAGGGTCAGCGACCCTAACAATCTTCTATAACTTGCCCCAACACGAAAATATTTTTTTTCTGGATTTGTTTGAATGTTTATCAGTCTATATAAGATCTCCGTTCCAATTAGTTGTTATACTTCATTAATACAATATATTAATACATATTGATACAGTAATCAATAGAAATTTTTATCAAGATTGATTGATTGATGTATAGGTGGGAATTTTCAATACTGTACAAAAACACAGTTGTTTTTTTTCCATATTTATTACTATCATACGAAAAATGATGAACTATAGAAATATAAACAATTTTGTTATGGACAAATATAAAATAAAGGAACAAATGTTATAATTAAACATTATTAATAAGAGCAGTGAAATAATGATTTTTAACATCAGAAACAGAAAATAAAATATAAAAATAAACCATTACAGTATAATAATACAATAAAGATGTTAATAACAAAGAGTAAAGAGATTATATAATATCTATTATTATTAATAGATATATATTTATATATATATATATATTTGCCTCGATGTCCTTCATCTTACATCAATTCGGCCTCTCGTCTGACGGTTTTGGATAAATCTTTTTTTGTAATATTATTTGTGGCAATTTTTTTATTTATAGATAACTCGCGGAGCCGGCAGACGTTGTATTGTCCAAATTTCTATAAATTTGTCGACAATGTAAATTCCTATTGAAATGTGTAAATTCCTCTTAAAATATTTATTGAAAGCTGTGATGTTCGTTTTTTTGTTGTTGTATTGAAATATGATTCAAACAGCATTTTTAGTTTTCCCAGAATTTTCCATTTTTCTGTGCAACGCCTCCAATATTTCTTTCCCGAAAACGTTATTCGAACTATTACGAACATGTTAAAAAAAAATTAGCCAAATCGGTTCAGCTGTTCTCAAGTGATGCGCTTATCAAACGAACAGCATTTCGTTTTTATTTATATACATTATGTACAGATTATATCATATAGATTATAATTTAGCAAATGATTGATGTTGGTACTACTGTAAATACGTATTTCAAATAAGAGTAGATACCCAGGGAAATACCTATTATTTATAACTAATACCGAAAATACCGGGATTATACTTTAACAAATACCGGTTTCACGACATTGCGAAATAGCACGAAATACTGGTATTCGGTAAATCGGTATTGCAATTCCTATATACCGCTTAAGGGCAACACGGAGAAAACAATTTCTGTTTGGTTTGATGCAAACAATTTTTATGTTGCATGAAGTTCCGCAGTCTAATTTATTCAAAATGAAATGCAGTGATCATAAGATCTAATTTAATCAGAATGAAATGTAACGATAAAAAGAGAAATAATTAAAAGTGTCAATAAAGTCTGACTCCGTGATCAAAAATAAGGAACGAACCCTTTCAACCACTAATCACTCCATTTAATTCTGATTAAATTCGACTGCGGAACTTCACGCAAAATAAAAATTGTTTGCATCGATTTCTGTTTGGAAAAGGAGTTAATCAGAATGAAATGCAGTGATTACTTGGTGAAAGTAGTGGAACTAGCGGTGGTTGTTATTTTTGTGTCGGCGGGACAAAATAATAAATAGTTAAGAGTGCCAATAAAGTGTGGCTCCGTGGCAAAAAATGAAAAACGACGCATTTCCACCCCCGACTGACACGCAATAATCCACGGCATATTAGCCGAGTCGTGGATTAAAATCGTATCTCTTTTTTTTACCTCGATAGCGTCGGTGCGTTTTCTTTTTTTTCGTTTTCCTTCCGGCAGAGTATATAATGTATCAGCGGAAGACAAGATCTACAGCATCGCATATATGCATATTGCATATTTCACTAACAGAACTGTTAGCGATGGTGGTGCGAATAGGGTACATTCAGTGTAGGTGTGCTATGGGGGTTGAGACGCCTGCGCGGGGTGAAATGGATCCTATATAAGGAAGCGGACACGTTCTAAAATGGTATTCGCATTTGTAGAACGACATCGACAGGATATTGTGGAGTTTTCGCCGAAATGAGCCGGACCAGAAGCTACCTCGTGACCTTTCTATTTTACATATCCATTGTCAACCAGATTCGTCTGCCCCTCGTAAGTTTGTCACGCCTTTATTCTATCACTTTCTCTTATTAGCAGGTCTTTATGCGAAACTGAAATTGTCTACATCGATTGCAAGAA